>VXBT01012651.1:0-13066 GCA_013400235.1 Oriolus oriolus
TTCTCCCGTCGACCACGACAATTATACAATATTTTTGTGTATCATTTGGGTCACGAGGTATTTCATAATACCATTGTATCTACGCTTTAAATCACAAATACTCATATAAATTAGAAAACTACATATATTTATCAATTTCCAACCACCCACGGATAAATTGGTTTATAGCATCTTTTAATTCAAATATATAACTTAACCATGCAAATTAGACACCAGTAGCCTTAAATGTTACATTTTTCTTTAAATGATTACAATTTTCTTTATAAATAGACCTTGCTATAGTTTGCTGAATCACAGGATTAGAGCTCAGAATATCAATTCCTGCAAATCCTGAATACCATTCTTTTTTGCTGAACATCACATGACCATTGACTAAATAGTTTGTATTCTCTCCTAGTTTTGTTCCTTAAAACTCTTTGCATGTAAGCTTCAAGAACTTTGGGGCAAGTTCTCATATATTTACTGATTTCTTGCTATAAATCTTGATGCAGGTCTGCAATTTTTTTTTTTTAATGGCAGCATTCAAGGTAACTCATCTGACTTCAGATTTGCAGTAAAATGAGAGTAATGGGCCAATATCATTTTAAGTTGAAAACACTGCAGTTAAATCACTTATAGGTTTTTGTACTTTTGTTCTAAACACAGGAAATTTCCAAAGAAGTACCATGAATATTGCCTAAGTTTGCAGTCATCTGAAGCAGCATTTGTCAGAGAAGAGGACAGGACCATACTTGTTGATGTGTTCCTACAGATCTCATGTAAAATCCAAAGAACATGGCAGAAAGATTTAATTACACATGACAGTAATTTCTGATGAGTTAAAAATCTCAAGGCATTAAAACATTTTTTATGTACTCACTGGACATATGAATTCACAGGAGGGCACAATGCAAACACTCACCAAACTATGTAGTTCTTCATAAATGGTACTTACCTGAAAGGCAAGTAAACAGAAAGAGACATTAAATATCTGTCCAGAGACACATGTACATATCAGCATCCTAAAAATGCCAGTGGATCACAATACTGTACTCACAAATTTTGTACTGGCAAAAGGTTCCAGCCGAAACATGTTTCTAGATTTGCAACTTATACTCCATTCATCAGGAATAGTCACAGATACTTTAAAAATATTCTCATATAAGTTTTGTTTTCCATTTTTCCCCCTTAATTTTGGAAAACCACCACTTATAACATCTAAAGAGATTTGAAAAGTTCTGCTACCTACCCTACGCTCACACTTTCAGAATCAGTTGCAACAGAAAAAAAAGTTGAAAAAGGTTTTAACCACAGAATTAAACAATTCAATAAAAACAGCTGTACAAGAAAGAGTTAACATATTTCTGAGCAGGTTATTAAAAAGGTTAAGAGTTTATATTTTTTAATGCAGTTCTATGTTCTAGTTTCAGATGATGCTACTCTGAAATTCTAACTCTTTGTAGTATCTTAGCTCAAAAAGTTTTTCCAATGTTACAAATATTTAGCACTAAAAAAACGTATTTATTCATATATCCAATGTTTCAATTCCATGTGTTGCCTGCCTTTGATAGAATAGAAAAGACACCAACACAGCACAAAATTTACTCCATCAACTTTCCAAAAGAGCAGTCAATAATCAAATTGAAACAATACTTTAGTCCTCAAACACAATCATGTGACATATAATGGAGAGAGGACAAACATGATTAATCTAACTCTTTAAAGTAATTTCAAATCATTAAATCATGAGGCATTCTTTTGTTTTCAGTTCTTGCAGAGAGGAGGGAAAAAAACCCAAGAAGAACAAAAAAACACAGGAGAAATTTCTTGACATGTGAATTTCTTGCTTGAGCTTAGACATAGGTTACCAGAAGAGATCCAGTTGTGTAAAAAGTCTCTAAACCAGTGTATGCACAAGCATGAATGAGAGAAAACCAACCCAAACCAAAAGATCAAAACCAGAAACTGCAAAAAGAAAACCAAAAGCCCCAGAAAAAAACCCCAAGTTAATCTTATGACCAATACTTATGTTTCTGCATGGGGTTGATCCATACTCTAGTAGAACTTCTCTTAAGTATTTTGTATTGCTGTATATAAATGTTTCAATTCCTTTGTGCCTGCAGGCATAATAAAATCAGTACTCCACAGCAACAAAGATGCTTGAGCATTTTTTAGGTGCAGAAAGGTTTCGGTTTCTGTTCAAACTAGAGAAAAGAATGCAATTTGATTTAAAAAGTCTGTTATGACACTAAGAAATGTAAGACATTAATTTTTTTCATACCATGTTTTGTTTGTTGGGAGCTACTTCTTCACAGCAAAACATGGTGTCAGGATCTAGATCAGACTGAGCTATAGTATATGTTTATGAAATAGCAGTGAAGCTGCTGCACTGGATGTAATGCTCTGTAATGCTCTACCCAGCAACCTGGTTACAATAGTAATTGGCTTCTGTTTTTTCTTTTTCTTATCTTATTTTTCTTATCTACAACACAAATGCTCCACTTTTGCCAACCAAGGAATTTTGTGGTTCCAGCAAACATGCCCATCTGTGCATGATGTGCACAACAAAGCTGGAAAGATGCTCTGTCTTTTTGACTTTCCTAATCCCAGTCATGGTATACAGCTAGAACAGCCAGAACACCACCAGAAAAAGGTGACAGCAAAGATGTTAGCCCAAACTAAAACTCCAAAAAGCAGACGTGCATATCTTAAGTTCAGTCAGAACAGTAGACAGTCCTGCTTCACATGGTCTTTTTATTGTAATTATTACACTAGCTTTTGAAAATTACTTACATCAAGGAAAAAAAAAAAAAAAAAGGAGCTTACACAGATCATGATTTGCTCTAAGAATAGAAAAAATAATATTTTTTTTAAAAAATTCCAGAGCACTTAAGGATTCCTCATAAGATTAATATTATCTTGTTCAATATTTTCCAACATATCCCATAAAAGTCTTGGCAGACTGATAGCGTGCCTGCTGCTTGTTGCTGTGGAAACTTCCACCTATATCATGGAAGTCTAAAAGCTAGTTCACAGGCAGACTGTATGAAGCGCTTAGTACAGATTACTGAATATATCCACAGAAAACAACAGTAATGTTCCGAATTTTTTTTTAAATACCAAAGAAGGGGAATAAGAAAGAAAAGGAACACAAAGAATAATTTCTTCATCATCTCAAATGATGAGTTCTCAAGAATCTCAAAATAAAATTGGAGGTTCCAGGATTGCACAGAAGTCTACATGAGCCTAAAATCACTACTTAGATGCAGAGAGTATTCATATGCTTAGCAGCACTGAAACCTTATCATTGTTTAATGATAATTTTTAATACTGTGTAGTTCCAGGATTTTTCTGTTGCCTTGTGAGTTCACTGAAACAGTTCAATAGTGCATGCCAGCAGGGAGTGGCCATTCTACCTACACAAGTATGCCAAGAAAATTCACTTCCTAGCCACAGGTCATCTCTCATTCCACTTGTGTATCATTCTACGGAACAGAGCGGCAAATACTCCTAACAAGCGGTGTGGGTTTACAAGACAGTGCTAATATTACCAAATATCCTTAAATATGAATTTTTGAGGTAGATTACTTGTTCCACTCTATGTTACAGTATCGAGCTGGCAAGGCATTTAAAATTATTAATAATTCAAAGCTGTAAGTAAACTTTCCTTGAGGCTGATACAATGGATAACATGAGAGTACTACCCTCCTTTTGTCCCAGCCCAAGTGTTGTGTCCTTGGTTGTTACCTGATCAACTGAGGTCTTTGTGTGTTCTTTTTTTTGTTTTTTCTTCTCTTAAATATAAACCTGAAATTTTCTAATTTCAAAAAAATTTCAGAATGTTTGCATTCTTCCTCTTAGGAAGCAACATTAAGACTAATCCAAAAATCGAATTGGAACATTAGGACTCTACAAGGATTAGCAGAAATTAAACTATTTTAGTCAAATGACTCATATTAATTTCATGGCATTAAAAGGACTTCAAAATTCTTTGCAAACTACATATTTTGCTTAATGTAATTGTATTAGGATGACAGAAATCATAGCAAAATTAACCAGAAAGCACAAGCATATGTTTTCTGTATCAACTTTTGCAAGGTTAGTTGTTAGGTTTTCTGCTTTGAAGCATTATAATTAATGCTTAAATATAAGAAAAAACAGAGTTTCACAAAGCATACTGAGCTTTACAACACCAAGAGACATAATTGTGAAAGTCTGGCAACAAACTGCCAACCTAAATGTGTAATGTATGAGATATTACACAACAAAATGTATTATGAGTTTAGCATATATAAAGAACTAAGTCTATATCATTAAACTAGCACTGCTTACTTTCTTATGTATTATTAAAACTGGAAAATATGCTATAAAAATAATGCAAATATTCAGATGGAAAATTATATATTCCAGGAGTTATTTCTCCTCATTTTAATTTACCAAGGGCTTTATAGAGTATCCATTTATTTTCCTCCTTATTTTTAAAATAAGGACTTCTAACTAGCCTGACGCTGGCTGCCTACCTACTAAATTTGCAGCAAAATAAACAGGAGCTGAGAAACTATGACCTATCCACAGATACAATCCTCCTGTCACACCTGCATTACATGTCCTCTTTTAAACATTAGGATCTCATGTGCAGGATGTTGTCTCTCACTGTCCCTTTGGTTCTCAGTGTATAAAACTAAGGATACAACTACCCAAAACAAATTAAAAGAGAATAATTGCTGAAAATTTTTCATACAAAAACAGGGTTGGATTTTTCTTTTCTATGTAATATAAGTCTTATACATTCAGTCTGATAATATGCATTCAAGGTGTCAGCATTCTAAAACAAACCTTTCTGTAGTTACTTTTTCTTCGGCTGGAATACAGGCAACAGCATCCATCATTCTGTATTCTTAAAAGCAACAGAAATTAACCACCTCGTATGCTATCACCAATGACACATCGGTTGGAACAGAGAAGCAGAGCAGACAGGCATTTCTGAGAGCCCACAGGGAGTCCTGCTGATGAACTTTTCATGAGCAAAATAATTCTTGTGTCATAAACAAGGGAAAAGAATCCCAATACAACTGAACTGAAACTTTTTTATTATTTATATATGACATTCACACAAAATGAAAAATAAGCATCTGACTTCACACTGTGCAAAGCTCCTCTAAGCTTAGGTCCTCTAAGCAGTCTAATAGCAAGATATTTTCTCCCTGCACTTCAGGAAGGCTTTTGACAATAAGTTCTTCAGAACCCGTAAGTTCTTCAGAAAGAGTCAAATGAGGCATGGGCTGGATGAGTAGACAGTGAAGCAGACTGAAAACCGATGGAATAGCTGAATGCATAGGTGGTAATCAGTGGCATGGAGCCTAGTTGAAGCCAGCATCTAGTGTACCTAGGCATGTGTACCCTTGGCATCAGCATCCAACTATGCTCAATATCGTCATTAATATTCTGGATGATGGGGTGGAGCATAGCCTCAGGAAGTTTGCCAATGACTCAGAACTGGAAGGTGTGGCTTATGTGCCCAGAGGTTCAAGCTTCCATCTAAAGGAATCTCAAACGGCTGAAGAAACGGGCTGACAGGAACACAAGGAACAGAGCACTAGAGCAGTACTTGCTGGGGGCCACCCTGTTGGAAAGCAGCTTTCCTTCAAAGGCCCAGGGGGTCCTGGAGAACACCAACTTGAACATAAGCCAGCATTGTGCCCTTATGGCAAAGAAGGTTCATGGCGCTGGGCTGCTATGGGAAAAGAGTTGCCATCAGACTGAGAGATGTGATCGTTCCCCTCTGCTCAGAATTGATGAGGCCACACGTGGAGTACTGTGTCCAGTATATGAGAAATACATGGCTCATGAAAACAGTTAAGCAAAGGACCACTAACATGATCAAGGGTTTGGAGCATCTCTCACATGAAGACACACTTGTAAAGCTGGGGCTGTTAAGCCTAGAGAAGACAAGAGAAGGGTGTGGGATGTTGTATCAATCTATACAAATATCTGCAGGCAGGTTATATAGAAGATGTAGTCAGGCTCCTCCCAGCAGTGCTGAGTGACAAGATCAGAGGCAAGGAGTACTGAAACACAAATGGTTCCCTTTGAATATCAGGAAATATTTTCATTTTGCTGTGAGGGTGAGCACAGGCACAGGTTGCCTGGGGAGGTTGTGGAGGCACCATCCTTGGACATACTCAGGAGCCCTCTGGAGGTTGTTCTGAGCAACCTGCTCTAGGTGGCCCTGCTTGAGAGGAAGGTTGGACTAGATGACCTTCAGCAGTCCCTTGTAGCCTCAACAATTCTGTGAGTCGATATAAAAATTTACTGAACAAATAAGTCAAATTTACATTTAATAGAGATTAAGTCATCTTTCTTGTGAAAATACATCGATAAATTATACAATTTTAAATTCCTTTTTTCCTAATTTCATATGCTTGTCAAAGAGCTTCTCTTTTTTGACAAGTCTTTTTAATTCTAACTTTAAATAAGTGACTCAAAAACCAATATTTGTTTAAAAAAATTTAAATTTTAAAAGATGCTACATGAAATGATTGAAAATCATATATGTTTTCTTTAAATCCCATTTTAAAAAAAAAAAAAAAACACCCTGATTATTTTTTGAACTCATTTATGTCCTGTAGACTACTTTAAGAACTAATTTTATACTTTATTAATCTTCTTCTTCAATCTTTTTTTTCCTAGAACATAATTTCTCTGTGGCCCTTTTGGCATTTCTAGAGTAGCACTGTGACCCTTCTGGTATTTTTATAACAGCTGAAAAACAGTCTCAAATTTGACAAGGGCAAATCAATTGCTTTCACCACTTTGCTTAATAATTATAGTTATTTCCATTCTCAGGAAAAAGCAAATGCTATCTGTCTCTTGTATACAGAAAGTGTTATTCTCTTATTATTTTTCTTTTTCAACTGTGAAATACAAAATCACCAAGATTTTCATTAGAAAGCATCTGCACTTGAAAGTTTGAAAAGTTTTTAAAAAGTACTTTATTTGTAGATCTTATACTCATGTTTTTCAACGCTTGCCTTCTATAACCTCAAAAGAATAAGGGATGGTAGGAAGAAAAAGCTCACTGTGTGGTTTCATACCCTATGGTATGTTTGCTACATATAAATGTTCTGCCTCAGATTCTACCCTAAATTACCAGAAACAGACCAACAGAAAATTGCCTTATTTCAGTTTTAGCTTTTCTGTATGAGACTGCTTTTAAGTAAATTCAAGACAACATGTAGTTCAATGAATATTGTACATTAGCAAGGCACATTATCTTTCATCCAATATTATAGTTGAATGATTACTTTAATGACAATAATGGACTAAAATATATATACAATAATGGATTTGTTTCAAGTCTTTGTTCTGCAAACAATAGGCACTAATTACCTTATGAAAAGAAATCCAAGTTGCAATTAAACTTCCTTTAAAGATTGTAATTATAATCTACATTGTTTCATGACTCACTTTTCCTAACATAGTGCTGGAATACTGCTGCTCAGAAAATTTGAAATTACCTCTAAATAGTATTTTCTTTTCTTTTTGCTGCAGCACTCATAGAAAGCCACATGAGACAGCTTCATAGGTAAATCAGCTTTGAGGAGGTAGGACTTCACAGGCAAGCTAAGGTAAGTGGGCTCAATCCAAAAACTGAGAAGTTTGTCATGCTCACCTACCTAATTACCTACCTGATTCTAATTGTCAAAAAGCAACGGATTACTTTTTCTCTCTCTCATCAGTTTTACCAAATCATTGTCTTACACTGTTTTTAACACTGCATTCTATTACTACTATTAATGCACTGTATTACTACCACCAGCAAATGCCAAACATTGCTCAACCTAACATCCTTTATAAATGAACTCTTTTAAATATCTCTAAAGTCACTAAACTTCTCCTTTACAGCCCCAAAATAATTAGCAGAGAATATACTTATATTCATAACAGTGACTTGAACCCCTTGAAATGCATGTTTCAGTTGCCTGTTGCAGCTTCTTTCCTGATAAATCTGAGAACTTCATATTGTGATCTATTTGCACTGGTAGTCCAAATGACCGGTTGAGCTTTGCCATAAGCTTCCATTCTCAATCACAGAACTCTAGGATAAGTTCTAGGACGTTATATTTAAAGGTATCTGGCAAGCCAGAATGTATAAATTGAAGTTCTAGTAACGCTAGGGCTCAAGCCAGGAAAGTAGAGGCAGCATAGTAACTAAAAAACTCCTGAAACACAGACAAGTCTTCCTGGGGTAACAAGGTTGCACAAGTTTATTGCTCTGTGGTGTTTGTTCACACGCTCATTTTTACCATCCAACAGATAAGAAACAATGTAATATGGCTTTTTTTCTTAGTGAAAGAAGAGCCTGTTTTCTTTCTCACATTAACTAAGTCTCTGCACTCAGGGTGAGTGATGATTTTTTAAAACACACAGTACTTAGGCTTGTCCAACAGTGATCCTCTTACCACACATTATACTACTATGATACTTTTGATTTTAAAAAAGGAAAACCAGCCTGTCCCTCAAACCACTCTTTTTCCTTTCTTTCCTTCCTTTCATTCTGCTTTACCGCTGGAAACACACTCTTAATGAGTGATGTAATATAACTTGGGAAGACTTCAGGCCTGCTGTGTGAAGTGCAATGAGAATCACTGCAACTCTGGTCTTCCTTCAGTTCTCACTGAATTTGGGAATTTCCCATTTTTTCATTTCTCTTACTTAGGACTCAAGAAACTTACAAAAAGACAGCAAACCTGCTCTGTTCAAACACATTTTTCAGCAGAGTAAGAAGCAGAGAGTGAGGCTAATCCCTATCACATTCTTGTCCCTAAAACTGGTGTAGAGTGTCTGTGCAAGCAGCTACTGTCAGAGGGAGCCAGAGAAGCAACAGCAGAGGAGGACCAAACAGCAAACACAGACCAGCTTCCAAAAGGCTGCACAAAGAACAACAGTGGTACTACAGATCCTGAGTTTGTGGCTAAATACTGATGTGTAGCTTTATATTGTTTAATTATGTGTAAAAGAGACATTACAGTACTGGAACATGGGGCATCAATGACAAACATATGGAAAACATGGAGCATACTGTAAAATCACACAGTGATTTTCTCCACCATAGCAAGACCTGAAGTCATAACAGCTCATCAATTGTTAATTTTTAATCAATTGTTAATTCAGACATTCTAGGCTGCCAATAAATTTTTCAGGATTTCTCGATCCAGAATATCCTAACTGATGTAACCAATATAGATTAAAGAGGGTATGCAGCAGCTGGTTTATATTGCTTCATCTTTAAACTGATTTGCAGTAAACATATGCTTTTTATATACATATAAAGATACAGCTCCGTGAATCCATAATTCAGCTAGATACATTTCAAACTCTGTTTTCATTTTTCTACTTGATATATTTAGCCCATATGCTAATCCAGCTATATAGGTCAGGTGAAGAGTGTTAATTTCCTACAAAAAATGCCAAATATGCACAAAAAATACCAGATAAGAAGAAACATAATTGATAAAACTATTTAATTTAATAAAGGGTTGATATAAATATATGAACAAAAAACAAAACCATCTGAAATATTTCCAAAGGAAAGCAGGTAGAAAGTCAGTGAAGTCAGTTATAAAGTCAATTTTTAACCAGATTTTATGCCTTCCGCAGTAGATTAAATGTATTATAATATGATCCCAAAATGTCCTCTAAAGTGAGAAAACAGGTGATAGCTTTTCAATAAAATGAATGTAATAAACAAATAAACAGCAATCACAGAAAATCTCTACTCATCTTTAATCAGCTTAAATATTCTGAAATTCCTGGGAAATTATTTTTACCTGAAAGCAGGCCACTGCCTCTTTGCTGATCTTTTGAATAAAAAAGCCACTTTTTTGTCTTACACATTTCTTATGCATGTCACACACATGCCAAGTTAAAGCACCATGGGAAATAGCAGCAGATTTTACATTATTCCACAAGAAAAAGGAAAAAAGACAGCACAGTCCACACCTGACCCAATTCCTTCTGAAACATTCTTACTCTGACTATTGAATAACAATTAACTTTCAACAAATGCAACATAATATGCCCATATCTTAAAAATCTTGAAAATATTCTGCTCTGTAATTATTTAATGACCAGATAAATCCACCTAGGCAAGAGGGATGGCATGGTACTTTCATTTACTTTCCACAATATCAAAAAGGCTAGTTTGGGCAATAAGACAAGACTACAATATTCCCAAGTCTCTACTAATAAGCCTTACCAGTGTTGTATAGTCCCACTCAGCCCCAACTCAGACCTGTACTAAGTTCTTGGTCTTAAACACAAAGAAATGTATATATACCCTTTTAGGATATAAATCAATCCATGTAAAAGTAATAAATCAGATCAACCAAGTTACCAGAGAACTGAGTATTTAAAGCAAAAGTTATCAAGTTGTTTGGCTTCCTGGTAAAGGATTCCTAGTGATTATCCAAGTTACTGTGGGCACCTTTTGTTTTCCTTTTTCGCATCTCAGTTTGGTCAGTGTTGTTATAAGTAACAAAGAATGTTAAGATATGATATTGCTTCCACTGAAAGCAAGTGTAAAACCTTTCAAAAGACTAATTAGTCAGTATTCCCATGGGATGAGCAATGATTGTAATTCAACAGAATTTGAGGCTGATGAAATACTGTCTAGCATGAACATAAACAATATTCGGGATATATGAAAATGACTTAACCTATTCAGGTGAGCAAGTGAAGTCTTCACAGGGACTGCTATTAGTTACTGAAGAAAATTTAAAGGAAAGGAAGGATTTCCTGCCTCTGATACAGTCAATTTCCACACTGAAGTATTGGTGAAAAATTTTAGCCATACATGAAAGCACTGAATTCATATTAACAATTCTCAAAATATCTTTTCTATTTGGGATCCCCCCAGGTTGCACTGGTTGCATACAGACATAAAAACGCTTTAATCACACACACACATGGACACAACATTACTAGGTTGGAACATAAATTGACCTAGCTGAATTTTTGACTCTGACAGAGGCCACTAACAGGTGCTCATGGAAAATGTGAAGAGAGGACTTCAAAACAGAATAGCATTTCTGTCAATATTTCCTGTCAGAATATAGGAAGCTGAAGTTGTGGTTGAATACACATCATCATTCTGTTGAAAAGATCTCAGCTGGCTTTTATCCTTGGATTTTGCCTAAACATATTTGATCTCACGTATACTTTGACATCCACTATAATACATTTATTATGCATGTTGTGAAAAAAAAATTGTTTGAAACCTGCTGCCTGATCAGTACTAAGTGACCTGGTTCTTACACGAGAAATAGCAAGCGACTTTTCCTTTTTCAGATTTCCCCAGCATCTTCTTATCTATATATATTTTCTTATAAAGCTAAGCTCTTTTCCAAACTAAAGCACCTTGGTCTGTCTGATCAATCTTTGCCTTTTTCACTATTTCTTTTCTAATAATTCCTAACAATTTAAGTATCTTTTTGACTCCTGCTTAGCACTAAGTAGATATTTTCAGACAATTACTCACAATAATTGTTAGAACCCAAGAATGTTAAGATCCATTGTTATCTATGCATAGCTAAAGTTGGTTTTTTCCCTGTTGTATTCTTCTGTATTTATTGCAAATGAACTTTCTTCAACGTGTTTCTTCATATGGAATCGCTATTGCTTGATAGCTTTGACTCTAGGAGCTCTTAAAAGGTACAATAAAAAAAGCTATTTTGAAATGCTTATTAATAAAAAGAACTGGATCACTTTACTCAAGTTTTCTAACTCACTAAAAAAAAAGAAACCCAAATAACCATACATAAAAAAAACCCAAAACCAAGACCAAGACCAAGACCAAGACCAAGACCAAAACCAAAACCAACCAAACAACCAGCCAACCACACGAACAGGAAACCCCAAAGAAACAGGAGCATAAAACTCAACATCTCCCCTTCTCCCCTACAAAAATCCCCAAACCCACCACACCTTCTAACTAGTTCTGAAAGATGCTTTTCTTCTATAAAGCCCATTGCACTAAAAGGGTTTTTGTTATTCTAAAAGTTTCTGGAGTTTGTTCAGTACAGAATTAAGGCATGCTTGCTAGAAATTCTCTGGATTCTCCAAAAACAAATCCTCCTTCTCTCTCCAAAAACATTTCTATTCAAATACAGCATCGTGTTTGCCACTATCTGATATTTAGGTAATAACACTGATCTCAGTGATAGATGGAAGTAATAGTTTTACAATTTTGTATTTGAATTATTTTGAAAATATTGAATGAAAAACATCTGGACACATAAACTTACTAATTTTACTTTTTTTTGAGCAGTCATTGGTCTCTGCTTGAAGCAAGCATTAAATTCATCACATGCAAACAAAAGTTCTACTGCAAAATATAGCCTAAATTATTTTTTAGTGAACTGTGATAGAAAAAAAAAATGGTTTGTTTTCCTGCTGTTGCTTTAACTTTTTTGAATACTCTTCTTATCTCTCAATCATTTATCAGATTATGTATCAAATGTTACATGCACAAACACTGAGTTCTTTTCAAAACGAATTATACAGTGGGCTAGAATAAGCCCATTATCTACCTGTGGGAAACCACAAAACCTGAAACAAGCTCTGATGTACTGAAGGTATGTTAATAGCTTTTAGGTGTTGCACAATACACTTGATTCCAATGTATGGCAGAATTTACACAACTATAGAAATACTAATACTGGTCTTTAACAATCAGAATTAGGCTTGATCAAGTATAAAGCATATTGCAATTAAATTTTGGCTCTTTAGAGAGGTATGTAGGGACCTAGAATGCCTTATGCCAGCCCTGCATTCTTTTGCACAGACTTTGCTGGAATGAAAAATAACACTTGTGGAAAATTTTTGTCCAGACAAATATCTCTGAGTCTTTGACTACAAAAATAAAACTTTATTTAGAAACTGCATATTATCAGACAACATTAGCTTCTATTCTACATCTGTTTAAGCAGAAAGATAATAGTCTTTGAAAGTAACTTGCCCAGTAATGAAAAGTTTGGGTTTATTCTTTACATCACAAATGTATTCATTTTTTCTCCTTTTTTTTTTT
>VXBT01012651.1:13086-26807 GCA_013400235.1 Oriolus oriolus
TTTTTTTTTTGGAGGGGGGCGGGGGGACACTTGGCAAAAAAAATAGCTAATTTTAATTACACTGTATAGGATTCACTTGTCTTTCACTGATGCTATTAATTCTACTATTTTAAATAAATATTCTAAATTGTAGATATTGAAGTGTTAACAGTCCAAGACTTTTACTTCTTACTTTAACAACCAGCATAATTTACCAAAGTTTGCCAAGCATGAAACCCATCAGTTTTTCAGACAGGACATTGATATTATGAATGTTGGAGTTATTTCTATTTTTCATTGAAAACACACTGCTGATTAACAGACCTCAAATAGCCCTATATTACCTCCTGAAAATTTACCTCTTATTTTTTCTGCAGCATTGTACTGAAACGTAATCACACTTTAAAAACCCCCACATAGTTAATGGGTTTACCAATGTTGTGTTCTGCTCAGTACATATTCTGTTCTGAGGTATCAAACACTACAGCAGGGGAGAGCTAGGGCAAGCTGCAAATGAACAGGGTTATTTCACTTCAGTTTCCAGGCAACACAGGAAAGTAATGGCTATGCAGCATGCTGGTCTTTGTTCCAAAAGGTGCTAGAACTCATAATTATCATGCAGTTTAAATATACGCATTTGCTTCTTCCACCTCATGTACTCCAATCCTTTTTTTTTTGCTTTTTTTTAATTCCTTCTCTTTTAGCCATGTGTGGAGGACATCTTTTTTCTGAAATAGTGTCTGTCTATATAATCAGTGTAGCCACTCCTTGGAGAAAGTCCTTCAGTAAGCGTCTCTTACTAAAATGATATTAAAATCAAATGGTTGTCCAGAGAAGGGCCACAAGGATGGTCAGAGGCATGGATCACCTCTCCTGTGAGGAAAGGCAGAGAGAACTGGGTTTGTTCAGACCGGAAAAGAGAAGGTAACCTAATTGCAGCCTTCCAGTACCTACAGGGAACCTACAAGAAAGATGGAGAGAGACTTTTTACATTGGCATGTAGTGAGAGGGCAAACTGAAGGTTTAGATTAGTATTAGGAAGAAATTCTTCGCTGTGAGGGTGGTGAGGCACTGGAACAGATCGCCCAGAGAAGCTGAGGCTGCCCCATTCCCGTAGGTGTTCAAGGCCAGGTTGGACTGGACTTTGAGCAATATGATCCAATGGAAAGTGTCTCTGCTAGTGGCAGAGGGACTGAAGCTAGATGATTTTAGAGTCACTTCCAGCCCAAGACATTCCATGATTCTATGACAGCCACATAACCTTGCCAGTTCTGGAACTTGCTCCTCTTTTGATCCAGATGGATTAGAAAATGGAGAGGAGGCAGACTTCGGACAGAGGGCATTTGGTAGCTTGAGCATCAGCTCCTTCATAGAAGATTTAATTTAAAGGTGCTTACTTTAATCATATTGAACAGTAATAGGGATACTCATCGTAAGTTAAAGTACTCTTAATTTATTTGGTGAAAATTACCTCCAAAAGAAGTAATAAAAAAAAAAATCTAAAGTATTTGTTGTAAAGAAGTTGTTAAAAAGCAGTAATTTCATTAGAGCTCAGTTAAAACTAATCTTGTTTACTTTCTAGGGTGTTCTTGTTTACTCTTGCAGTTCCATCACTGGAAAACCAGAATTTTTTCAATCTTTAACAAATCTCTACTGTTGCAGCTCTTCTGCAAATTTACCTATGTTGCTATTCAAAATAGTAGAATATAATATTTACTTTTAACCAACTGCAACGGTTTTCAGTCACTACATATCTGAAATGCGTATTTCTGTAGTGACATACACTACATAAGCACTTGAATGTATTAATGTATAAAATTCTGTTAAAAGTAAACAAGCAGAGCTTCTACTTCCTCTCCCTACATAAATCTATGATATAAATATAGCATATATTATAAATATATGAGTTATAAGATAACAGTGCCTACATGAGAAAATTTATTCCTCAAGCAGCTATAATTCTGGTGTCAGCTGTGGAAGAAGACTTGCTCAGAGCCATGGACAAGGTATCAACCCTCCAGGCAGCAACACTTCACTGCAAAGTGATCTCTAACCTGAGTAAATTAAACAGCCACAGACTGCTTCTGACAACATACCACCCACACCCTTTCCCTGCGTGTTCAGACCTGGTCCTCCCCTGGCATCCACGGCCTCCAACTACCGAAAGCAGTGCAGCTCAAAGAACAATAAAGTCTCACAGCTCCTGTATTTATGCTCTCTTCAGTGACTGAGAAGAATTCGTTTGCCAGGAAATCAATTATTTTGTGATGTTTCTGTTAATTCAATACATTCATTCTCCCACACAAATAAAACAGAACTTCTACATTTGGACATCTAAGCTGGTCAGAAACAACAATAGATAGATTTTGTTTTCTAAACTAAGTTGTTTTTATAACTGTTTGATCAGATTCTTAAGGCATGGATTATTATGATTTAAAAAACCCAAAACTTTACAATATACTCATGGCACTTTAATATATACAAAAATACTCTCAGGTTAAGACTCACTTCAACAAACTCAACAAGATAATTTCCTTTTATTACACTTCGAGATGCAAACAGATGACTTGTGCTTTCTGTCTTTCCTTTTATGTATTTAACTTTTAAGTTTTCCCTTGTCTTTAATTCCTGACTTGACTTTTAAATGCTCATTTTACAATTGCGTGCCTGTCTTCCTGCATTGGCAGCAATAAATGTTCATGCATTTGGGTATTTTATTTAAGATACAAAGAAATGTAATCTACATTTAAAAAGAATATTTACATTTCTTTTGGTCTTAGGTTTTGGACAAAGCTTATTTGCAAAACAATAGTCTTGGCAAAATTAATTTAACATGATTTTTTTTAGCAAAGCTATCGTAATATTTTATCCACCCCTCAGTCCATATTTTTTACAGTAAGGAAATGGTCAGCATGACATTCATATTCTATTTTCTCTTTTTTTTTTTTCCACAGAGTGTAAGAGTAAAGAGAATTTCAACTACATTCAAGTTCCTATAGCTAATTCAAGTTTGTAATGTTTAAATTATTTTTCTTTTAAAACAGATTTTTATTTCATTCTTTTTCTTCAATTTTTTTTACTTCTGGAACAATCTCTGTAGTTCACAGGACTGTAATATTTGCATTGCTCCAGCTTGAATTTTTTAATTAATAAAGATGTTTTTGCTACCATACAAATAGTCCTAGTTTGCCCTAGGTGAAAAATATTTTGTGCTTCTAATGTCACTACAATTACTATTAGAATAAGAAGCTTTTATGTCACCTTCTTCTTCAGTTGCTATTGTTTTCAGAGCTGTATAAAAAGAATAATTTCTTTACACAACTTCACTGAATGCTCTGCAAAATTCAGGGGTCTTACAGGTCTACAGGTGCAGAAGCAGCAGGTCCCAGGAAGGTTATAACCCTTACAATATACAAGAGGTATCAGAATGCAAAGAAATGGTTTATTTTATCATAGTGCTTTTATCTACAGAACGAGTAGATCCCTTATCTACAAAACAAGCCACCACGTATATGATAGACATTTTATGGAAAGCAATGCCATCAATAAAAACTTTGGTTTAATTATCACAGCTGTGAGTATGGAAATACATACCAATAAGAAGAAGAATGTAAAATTAAAATTAATTAAAACCCCAGGGAATATAAAAAGATATTTGGACTTTAAATTTCCACACTTTAGTATTTAATTTTTATGTCTGTTTTCTGAGGGTGATTTTTTTTGTATTCAGATCTTTGGCTTAGCAGAGAAAATAGAACACTGTCCCTTACAAATGCAAACAAAAACAGTTTTAGGCTTCAACAAGTCCCCATAGCCCTTCTAGTCAAGTCACTGATAGGTAATCATCCTAGAAATACTCCCAGATCAGCAAAGAAGACTTTGCTGGAAAAGGTCCATCTTTTCTTGATCTCAAAATGTTTAGATTACTTTTAAGTAAAAGAAATTACACTGAAAATTAAATAGTTAAACTTGCCTGCTCAATAACCTGCTGAACACCTACAAAATACAATCGCACAAATGCAAAAAAAAGGTGTAATTTCTGCAGTGTTGCATGTTAACCCATCTTGAATATATTCATAGGCGTCTAATATACTTAGTCAGATATTCTGCGGCTCCAGCATCCCAACATTAGAAAATTCATTCACCTCCCTGTGAATCCCTCCTAATATACGTATGGAAGGCAGATACAATACAGCCAAGCCTAGAAAAAAGTAATAAAGAAGACAACATAAAATTATGTAATTTTTTTTTTTTTTTCATTAAAAAGTTAACCAAAAAGCCCAACCTGCACTCAGAAAATGCTTACAGGAAGGGTTACTGAGATTGCAAGACAGGCTCTTAAATGTTAAAAATGCTAAAATTGTTTGTCCAAGCAGCCACAATTTGCCCTTTTTGCTTAGCATACATAATGATAGACATGCTCTTTAACAGTGATCACAACCATCTTTTCCATCAGACCAGTAATACTTTAGGGGAGAAGAAAAAATGTGTTTTCCAGACAGAAAAAGAGGCAAAAGGACCTCAAAGTGAGAGGCTGCCCCTCAGTTTTTGAAGACATTGGAAACTGTAACGCATAGAAATGGGAACATGCACACTATATTTAAGAAGGAGCCACTACTTTGTAAACCCATGTTTGACCTTTTCTGCACCACAGAGGATGTCTGCACCTTTATCAAAGCCGGTAAACTTTTGCATTGACTGCTCTTCCTGTGAAATCAGATACAATTGAGCTTTGGACTGCATAGTCAAGGTTAGTGTGGCACATAGGAACTGCTAAGCCTGATGACAACCAAGATAACTTTGTTCGGATGTACTTGTCATGCTCAACTACATTAATGTTTCAGATTTTTGCTACGGGTCAGTGGGTACTCTAACAATTATAAGTCAAGAACCCCTAAAGCTTGTATTGGTTTAGTTTCTGCTGTAGTTAAAAAGTTCAAAACAAAGACAACATTTTCTTAGATTCCTTCAATACCTGGAGTATTGACAACGTAAGAAATTATAAATGATCATTTCATATTCAAAAGACGAAAACTGAAAATTTTCTTAACCTTTAGGCAATGATAGCATTTCTTACCTCTCAATATTTTTTCCATTATTTTCCAAAACTTTCCTCAGATAAATTTTATAATGTTTTATGCCAAGTATTTAGAAATTAGGACAATATATCATGAACAATTTTGTTGACTCCAAAGTATAGGAAGTGATGGCACAGCTAGGTCTAAAATCCCAGGATATTTTGACTCAGTCTCACAACATAATTAATAATTAATGATTAGGTGTTATGATTTAGTACTTTATTAAAATAAATGAATGGAGCAGAAGCAGGTTTTGCAAAAATGCTTCCTAATCCTCACCCAAAGATTTTGCCCAGAAAAATGAGCTACAAGTTACCAGCACAAGCAATGTTGTAATAGTCGTTTTATAGAAAAGCTGGACTTTTCTTCTGGTAGTTAGAAGCAGGAAATTATTATCCTTTTTTTTTTATGGTAGAATTTTTATTTTTTAAACAATTCAAATTAACTTTGAGCCATATCGCATTTTAGTCTAAACATGATACTGATTATTTTTATTAGTCATTGCATTAAAATGCAATGATATTCAAATATAATTATTTTAGGGGCAACAAAACTCCTGAAAAGGTAAAATAACTTCATATTAATACCAAAATCCCTCATGTTACATGCAATCATGTAACTATGTCAGGATGAGTATGAAAGCAGTTAAGATTTCTGGAGAACTACTGATAAATTAGTAGTTATTACAGCACACAGAACAGGGCCTTGCTACAGAAAGAGTCATCATTTCTCACTCATTAGGTTGGATTATAATAGGCAAATAACAATTGTGTTTAACAACTTCACAGGCATTAAATAGTCTGAAACGAGATCGTCATTGATACTACTGTATGTGGCCTGCACTGTAACCTGTTTGTCAACATACTGAGGCATTATCAGTCTTCAAGAAGTCAAAAGTGAGTCAGACAATTTTAGTGGCTTTCAATCAAATGACTTTCATGTACACCCATGCATTACAATTCTTGTTTTTCTCCAGCCTTCCTATGCTTCAAATCTTAATGCTGCTGACAAGGCTTTACTGCTAGGTGGTTGAGTTTTGTTTCTTACTCTCACCCAGCCTACTTCATCTGTATTTAAATGCCCTAAAATGAGCTACCTTTATACTTAGAGTATCTTAAATTCTTTATCTAAGACTACTATTCCTCATGAAGCCTTTTTTTTACTGTCTGCAAAATATATTTAAACAGACTACTTTGCAAAAGTCACACTAAATAGTAAGCTTCTCTGTAAGTTATTATATGGATGGAATTGGGTGTGCAAAAGTATTAGTTACCTTTGCAGAATCTGTATGAAGAGCTAAGCCTACTCCAAGGCTTAAGCAACCTTAAAAGGATTAAATTACATTTTGTGTAACTACTTTGTTTCAAATGAAGGCTGTATCCATTAGTAACTACATCATCTTTCTATTGAAGTGTTTCTTTCACATTATATACACTAAATTGTGGAAAAGCCATATTTTTTTTTGATGTAGACTTTGTGAACTTTCCAACCAATTTTTCTAAACTTAAGTTCTTGCATAAGCTAATGTATGATGACCTATTGCTTGTAAAGAATGGACTGCCTTTATAATATTAGGTGATTATCATTTCAAAGTCATTCTTTTTTATCTTCTTTATAACTCCCTCTGTGACAATGAAACCATAACTTTCTGTTACAGAAAGGGTGTGGATGGAAACAACAGCTTTTGAACAAGTTCAGTTCACAGCACAAGATTATATGTAGAAAACATTACCGAGCAACTTTTACAGACCAAGGCCACTTCATGTTTTTACCATTTTAACAATGATGTTTTCATTGTATGCATTCAAATAATTGATTACATTTTTATATGGCTTTTAAATACTAATAAATTTCTTTTGTTTATTTTTGATTGGTGATGATCTTTGCACTTTGGACACGCAACTAGCAGCTTGTAGCAAAGACATAAAACACAAAACATTTTTGATTGTGTGAGGCATATCTAGAGAAGCTTTTTAATTAAATGCAGCAGATAATCTGGAGAACTATATGGATGAAAATATATGGAGAATGAAAGACAGAGCCTTTCTTCCTTGGAATAAGCTGTGATTTTATTTTTATTCCCCCCACCTCATGTGAAAAAAAGGCCTCACACCAGAAACGGAGCTACTCCTGCTCAGCACATCCACAAGATTCGCAACAGATGCTCCACAGTCTGAAGGGGTTGTGAAAACCCTTTCTGATGCTGTCTAATCAGAATCTAGTTTAATTTACAAATTAGTAATTAATTATTAAATAATCACATCTCTTAACAATTTTTTGGACACTAAGGTTAAATATTTTTGTTTCACAGTTTGAAACAGAATTGATTAAAAGAAAACCATTTTACTTTTATTGATCTATTCACAAAAATTTATTAGGCATGTACTTTAAATTAATCAGCAGAGTCCAAGTTCTACCTTGTAATATAACCTCTGAAAAAAGCAGAGCCTGTCATCCTCTGAGAATTCGCATAATTAAAGAACCCACAACTGTTATGTGAAGAGCAGGACAATGTGATGGCAGATCATTTGAACTAAGGAGAAAAAGGGAGTTAGAACAACTCATCAAAAAGCAGTCTTGACAAAGATTCTGTAGAAAAGATTTATAATTGTGAAGACACATTTTCAATTTTTTGTGGTATATATTTTCTTAATAGAAATACTGACAATGCGTATTCTTAGGAAGTACATTCAGTCAGTGGTTATGGGTTTACAAGCCAGATTAAGAGTTTACACAAGCCATCAAAAATTTGAACAGTTGTCTGAACAAAATAAGGTGAAAATATTACTACCAGGAAAATATTTACTTTTTTTTTTCACACAAAAGGACTTCCATGTAATGAAATACTGGATATGGTGGTTCTGAAAGCATGGTTGACATGATACTGACCTTCTTAGCTGGAATAATGGCTATCAGAACACCATGATGAAGAGACAGTAGTGCATATGATAGTGTTCCAAGGGAAGGCTTCCAGACTGGAGAAAAACCCCACAAAAGAGGTCAGAAAGAAATTTTGATAATGTAAAAGAAAAAATTAGAGAATAATTGGCAGATATTGCCACTGAGTATACAGTGAATTTACTGAAAGACTAGACACTGAAACACAGCATTCCTAATTCTCAGCAATTTCTTGGAGATCAAGTGGATGGGAAATACTGAAGCATTTCAAATTAAATATTTCAATTAAAATAAGTTGGTATTTTGCAATATTTTACTAGAAAATTCCTCACAAGCTCTCTCTGAAATCTGTCTTCTTCTGTTAAGATGACCTTTTACATAGTGAAGGATTCAGTCCAATCTTAAACTCAACATGGTTCACCGTTAGCATTACTTTTTAAATTGCTTACAATGATTACATGATGGGATTTAATTTTTCTCATAGTCCATTCCCCTCCCCACAACATGTATTGTTTCTCTTGGCAAGCTATTGCTGGTGAAAGGCCAAAAGTTTGAAATTGTCACAGGTGTTATGCTACACTAGTGCCACCAGAGCGCAACAACTGTTGTGTGGCTCTGGCTGCAACAACTCCTTCTCTGATACATATAAATATACATATAAATGGATGTATACATATTCATCATATACATATACCTTGCACAGCCACTGCAGACAAATATAATCAATGCTGTGGCAGTGTGCTCCCCCCAGCACCAGCCCCAGCTGGCATTATAATCACCAGTGGGGGCTGTGATGGCTGTATCCAGCTTACTCTGGACTTTGGGGCATGGATGAAACCTGGCAGCCAAGGGCTGCCTGGACCAGTGACCCACACATCCTGCCGCTGTGCAGATGTGGCTGTAAGCCACTCACCTCACCCCATAAACTGTGGGCAGCCCAGGGCCCGGGGGCTCTCCTGCAGGGAACTGGGCTGCACACCAGGATCTCCTCCTGAGCAGGAATGTCTGTCCAGGTTACACCTCAAGGGTGAGCCATCCCTTGCAGCAGCACATTCTCAGTAAGTGATTAGCTGCATGCTAAACTTTGACATCTCAGCTAAGTGATACAAAGGATTGATTGTGAACATATAAGCCTTCAGACATGAACCACTGTCCAAGTCTGAGCTGATGGGATTGGATCCAGCCCTACCTGGACTCCTCTCTGAGAAGTCTAGAAAGCAAGCAGGCCCTGTCTGAAACTCGTGGCTCAGTGAATGGGCCTCCCTGACAGCTTTGTCTGACTCTGCCCTCTGCATTGTAAATGGTCGAGTGTACCTTGCTATCAAATCTTGTTAAAACAGTCACATCTATCCCTGAAATTTGTTATATCAACAAGGTATATCATAACTTGTTTCTTACAAGTGAAGTGCATCACTCCATCTGCAGCACACTCACAAGAGAACCACATATAAGGGTCCAGACAGCAATTATCAGCCACAAAGGGGGAGAAATATATAAGTACACAACGATTCTTAAAATAATGTTGTACCTGGCATAGCTACCTTAGCCCTCTCAAACATATGTTGCATTCTTTGGAAACAAGTAATATATACTGCTGTTTAGAAGTTTCAAATATTTCTTCTGTGGTAACTTATTTTTTATCTGCAGAATATAGTTTATTATACAGTCATCTCTTAGGCATTTTAATGAATATTTTTAGTGATCTTACTGGATTTCTACATTTAATTATGTGGTCTATTCTATTTCCCATGACAGCATGCATTTACACAAGTCATTATTCTTCTTTTTGATTCTGTAATGTACCACATGCTACGATTTTAATTAACACCTTTGGAGAATTTAATTTTATCATGTGAACGTGCATAAGAATGAGGAGGTCCAAGAGGCAAATATTTTTAAATAATTTATATTTTATTGCCTATGACTGTGCTTATGAACCTGCAGCAGATTTTAAAGGTTCTAACAGTTGTGTATAAAGACTAGAAATACAATAGATAACTTGTCTGACTCATCATTCAGTGAACCACCTCATCCCCAAAAGAAAACAATATATGCTATCTATGATTTCATGTGTTTTTTATAACACAAAATTATATTTATAATAAGTCTCAAATAAATCAATTTTTTGCATGTAGCTGGAAGATTCTTACAACATTAAAATGCACACCAGCAATGCATACTTATTTAATGTGGAAATACATATATTTTCAGATGAAGATAAAAAATGAAAAAAAATGATTTTGAATAAAAGTTATTAGCTGCCTTATTCTATTTTAGGAAGGGAAAATTAATATATAGACAAATGTTCTGAAAACACTTTGTAGAGATTCATTATCTAGCACACTCTTACTTATTCTGGAGATTGTCAGGTTCAGTAGACGCAGATTTATCATAGAAGCCCAATAAAGCACAAACCACAAAAAACCCACACATATATACAAAATCCTCAGTTCACATGTTTAATCAATTCATTCACAATTATTTAGTTGGGTCTTTTAATTAGCAAAATACTATCAAGTGATAATCCCAGAGATAAATTAGTGCATTAAGGAACACTATGAAAGTTCCTGGATATTCCAGCTAAACTTGGTCTGGCCCATAAATATAATATATTTTAATTTTATGCCATTCATTTTTATATTTTATGATACCTTAAAGTATTCTGACTTTATGTGAATAATAAAAGCTTGTTACCAGTAGCCTACAACTTTACTCCACTATCAGGAATACATACGTGTTAAGCACTTGTCACAGTTGAGATTCTAACTGCTAAGTTCTATGTTATAATAAGAATATTTAATGAGTGTTGATAAATTTGGTACACTGAAGAATACCAAAGAGATGTGATCACTAAGAAAAATACAATCTAAGAAGAAAACAGGTTATCATTAAAGTATTATAACATGACCATGAAAGGACAAGTCTGGCAGCATCCCGCTACAACAGAGGGACCACTGCATATATAGCCTAAGGAACTTGACCCAGGTAGAGACCAGTTCTAAGTCTGGACATTTCCCCCAGATCAGGACAGAAATGAGCCTTCTGCAAATGTTTCACTGCTTTTCTGAATAAAGTAGAAGACTGGCAGTACTCTGCCCAGTGACAGAGTAAAACTTGCAGGTTCCACTTAACAGTTGCTCCTTAAAGAACTGGTAGCTTGACAGACAGAGATGCTGAGACCTCTCTCCCAAATCTCTTTCTCACTTAAATGTTAATTTATCTATTGTTGGAATAAACTCTTGCAAGTTTTAAGCTCAGTGTTCTACTGGATGACCAGCAGAAAAAATCGTGTGCAATACTAAATGAAACAGAAGAAAAAAATTTCAAAAAGGTAATGAGATACAGAAGAAATGTCACAAGACGAAAAAAAATTGAGTAACACCTATAAATTCCAAAGAAGATGAAGCTTTTCAAGAATGTATGAAAGAAAAAGCTAGCTCACTGCTAAAAAAATTGTAAGAATACCTATTCCCATAACAAACACATCTAGTAAGAGATATTAATTACTATAAGAAAACAAAAAGGGAAATAAACTTCTGAATCTTTTATAACACATTGGAAACTTTAAGGTTATGTGTATGGAACCTATGAAATCCCAGGACTGCATGGGATGGGTAAAAAACAAATAAACTGTTCTAGGAAACCACAAATGAATTTACTCATGCAAAGTGAAAATGAAGATAGCGAGTTTGCAAAATGCAGTCAGAGGAATCCAATAAGGAGCAATGAGGAAGACTGCTTGAGTCTAACAGGCTTTGCAAGGTGTTATATAGTAAGCTAAAAAAACACGTAGCAAACCCTACTTAAACCTTTTGCACAGTTTCAAAAACATATTCTAGAAAACAGATAATTTCGCATCCCAAGAGTACTATATTTAAAACCTTTACAGTCACGCATAATTGCTTGTGATACAATTAGAATAAGACATAAAAATTTTGGGGTGCAATAGCACTATAGCAAAGCAGTTTTAGGTTTTGAGTTAGCTACTAAACAAAAGTAGAACTTCAGGAACTCTGTTTCACCTCTGCTAATTTTTTTAAAATTTCTCCCAAATTCTGTCTCACACAGGACATGCCATTAAAAACCATACATCAGAAAATAGCATGGTCCAGGAATAGCACTTCGGTAACTAAAACTTATGAAGAAATATCAATTTTACAAGGAAAACAGGTCATCCGCAAGAAAAAAGTCTCAATCAAAATGGTTGAGATACATTTTATTTTGGAAGAAAAGGAGAGATGCAACAGGTATTTTTATAACTGACAGTTCCTGTACTACCAAATCTAGTCAGCCAAATCTATAATTTTTTCTCTTTCACTCTGCTCTTCCTTGCTCAGTTATTTGTCCCTGTACAATAAAAACTTAGAATTTAGTCTTTGATTGCTTACTGATCTTTCTGAAGTGGTTTTCAATTTCCTACCAAATACTAGGAGCTCTGTCTAACACAACTCTTATTGAGAAAAAGTATCTTTGCCTTTTCCTTCTTTATGGAAAGATTAACTCTCTCCTCCTCTGTCTCTCTTCAGGTCTAAGCTGTGCAGAAGCAGCATTATTTCCCTGTGGTAAATTAATTTGTCAGTAGTTAACACCATTGCTCAGCATTCTTAGCTTACCACAAACCATTCTGTAAAATATCAGACAGCATCATGTTCCCCAAGCTTATTCCTTTTCTCTGTCCAACTACGTGTCCATACAAGCATGCACCTCCTTATGTAACAGACTTTCAAGAAGAGTGGATATGTGGATTGATATTATCTTATAGAATATGGTATGTCTTTGTGAAAATATTGTGAATTAAATTATTTCCTGGCAATGATTTATGCATCTGCTATGAATATCTTTACATTTTATGTGAAGTGGTTCACATATTGTTCTAGAAAAGGAGTATGATAACTCAGTCTAAAAAGTCTGAAAAAAGTAGAATAGAGTCCATTCTAATATGCCAGGTGTTGCCTTGACTAAAACTTTATACAATACTGGTGATCTGATTTAGAAATGGTGAATAAAGTTTATGTGAGAAAAACAAGGAAGTAGTAGAAGAAACTGATTTTTTTTTAATTGAATGAGAACAAGTAAAGTTACAGAGGCATTATGTGCACTGTATCGTCATAGAGTTATAGAATATGCTGAGTTGGAAGAGACCCAGCAGGAACATGGAGTCCAACTCCTGGCCTGACACCACTAGAGTCACACCATGTGCCTGAGAGTGTTACCCAAATGGGTCAGGCTTGGTGCTGTGAACACTTCCCTGGGGAGCAGGTTCCAGCGCCCAATCACACTCTGGGTGAAAAATGTTTTCCTGATATCCAACTTAAACATCCCCTGGCTCAGCTTCATGCCATTACCTCAAGTTCTGTCACTGGTCACGAGAGCAAAGAGATCAGTACCTGCCCCTCCATCTTCCCTCATGAGGAACTCATAGACTGCAATGAGGTTGCCCCTTCATCTCCTCCAGGCTGAGAAGAACAAGTGACCTGAGACACTCCTCTTGTGACTTCCGCTCCAGACCCTCCTGATGGACCTCCTCTGGCTGCTCTCTAATAGCTTATTGTCTTTTTCATACTGTGGCACCCAAAGCTGCCCCCAGCGTTCAAGGTAAGGCTGCCCCAGTGCAGAGCAGAGCGGGACAATCCCCTCCCTTGCCCAGCTGGCCGTTCTGTGCCTGACACTCCCAGGACATGGGTGGCCCTCCTGGCCGCCAGGACACACTGCTGGTTCATGTTCAACCAGGACCCCCCAGTCTCTTTCCATGGTGCTGCTCTCCAG
>VXBT01012661.1:0-76694 GCA_013400235.1 Oriolus oriolus
TCGCGGCCCCGCTCTCCTCCTCCGGGGCCGCGCCGCTGCCCTCCATGGAGCCGCGCTACCTGCACCGGCGCCGCGCCTGGTCCGTGCGGAGCGCTGCCGGCCGCCGCGGCGCGGCCATCACCTGCGGGACAGACCAACAGCGCTCAGCATCCGCGCCTTCCTCCGCGCTCCCCCGCGGCTGCTTTTCCCCCCCCCGCTTCTCAGGATTAGTATTCGGGGCCGCCGCTCCCGCAGGCGGGGCCGTCTCTGGTTTCCGGGGCTAAACCTCCGCTTCTCCTTTCCCTGGGGGATCCACCCTGCGGCTCGGCAGCCTCCCGCTGCCCGCGGCTAACTGCGCTAGAGTTCGGCCCCCGAAAACCTGAGCTCTTCTGATGGGACCGGGGATCGCCCCGATGAGCACCTCAACAGCCTGAAAAGCAATTCTGGTTTTCCCGCTGCTCTGCAAAAATTTTAAGCAGTTTGCAGGCACTCATTCCTTTTCCTGACAGCTGGTCCCTACACTGATAGGGACTGTGCTGGGTGATGAGCACAAATCTCCTTTCACGGCAGATACTTAGGAGTACTATCACAATGTATTCACCTTTTGTAACTATTTCAGTGGAAGGCTGAAGCTGCAGTCTGTTCTGGAAGGCGATTCCCCACTAGCCAAGTTTGCCTTTGCATGACCCTCGGGAAGTTTTCTTCGTATCAGCGCTCCTCATATGCATTCCCCCTGTTTAAAAGAAAGTGTAAAAATATTATTGTTTTTTAAATCGATATATTCTCTGTTTAGGAGATATATTCTCAGAAGTTTAGCAGTATTAAAGTTATGTTTCTTTTAATAATATGTCTAGAGTATCTTGACACCATAAGTATGCTAATAATCCTAATTGTTTACAAAACACATGGAAGTGTTTTTCTGTTCTTGGGACAAGAGCAATCTCACATTTGTGTAGCAGCATATGTAGCTGTAATGCATTAGCAAGGTGTAAATCAGACTTCATAAAGATTGCTTCATGTCTTTATTCAAAGATTTATAGCTTCTGTTAATAAAAAGTAGAAGCAAGGGGAAAAAAATCACAATAGATAATTAGAACATGAAGTCTCTTGTGGGAAAAGGCAGGATACAGGGAGGGCATGGCTGTAAGTAGGTTAGTCCCTGTCAGCACAATCACCACCCAGTTGTACCTTCATTATACAAACACAGTTTTTAGAATTTAATGAAGTGCCATTTGTTTGCCTCATGTTTGTTTATGAATTTTCCAGACTTGGTTTAAGTTTTGATGAGTGACGCATAAAAATTGTCCAAATGCACTCAATATAATTTAATAAGTATCTGCAGCCCTGATTCTATTTTTAAGGAGGTTATTAATTTCCATTAAAATCCCCTTTATCAGTTTTTTCACAGTCCTCAGGGAACACTCATTTCTATGTAAAATATGCATTGTGGCTTCCTTTCAGCAGACATGATTCATTAACCCTGTTAAATTAGCATTAGAGAGATCTAACTTTTTAATAATTTTTTTTTACTGAAAGCATAATTGCAAAGTGACATTGTCTGGAAACCCCTGACACAGACAGGAAATCTAGAAGCCCATACCTGCAATGCAAACTTTACTTAAATGATAGTATCAGTCTTCCCTCATGGCTTTTTATTTTGTGCACTTGCCTGGTGAAGGGCTTTCTACTACATTTGATCACAGTCAGTTAGACTCAATCAATGCTGAGGTTTGATTTCTGGGTATTGGAGATTTTCAGACTGTAACAACGGCATTTTAAAATTTATTAGAATGAGTAGATTTCACAAACTTAGTATTCCTCGTCTGAGTGTTTAAAAATATGTCACTTAGGAACTTTCTATGACTGTATGAACTTTGGATAGCTTTAGTAGCAGACTTCCTGCCATCCAGACCTGAACTCTGTGAGTTTTCTCTGGTTTTAACTACACAAGGAGAAATGCAGTGATCTGTGTGCACACTCAGTGTGTCTATGGAAGATGTACTGATTCATTAATAACTTACACTGGGCAGAATCCCTGTTGATGTGTTTATGTTTTTCACTGAGTCTGAAAAACTCAGTGAACACAGAGCAACTACTGTAACTGACACAGGCAAAATCACAAAGGTCCAATGGATGTAGCTATGAAAACATCTACAATGCCAAGCTTCAGTGTACAGTTATGTTAAGAAAATTTCTACAAGTATACCATTTGTGATGTAAGTGAGTAATTGCAACATTTTGTGTCTGCTCTTTCTTGGGCTGAGTTCCCCAATATTCAATACTCCATTCTGGAGTTCTGGATAGCTTGGCTGCCTCAGTCATAAACATTCAGTGGGTGCTAATATACTCTCCCCCACTGCTCTCAATATTCTGGCCTTTCCTGACACACCTCACTTCTGACACCACTTCTCCTATCTTCTACTTATGTGCCCCCGCCTAGAAGAAGGAATGAGTAGCTTCAGATAGTTTCAAGCTCTTGGTCTATGGCTTAATTTTGCAAGTGAAACTATAAAGGAAGAATGAAAGAGAATGCTACCAAAAATTAGAATTATGGGTGATTAAATGTGAGAAGGCAAAAACAGTAACTCTAACACCGGTAATATCTCTCTATGGTGAAATGTATTTCTTGCATTATGTACCAAAGGAAAATTACCGTTTAGAATATTCAAAGTAGTTAAAACAATAACCAGAAAAACTGATCTTTTCAACTTTCTCATCCAATGAAAAAAAAAAAAGAGAGTGAGATCCTCAAGTACAGTAATCATACCTTTTCCCATATTCAAATATCTGCTTGGCTTAGAAGTTTGATTTGACATATTTGAAATGTTATTGAGAAAGAAGCTTGTAACAAACACCTGTGTTAATATTCCCCTGAGGAATCCCAAGAAGGAAGGACTGATGGTATAGCTTGCTAATGGCAAGCAGCAGAATTCTGAAGAAAATTATCCTCTGGTATACCCAAAGCTAATTACCAAGAATATGTTGAATTTCATGCTGAGCATGAATCAAAGTATCACATGCAATTAAGGCAACAAGGAAGTTTATGGGGAAGCTGAAGACTTAGAAAAGCTGAAAGAGGATTTGGAGGGTTTTGTCCATGACAGCAATGACAACTCCAGCAATCTCAGCACCTCTGTCTAGTTGAAAACAAAATACAACAATTAAACAAAGATGAAGCCAAAAAAACAATTCAGAGAAGTTGTGGAACATTTCCATTATTGAGCAATATGACTGATCTGAGTTAAAAGGTCATGGATTTAGCATGAAAGAGGAAGATGCTGAAAGTGCTGATGGAAATGCAATACTGAACTCCTTCTCCGTTCCTATCTACAGTGATCAAAGAGTTGTACTGCTGTTCTGGCAACACAGAATATTCAAAAAATACAGAATTGCAAAAGATACTTGATAGCTGTGGTGATTCAGAAGAATCTGACCACCCAATGATCTCATTTGGCTTAAAACAAACTTGGTTTTAGCATTTTTTGCAAAACTCACAAACAGGATAGGTACTGGAAAAGGAAGCAAGCTATTGGGAGTACATGGTACCTCTGGACTCAGGTCACCTTTTATACTGGGGACTTTTAAGTCAGAAGCTGAATTACTTGGTCTGAAAATGTTTTCATTATCATGGGCTTGGTCTAGGGATGATGTAATGTTAATGGACAGAGGAGCTGCCAACAAACATGAACTGTATTCACAGACTTGGCAATGACACACAGGCAATGACCTGAATGTGTGGCCCCAACCTCAAATGCTGTGAGACATTGCTCAAGTAACAGCATAGATAAGGAGGCACAGTTTTTCTGACAAAGAAACTGTAATGAAGAGCGGCAGGTAAAGTTTCCTGGCATTGCATTCATCTGGCAGTCCTTCTGATAAAATCCAATTAAACGCTTGTATTGAATTGTTCTCTCTTCATTTTCTTTGTGCAGTGCCAATAGCCTTTGATCCAAACCACCTCCTCTAGCAAGACCCACCTTCTCCGGGGAATATGTGCATGTGGGAGGAATTGGGTTACTGCTCTCCAGTTCACAAATGGAAACAGCTCTGACTCAAGTCTTGCAAAGAAAAGCAGTGCTTTCCCTATCATAAGCAACTCTAATTTACATAAGCAGGCTATCCTCCCCAGGAGGCTTACCAGTTCAGAAATGACTGAATGCCATTCTGCTCCACTTTAGTCCAGAAAAAATGCTCTTGTAAAAACTTGGACTGCCAAATTTTACTTCAGTAGAGAAGTCCCTTGGGATAGGGGCGTCATCTGATTGAGATGATTAAGGCATCCAAAGAGGCAGGATCATCAAAAGAGAAAAAACATCCCTTATATTTATTTTAAAAACTAAACAATGACTTAAAAGTAGAACTGGCCAGAACTACAGAAATGTAGGCAGAGTCAAGTGTAGAGTGGTTTGCATACTTATAAAAATGGTCTGTTATACTCCTGCTCATTGAGTAGATCTGTGAAATTTGGAGGGAAAAAGTGTTCTCTTTGTAGATGGGGAAAACATCTGGAGCATAAAGATGCCATTTCTCTGAAAGGGCCTGCACTGCTTGGATCTTATTACAGATTTAAACTCTAAATCTTAACCACTTGATTAACCTCCTGTTTGTAAGAAAAAAGTCAATTGTCTTTCAGTGTGCCACCTCAAGAAAAACAGCAGGAAGAATAATTCTTTTTCTCTCCCTTTTTTAAAGTTAGGTACGATACAATCCTAGTGTCTTGCCCTGACTGCTGGATATATGGGTTTTATAGTATTGCCTTTACACTCAAGTGTTGATGCAAATTTTGACCTCTCAAGGTGCTGCAATTTTCTCACAACACATAATAGAGGTATGAATGCTTTTAATCTCATAACTACAACATTTTCATACAACCACAAAGAAAAATAAACATTTAAGAATTGCAGCTTATGACTACAGACCACACAAGAAACATGTGGACAGCAGTTCCTCATCAGAAACTCAGAGGAAGAAAAGGCTGTGTGTGTCTGGGCAGGGGGGAAGAGAGAGAGGAAGTAAGTCATAATAAAAATATTATCAAAAGCCTGATTAAATCGATATTATAGCTAACATATCCAAACTAAAAATATACAAGTTCTAAACAGTCATCATGACCAGAGAAAAGGTTTCCTAACAGTGATATTCATAGAGACAAACATTCTCTAAAAACGAAACTATCTTTTTGAGTTCCTTCCAGTTTAGACTCTTCAGAAATAGTTAGGGAGGAGTAGTGTCTCTCAGGAGTTCTCACAGCAAAAAGGAAATAACACTCCTACAAAAGCAAAATCTAGCAAAGATTAAGTGCAAGTTCTCACCAATATCCCTTAGAGTAAAGAAAGTCTAACAAAAAAAAAGAACAGTCAGACAGAAGTTTTGAGTGATTACAATAACTTTGGGAAAAACTCCAGGGCTGAAGTGGTGTCTTTATCACTAATGCTCTACAGATCAGGAAGTAAGTATGGCATGGCAACACCATGCTGAACGTAACAAAACCTTTTAAGCCGAATTGCTGCTCATTCTAGACATGGGCTCACAGCTACACTTCTAGATATGAGCATGTGGTCATGTCTGTGATAAACTGAAGCTGATCCAGTCTCGAGCCAGCTCCCAAGCACAAAGGTGATACCTAGCATAGGCACCCTCTAACAGCCACACTTCATGGCTTTGGAGAAAAGGTGGCTTGTGCTAGTAGCAACTACCTAGCTGCTAGAGAACTAGTACAGCAAGCCTTAGTCAGCCTGAGAAGTGCAGAGCTGACACTTGTTCAGGGCTCGGTACGTTTGCTCTGTGACTTGATGACTGTGCTCAAGTGGAGGCACATGAACATTCTGCATGCTGAAGGCTTTCTTAGGCTGCTGAAGAAACCCTAAGCAAACCAAGTGTAAGTGTAAACAAAGCAACAGATTTATGCTGCTGAGGGGGAAAAAAAGGACTGCCAGAGCACATTGTGGATAATTAAAGTTTACATTAATTGATGGGGAGAGTGAAGGATGGGCTCAAGGAAATCTGTAGAAGGTGACCAAATACACATAAAACCCAAAAAGTGCATTCAGCTTAGGAGGATCCTGAGTGAGAAAATTGTCAGGGTATTGATATTCAAAGACAAAGAAGTATCCCATGAAGAAATACACATCTTTATCCTGCCACATACTTCTGTCAATACTGGATTATGGTTCATGTAGGGGACAGGATGCTGGTCTAGGTGGACATTTCATCTGACATGGGAAGATCCTTATTCTGATGTGATGAAAGGAATTTTGGCTATGTGCCCTGCTGGAAGGCACTTGGGAAGCAAGGGTAAATGAAATTCGACAGGAGACTAGTTGATCTAGAAATCGTTTCTGACCTTAAATTCTGGAAGTTGCCATACACCAGGAGCACCGACTTGAAGCAAAGCATCAGCTTGTGATGATTAAAAGCCTCATTTAGGCATTAGTGTGTAATGTACTGTAATGTGGTAATGTTGACTGCAGAAATGCTTTTCAGTATTAAACTGTACTGTCAACAAATTGCAAACATATTCAAAGTCTCTACGAACACTTTGGCAATGTTGGTAGTAATAAAGAAGGAGGAGAATATCCACTGAGAAGCCAAGTCAAGCAAACGAACAAATTAGTTTAGACAGATTTTTGAAAATCAAAGTAGAGTCAGGTTTTGGTTTTGCATTCCAGAAGAGCACTTGATCTCCATAAATGTACTGCACTCTTCCAACACACCTGCTCTGTATTGCATTTAATGCAGAAGATGGGGCAACATGTTCGGAGGAAATTAAATGCCTGCTTTAAGGTAAAACTGGATTTTGCTTTTTATATCATTATGGAAAGGACATACAGACTAAAGAGCCCAAAGCACCAGAAATCTGCCAAAATATGTCACCACGGTGCTTGAGAAAGACCGAATGTGAGGTAACAACAGACTTCAAAGGGAAGCAAACAGTCCCATTTTTCTGAGACTTATGCCTAGGAAAAAAAAGTACAAGAGAAACTTCTAAAGAAGGCAATAACAAAAACACTTTTTTTTCCCAGACAAATGCTAGAGCTGGTACTTAAGAGGAAAAAAAAGCTCCACTTTTAGAAACTGAACAGTTTCACTGATTTATTGACAAACTAAGTAAGTGATGCTTAGAAAGGCAGAGGTCCTTTAGATACATGATGAATGGCATCCTTCTCATTTTTGGAGATCATATAAGGTTTCTTTGCCCATGTACTTCTTCAAACTTCAGGTTTACAGTCATTCTAGTTGCAACTGAAAGTTACACTACAGGTAGTTTGATTTCAAGAATAATTCCAGGTTCCTGCAGACATTGTCTCTACAGAGACTTTGGACAAGATTCAGGTATGGAGAGACCCGCCACAGTGCTAAACATGGCAAAGGCTGACTTTGAGGGCAGGTTTATCTGGCAGTTGGCAATGCAGCAAAGATGTAAGACTATGACAGCCAGATCAGATAGCAGAGCAAAACCTCCAGCACGACAGCCCTAATCTGAAAGGAGGAAAGGAATCAGCTTGCACAGACTTCTCTCTGCCATGGCAGAAATGCTGCTGGTACACTTTGCTGTTGGGCCTATAACTGTGACCTACTAGGTGACTCACAGGAGTCTGACTTCTTTTATTAATTTCATGAATACACATAGGGCCATATTCCCACACAGGACTGATCAGAGCGTGAGATGCACCTCCCAGCTCTCCTGCAAGGGCAGAGACCAGTGCTGTGTGTCTGAGCCATACAGCACTGCTGATCTACCTGTAATCAGCTCCTGAGTGGAATCTGGAACACACACACAGGTTCTGTACACATATGCTTGGGTGGGTACAATTAGATACCAACTGATTTGGATCTTCAAAAATCAGCGCATGAGAGCTACCAAGGGCTAGCCAGTAGAAAAATATCAAAGCCCATGGTGATGAAGTGCTTAGCTTGTGCAATCAGGGGACTTTAGTTCTTGCTTTGGGTGCCTTAGCCCAGAATCCTCTGCAAAATAAACCTAAATTACTTTAAAATGTAGCAGTACTGACTCTTGCTGCTCCTTTGCCTTTCTGTACAATAATTAGAGCTCTGACCAAGCCCCGTGGGAAACTTGTCACTGCCCCTTACCTTTGCCTGACAAGACTAAAACCCCAAGTGCCCAAACCATCAAGCCTATAAAAGAAGGGTTACTCTCCTTCCGACTAAAGCAGTATTACTTTTCACAGAAAGAATAAAAAAATTGTTCTGAGGGGGAGGAAGAAGAATCCTGGGTTCTGTTCCCTGACAAAAGGGAAGTTTCTGTACTTCTTCCCACTGCCTTTAGTGGGTCAGGGCTCAGCTGTATTGCCTGGAGATCTAAGCCATTCTGACTTGCAGTAGGATTGAAAAACACTTTTGCTGATCTCAAAGCAGAAACACATGCAGCAGTCATAGGTACTTTTGTGGCAAGCCTTTACTATCAGGAGTACCGGCAGGCTGTCAGCCCAGATTTCACCAAACAATGGGAATGCTTTTAGCAGCAATGATGCAACTGAAGGCTTAACAAAAATATGAAACTACTTTATGTAATCATTGGAAATGAACAGGGAAAGAAGAGAAAATTGAGTGTAACGCATGCCGTTTACATTAGTAGAAGCTGACACTTGCTGACCATTCTGAGACAGAAATAAAATAGGTTTCTATTCAAATACTTTTATTTTCATCACCTGACACTTTCTGCCTTGGATGCATAGCATTTTTTACTATAATGTGAATTTCATATGCTGATCCTGGTGTTCAGGCAAAGGTTTTCTGGCTACACTGATTTCTCTGACTAAGCTCAACTTTTACATCAAGAATTTAGGGCAGGCAATTCAGTATCTCCCACTATAATGTTTTTTTCCATTGAAGAAGGCAGACAGGTGTCTTAATTTAAGGGACAGAAAAGACTGCCTGGTTATCTAATCTTATTCTTGCAAGAACAGGCCAAAGAATTTTACTCCTGTACCAAGCCAATAACAATTCTGGATGAATTAGGTCAAAACATTGCTCTGCTCAGATCATTCATCTCACATCTATTCAGTTTTTCTGTTTTGGCCAATGGCCTTGATGGAAAAGCAGGTGTCAAATAGATCATCCTGAATACCTTGAAGAAATGTACATGCTGCTTTTCACTTTGGAATTCTCTTTCCCCAAAATGATCCATGCTCTTTTCTGAAGAGACATAGGCAACACAACCATGAAAGATGATGATGATCACAGGACTGTCCCATCTGCTTTTGGACTTTCTGACACAGAGTAGAAGTAAAGACTGTAGTAGGTCTGACTAATCTATGATTCAAACTCGTCATTTGCAAGTGCTACAGAATAAAAGGTTGTTAATGCATGCAGTTAAATATGCATCATGTTCAACAGTCTCAGTGCTATCCTTGCATTTATTAGTTTGCAATCTGGACAGAGCTGTACAGTCAGGACCTGGAGTAAGAAGTAAGACTTTTACATTAGAATGCAAGGCAGAGACGTTTGGTTTTATGGTTATGATTTGGGAGGTGTGAGAAGAAACTCAGATTCGGGGGTCCTGGTTTGTGGTTCTGACCTCAAAGCAGATACTGAGGCTTTTCAGCCACAGTCATGTGAAAAGCTGCCTGATTTTGGGGATACAAACCAAGTGTTTATTTCCTGCAAGACTGCAAAATGTCTTGGCAGAAATACTGTCCAGGTATTGGACTAACAGATTCTTGCAACTCTGTTGCCTGTCTTAAAGGTCTTCTCTTCACAGAGAATGAGTGGTATAGACCTCATCCTGAGCAACAAGAACCAGCAGTGGATTTATCACATGAATGCACATGAACAGCCTTTACCCTCATTTTCCTGTATCAAAATGTAGAATTTCTTGGGACACATGGCACTGACTAACTGCAAAGCTCACACTACAATACACTCAAATGAAATTTCCTTTTACTTTTTCTGCATCTACTGTGGAAACCAAACTTCAAAACTCTATTATCAATTGTTATTGAAGAAGTATGTTTGTGTATGAGAGAAGAGAATGAGGCTTGTGCTAGTAGCCTGCAACTAGAAACTCCCACCTAATTTTCACAGAGAATTTTGATAAAGTCAGAGTCTGACATCACTTCAAATCCCAGCCCCACTGCAGTCAAGGAAATTAATTCCCATTAACTTCACGAGCGTCTGGATTTCTTACACTGTTGTACTGGGTTTGCATGGCAAGGTTTTGGCAGCCGGAGGGCTGCAGGGGTGGCTTCTCTGAGAAGCTGCCAGAAGCTTCCCCACATCTTATAGAGCCAGTGCCAGCCGGCTCCAGGACCGACCCTCCCTGGCCAAGGCCGAGCCCGTCAGTGATGGTGGTAGTGCCTCTGGGATGACAGAGTTAAGAAGAGGGAAAAGTTACTGCGCAGGAGCAAATTGCAGCCAGAGAAGACAGGAGTGAGAATAGACGAAAGAAACAACTCTGCAGGCACCAAGGTCAGTGCAGGAGAGGGAGGAGGTGCACCATGTGCTGGAGCAGATTCCCCTGCAGCCCGTGGTGCAGCCCATGGTTAGGCAGCTGTGCCCCTGCAGCCCAGGGAGGTTAGTGATGGAGCAGAGATCCACCTGCAGCCTGTGGAGGATGCCACACTGGAACAGGTGGACGCTGTGGATGCCATGACCCTGTGGGAAGCCCCCACTGGAGCAGATTTGCTGGCAGAACTCGTGACCCCACAGAGGACCCACGCTGGAGCAGTCTGGTCCTGAAGGACTGTACCCAATGGGAGGGACTCATGCTGAAACAGTTTGTGAAGAACAGCAGCCCATGGGAAGGACTCATGCTGGAGAATTTCGTGGAGAACCTTCTCCCATGGGAGAGACCCCCTGCTGGAGCAGGGAAAGATTGTGAGGAAGAAGGAGCAACAGAGACAACATGTGATGAACTGACCGCAATGCCCACTCCCTGTACCACTGGGGGAGGGGAGAGTAAAGAGGGTAAAGAATCCAGGTGTAAAGTTAAGCCTCGGAAAAAGAGAAGTATGGTGGGAAGATGTTTTTAAGTTTTGGGTTTATTTCTCACTATCCTGCTCTGATTTCCCTAAATTGACTCTGTTTTGCTCATAACAGTAACTGGTGAGTGACAGTTCATTGTCCTTATCCTGACTCACAAAGCTTACATTTTATTTTCTCTCCCCTGTCCAGCTGAGGAGAGGAGTAACAGAGCAGCTTTGCTGTGGATGTGGCATCCAGCCAGGGTTAATCCACCACAACTGTACCGACAAATGTCTACGGTAGCTTTTTTTTGAACTAAAGCAGTGCAGGGGGTTGCAGTAAAAGAGGAGATGAAAGAAAGCTACAGGATAAGAGAAAAACTCTCCCATGAACAGATTTGTCTTTGACTGATGGAATCAGAACATTTGTTGTTCACATGTCACTCCCATAGCAAAGGGTTGGCTTTTAGTGCTTACTGTCTAACACCTAAAATACAGGTTGCAGAAATAATAGCTCATCTCCAGAGCTTAGGGCCTGTTTTTTCAATCTATTTACAAGAGAGGGGGAAAGAGAAAAAAGCAGAACTGCTTCCAATAAAAAAACCCAAACTATTGTATAACTCTGACGGGTTGATAGTTTGAAATGACTCAGAAGTCCAGAAGCCTTCCAGCAGCTAGAGATCCAAGGCTGAGATGCAAACCTTACCTAGCTCCTTAAGTACTACTGGAGGAATCAGTGTCCAGAAAAACAACAAACAGCTTGTGCTAATCTATGAATGCGTAAATGTAAAACAACTTCAATTAATGCAAATCATGTTGTGACAGACAACATAACAGCATGGAAGCTGCCTGACCAACTTCTGTTGATCTGTATAGAAAGATTGTGGTTTCTGGCATCTTTCCAGGTGAGTTAAAAAAGGCTGTCAACCTTTCTGTTTCAGCCAGAGGCACAGAAATGGCAGCTTGTGAAACATCACACCTGAAAAGCATTTATGTGACACATCTTTCTTGTCCCTCTGACACATGGTGCAAAATCTGTTGAACCTCTGGATTTTTTCTCCAGCTTGTTTTGCATTAAATAAACTGACTTAACCAATCATGAACTCCTGCCATCCTCGCTGATGAGGTATAAGCAAGAAACTGAGAAGTACCAAATGTTTAGTGCAAAACAAAAAACCCAACCAACTCTTTTTTGCATTAACACTCAATCCCCCATATACAATACTGACCCAGTCTTGTAATCCTTCCGAAGCCAAAACTGCCAGTTAGCATCCAAGGAGCATTTCAGGATGAAGAAAAGGGTGCAGCATTGGCAACCAGTTGGTCCTGATCCTGCAGAGAGTTACACACAGATTTAAACACTGTTCACAGGACTAGCCCCACTCATAATGCCAACATTTGCAGTGTAAACTGAGTGCTTGCTTAATTAACTGCAGGAGGAAGGCAAAATCTCTATCCATTCACTGTGTTGTCACATGGTGAAGAGTTCTGGCACAGGGAATTGGGCAGGAATGTATGGCCCCGGCTAGGGAAAGAGCAGGGTCCCTTCCTGCTCAATGACAGCTCAGTCACACATCAGGTTAAACTGGTTGTCAAATCCTGAACTGCAATAAAGTAATTCTTCTTCACTGAAAAGAACTAACCCTGCCTGCTCACTGACAAAACAACACTGAGACCAAACATGAAGCAGAAACAATAGATGATGACAATCTCACTGAAAAATAAAACACCAGACATAAAAATGTCATGTCCTGAGAAGGCTAATGAGATGAAATACAATGAAAATGAGCTAATTTTTAAAGTGGGTATTTTCAAGGATGTGAAGTGGTATAAAATTACTTCTCTGCTTCTGTTCAGAGGAAAGAAACAGGCTCCCAACGGCAATGCTGTAGAATGTCAGTAGGGATAAAGAGAAAAATCCCTGCAAAATCTACCAAAGATCTCACCAAGAAAAAAAAAAGTAAAAAAAAAAAGGTTTAATTCTACTTTAAAAGAAATTGCAGGATTTCCTTTCATGTTTTATTATACCCTTCTTTAGCAGTCAGCTGCCCCTAATATCCTCTTGCAACAGGATGCTGAAACCCCTGGTAAGTAGGATCTGGACGCAGTCATCTAACCACATCATCATCTCTACAGTAACCTAGGCCAGCCCTAAATACTATAATCCTGCTTTACTATAGTAAAGCCAGTTAATGGCTTTCATTGAATGTTCCTGCCAAATAATGGTGCTGTAATATTTATTGACATTTCAGGTCTGTCCATCTCTTTGGACTATTTGTTATACTGAAAAGTGATGTAAGCAACAGCATTCATAGAAGAAAGGAAGCTATTACAGCTTTCAGTCTTTTGAAATTATCAAGGTGCAGCCCTGCAAACTCTATCTTCTAAGTGGCACCACTGACTTCAGTGCCACCACTGCCAGGAGTCCTGCAGAGCAGAGAGGAGCTGGGGCAGGCAAGGGACCAGTCCTCGGCTCTTGGCAGGTTCTCATCAGACACTGCCATTAGCAGTGGATGACCAGAGGATCCCATTGGCATGCACTGGATGTCCTAATTAAAGAGTGAATAAATGCTGTGTGATGGGCCCTGGGAAGAGGAGAATGCAGAACAAGTAGGATGGGCCAGACAGTTAAACAGGGAGGAAATATTGCTTTGTCAATATTAGTGACAATTTAATTATTATTTTCCACAAACATTCCACTTAATTCCTTTTTGGGAGACAGATGGTTAAGTCCCTGAAAAACAGAGGAGCCCTTTTGCTTCTCAGATCATACAGAAGGATTGCTCTATTTTATTGCTATTCTATTTTTTATTGCCCTACTTTTTTTCCTAGCTTTTTGCTCTAGTTTTCTATTGTTCAGTTTAATTGCTGTGGAAAAGCTTTACAGAATATTATTATTTCTAGATGGTTTTATTTTTTCTTGATGGGTGAAAAAAAGTTGGCTATAGGATTTAATATAATCATTTTCTGTGCTGCATGTAAGTTTGCGTTCAGGAGTCTGCTTTTTACTGCTTTAAAGCAACAGACGTAAAACCCCACCTAACGAAATTAAGTACAAGTTTTTTCGAGGCATCTTCCACCCTGCAGAATCCTGCACGCGTATGTTCACCCAGGGCTTGCATATGCTTTTAGTAGGATGGGGTAGCACGCCATGAAGAATTTATAGCGGGAAGTAATCTCCTGCTGTTACACATCCCTAAACGTTACTGTAAAGAGTCATTTAGATTTTTAATAGGTCAGCAGGATTTAAAAAAAAAAAAAAAAATACGCAGGCATCAGGGTTGGCTCCTCTGCGACATATGGAGAAAGGCTACGGGGATATGCCCGGCCTCCCCGCTGCCCAGGGGAGGTGGATTAAGGGGGCCAGAGGAAAGAGAAAAAAGCACGATTAAGCCTGACAGTGCTCCAGCAACCTCCCTCACACAAACACGGCTACCGTGGCTCCACGTCGCGGTTCTTACCGCAGATATCGGCAGATAGCGGCACCAGCCCTCCCCGGCGGCTCCCGACCCCGGCCCCGCTCCCGTCCCGCTGCCTCCCCGCTCACCTTTCGGCGGCGGCCGACGAGCCCCGCGCCGCTCCGGGGCAGCTCCCGCAGCGCAGCGGCCCCGGCGCCTCGCGCAGGCAGCGGGAGCCGGCGGGGGAGGCCAGGAAGGCGGGTGGGAGAGGCAGTGCGATGCCAGGCGAGGCAAATGGCTGAAGCGCAGGGGCCGGGCTGGCGGAGGGGCCGGGCGGGCGCGGGGCCGCGCTCAGCCCCTTTGTTCGCCCGGCAGGCGAAGGGAGGAGCGGGCACAGACCTGTTGCTGCCGGCGGCGGCTCCCGGCNAGGGGAGCGCGGGGCCCTCCCTCCCCTCCGGGCGGGGCGGGGAAGCCGTGTCGGGGGCGAGCGGGGCGGCGGGGCCGGGGGCTGTGCCGCAGGAGCTGCAGCAGCCGCAGCGCAGCGCCCCGGCGGAGCCCCGAGTGCCCGCGGCCTCCGGCACCGGCCTTTCGCTGCGGGAGGCGGTGGGGAGGCTGCCCAGACGGAGCCCCTGGGTTATTCAGGTGTTTGCCGGCGGAGGAACAGCACTGTGGAGGCCAGGTGGCTTCTCTTGGGGTGCGATTTGCACCGGGGTCCCATTTTCTCCTGCGCTTCAAAGCTGAGACTCTCATCAGGATTTCCAGAATTAGACCCGCTCTTAGTTTCTTGAAAAACCCTTCACGTTGTGTTATTTGTACTCTGGGTCTGCTCCCGACACAGGCAGTGGTGCCTAACCCAGCTCAAGTCCCACCGCAGGCTGCAGTCTGATTTCTGCCAAGACAGCAGACACGCCGTCCTATCCCGGTCTTTCTGACCCGTTCCTGGTGCTGGGGTAAATCGTATTGTCTTTGTAACATTAGTTTTCCCATGATACTGGTGCCTCCAAACATTATTCATCTGCGGGTTTTCTCTTTCCCCCTCTCCACTGACTCCAGGGTCCTGTCAGACTGGTTTCCCCCGCAGTGGCCAGTGAGTGGCTCCCGGCCTTGGGAGACACTCCTGAGCAGACTTCAAAAGCTACTACCGTCTCCTGTCTCAAATTAACCTGACAATTAATTGCTTCTGTGCTGGCACTGTGGCCGCTGTAGCTGTATATTCTTCCAGCGTCATGGTTGTGATGGCTGAGCATGGTTGGATGCCTTCTTCATTTTGTCCCATTGCTTCTACTTTTTGACATCAGTTGTGCTAAAAACTCTTACGTGTTGACTTAGCACTTAATAAACTGAAGTGGTTGTGTGCAGTGTGGATTTACTGTAACCACTTGAAACCCTTGGCTCCACTCGTGTTGTGCACTGACTTCAGAGCAGCCCTCAACCAGAAGCCTGGTTTTCAAGCAGAGGTCATGTCTCATCTCGAGTGCAAGAGGCCAGCACTCTTCTGGGTGCTATAAAATAGATAAGCAACACTCATACAGTGTCACAGGGGTCTTAGAAGAGACAGTAACCACAACACGTGGCTTTAGCATAATTGCAAATTTGACACTGTCCCCTGATTTTGGTCCATTACAAGGTTAGAATGTAAGTTTTGTATGTGGTTTTATTCCTGGCTAGCTGGAAGAAATTTCCATGTGATACAGCAGACCCATTAAAGCCTGCCAGAAATAACTCGTCTCTGTGACATCAGGAATTAATATTCTTGCTGTTTCATGTTACTTTAAATACTATATAATTCAAGATGACACTGAAATTAGACAACTCATACAGCTATGGGAAATTATTTTCACTTTTAAAATCTCTGTTGTTCTATTCCTCTGTGGAGTACTGCCTCTCCTTAAGGTGCCTGACTTCTATTCATTCTGATGAGAGTTATGTGACCGTGGCAGCAGTATATTATCTGAGATCATTTGAGATCATTCTGACTCATGCTTTCTGAATACATGACAATTTTAACCACTACTGGATTTTCTTAGCTCCTCTTCAGGTTTAACTGCCACATCACATTCCAGTATGAGTGTACACAGAGGTGTCTGAGTTACGGTTTCTGGAGACAATTTGAAAACCAGGAGTGTATAGGAAGTCGCATATTGTGTTTTTATGGGCCATGCTTGCCCCTGTGGCTGGAGCCAGCAGATGACCTATACAAAATTCAATCCCTGTGGAGATCCTAGTCTGAGAAATCAGGTAGCCCTTGGCTGTTGCAGTCTTCATCCTCTGCCCTCACTTCTCACATTGCCAGAAGCAGATCAGGTAAAATGACCTCAATTCTGCTTTATGAAGGTTCAACTTTGGGCAGCAATTCCCTAACTTTGTAACTCCGTCTGCTTTCTTCCCACCAAGTTTCTCTACAGTTCCCCATGCTCCTTTGTCATTATAGCCATTAGTGAAAACAAATATAAAGGAGTTGCTGACCTCTTAGCATAATTTTTGCAAAATACTGCTGCTCTATGGCTCGTAGGCCAGGACACTTGCTGTGGATAATAAGGCTGCCCATCGATTAGCCTCAGTTTCTGGTAGAACTGGAGGTGATGAAAAAACTGGGACACACAGTGTAGGAATCATCTCAGTTTTAGCTGCTTGATTTCCCTACTTAACCTGAGCTCCTGAGGCTCTATTTATAATTAATGTACAGAAATAACCATGTCTGAAGGGCAATTTTTCTCACCTATCTTTGACATCTTATCTTAGGATGAGGTGAATCATCCTTTGGTATTTCTTATTTCTCTCCATTAGCTGTAAGGTCAGACTGGTACAGCTGTAGACAATTTTTAAATGCCTAAATTACATGAGATGAATCATTGTCCCAGTATAGAAAAGACCTTGTCCTAAAGAAATCAGGTATCACACAGTTTATATGATACATAATTTGGTGCCTGACATGCATTTCTGTAGCCCAGCCGATGTGAGAAATATTCAGGGGGACTGATAGATTTTTGTACTGCTACTGGCCATCAGGGCTTGCTGAGATCCTGTGTTCTGCAAGGGGCAATTAGCCTGGGGCAACAACAGTAGAGTGCTGAGTAGGGGCAGGAAGGGAAGCATTTGCTGTGCTCTGTCCCAGAAACCTTAGGTGCCCCTGCCCAGTCACATACAGAAGACTTCCTTCTGGACGTGCAGCCCATGCTCTGTGTCTCTCACATACCAGCAGTGGTGCTGAGCAACGAAAAGGGAATGCAGTTTGGAACAAAAGAATTTTATCAAGTGTCTCTCTGGTTAAAAAGAATAAAAATTCCAGATGAAGAAATAGTAGTGGGAAGGTTTTTTCATCTCACACACCTTTCTGTTTAATCCACATCAAGCAAAACAAAGTATTCCTTCTAGAAGGCATAATACTGTGATGTCTCCAGTGCAGAAATAGGCAATAGTGCTGAATGCCTTTCTCATGATAGGGTCACCAAACAGCATCCTGATCCAGAGCACATCTGCTCAGAGCTTGTCAGGGCCTTGCTCTTCCAAGGCAAGGTAATGTATTTCTTTTCTTTCTCCCACTGGCTGCACCAGCAGCTGCATTGCTGCCATTCCCAGCTCAGAGGCTATCATGCAGGATTGGGCTATCCTGGTAGCTGGAGCAAATGCACAGTTCCTCAGCCAAAATTAGCCAGTAGGTCACATCAAAAATTAATCATCCCAGTCTCAGGTGGTTTATTCTTGGCAGAACTTCTCATTTAAGGAGGTTAGGAATAATTTAACTAAATAATTATTTTATCCAGATGAAATATTCACTCCACATCCTATGAAGCAAGAAGCTTTAAGCCTTCCTAGATAAGAGGCTCAGAGTGTAGCTCACAGCATATGCAGGCTAGCTTCTGGAAGTAAGCAAAGTAAAATCCTGCAGGTAGTGTACCCATGGCAGCATGGAGCTTCATTTGGGTCCATACTCAATTATTTACTCAGCTAATTAGGTGAGTTTTGCAGCCTTGGCTGGCTGAGTCCATCACATTGTGGGCACATGTCCAGCACACTAGGCAGGACTGGTTTGTCTGCACAGACTTTCCACCAGTGTCTTTGCACATGCAAAGCTATTGGTAGGGTATTTTTAGTTTTCTGGGTTGGTTGTTTTGTCGGGGTTTTTTTGTGATTTAGATTGGCACAAGGATGTATTGAAAAAATAAATGTTGCAGCACCAAAATTCTGGAAGAGATAATAGTTGAAACTTGCTGGTATTCCTTGTGTGAATAGATACTGGAGTATCAGATACATAGTGGTAGTACCTGATGTCAGTGGTCCTTACAGTGCCCAGAGATCTGATTCATGGCTAGAAGCCAAGATGTAAAACCAAAACAAAGCAAAGAGATAAGAAAACCTGACTTCTTTGGTCATCCTCTGTTTAACAGCTGAACACTCCTGTGTGAATGCTTTTTGGTGTTATAATACAACAGCCCCAAGGATTGGTTTGATGCTGTTACTGGAACAGACAAAATACTTACTGTATTTCTGCTGAGCAAAGATGCCTAAAATACATCTTTTATATTTGAAATACAAAACCTACACATGCTGTATACATGTTACACATGATATGTCATGTACATCTGATGCTGGGCCAAGCTGATCTGCCTGTGTGTATTATTTTCACACATCCCTGTAATAAGCCCAGATAGCAGAATTGGAAGAAACGTGCTGGTTGCGCCATGAGGGTTATCAGCTTGTAGCAGATAGAGCCTTGTAGTTGTAAGGAAAAACAAGTCATGAAGATTTCTTCAGTGTAGGGTTGCATACTTCTGTGTACCAGAGACAAATGAATATTGATTAAAAAAAAAAGCAAGCAGCAAAAAAAAAAGGCTTTGTTACCACAGACTTTTGCCACCCAAAAGACTGTTCTAAATAGGTGGAGCAGCTTTTAATGAGGTTGAAAGCATCTGATAAGGTTAAAACATGGGGAATACACAGCATTTACTCAGATGAACAATTGAGAAAATGTGCGCATCATCCCCTAATTTGCTAAAAATAAAACCCAAAAGAATTTGGAAAAAAACAAAACAAAAGCCTACCCCTGCTCTTTACATTGCTGAGATTTTCCAGTCGTTTCTTTGCAGCCATAATCAGCCACAGATTGTCCCATCACCTGTCTCATCTACGTGTGGCCTGTGAGCGAAATCCCTCATTACATTTCTTCCCAAATACCGTTTGAAATGTTATCATGTATCAGTGTAGGCTGTAACCAGCTTTGCTCGCCTGAAAGGCAAGGAAAGGACTGGTGCATGGATCCCACCTGATACGGCCTCTCTGTGTGTGTCTGTAACCTCTGAAGTGCTCTTGAGTTCAGCAGTGCAGATGCAGCTTAAGTTAACTGATGGTGTCACTTGCTTGGGATCAGGATTAAAAGCATCACAGGCTGCTCTGAGCAACATTGCAGAAGAGTGGTTGCTCTAACAAATCTTGGGGGTAATCCTCCTCACTACTGCACGCAGTCTGTGCTACCCAACTCCACATAAAGAAAAATCTCCTTAGAAGGGAACACTAAAAAGCATTTAGTTAGTGTAGTCTGGCAGGCATGTTCTGCAGCTTGAAATGCACACAGATAGAGCAAACCAGAAAAGCCCACAGGAAACAGTTTAAACAATTTGATTTGGAAGGCATGAGCAAATGCAGTTTTTGTGCCCACATTAAAGGTGATCCTGATGCGCAAGCTGAAACCCACAGAGTTTCTCTCCAATGTGGAATAAGAGAAACAAAAAATGAAACTTCTGTAATTCTGTAGCTAAGTTTTTAAAATTTAAAACCACACTTGTTATCTGTATTTGGGCATTTAATATACATAGGTTTCAGTGGAAATCAGGTACTCCAGTGCTTTGAGAAAACTCTGCTGGAGGCTCAGCTGAATCTTTTGATGTCAAAATACTCCTGAAATTGTATTTCCAGTGAATTCATACAATGATTTCATCTCCCTCAAGGTGTGTCATTTTAATCCTAGATGTTCTGGCTCATCTTGTAGGTTGGGACGCACACTAATGATAACTGTGATTATCACTGGAGTATAACAATATGTACAACAGCAGAACTTGCAGTTCTGCTGTCAAGGCCTGTTTTGCTGGAGGAAAAAAATCCCTTTGAACACCTTTGAAGGTCATGCTGTGAAAGACTAACTGCTTTATAGTGTGGTTTATGGAGCTTGGCCAAAGCACTTGAAGTGCTTTTGGTCATATATCGGCATTGTTGCATTTCAAATAGAGTCACACAGTAAATCTTCATTTGCTAGGAAATTTTCAGATCCTTTCATTTGAAGCTGTTCCAGTGTTGCTTTGTTGACTCTTTGTTTTAGGAGGAAAAGAGTATTTCTGGCAGTTTGGTAGCTGGGCATATCTTGAAAGAAGATGCTATTAATCAAATAAGTATAATTACAAGGCAGCAGCAACTAATTCTTGAAATCTCAATCTAATGAAAAATCTCAAGCTAGATTTCTCAAACTGAATAGCAGATAGATCTGGCAGTGTTTGTGCTGCATTTGTGAGGAAACAGGATGTAGATTCTACATACAGCTATAAAGCCCCTAAATCTTAAAAGGTATAGGAAGTAGACCAGAATTTTGAGCTGTGGCATGGTGCAAGCAGCTGATGAACCATCCCTGATTAACAGTGGCACTCCTCATACCAACTTGTGCTAGTAGGTATTTCTGTCTCCTGACTGGTCTCAAGTTCCAGACTGCTAGGCAACCATCCCACAGAAAGAAGGTTGTATGGATACATGCAAAGCTGCATCAGTATCAGGAAACTAGAGGCAGAAAGCCTATTCTGCAAATGGCACCACACAATTTACATCCAGGTAGTTAATCAGTCCCTAAAATATAGCAGGTAAGTGGCTTTGCCAGTGCTGTCTGATGGGAGCAGCCCAGGCCAGGCTCAACCCCAGCCAGCCAGCTACTAGCTAGGATCACAGCTCAGTGCTCCAGTTGTTGCCCTAGTCCTGGCCAGTTTACTCACACATTTTCCACCACCACATGTACAGGACACCTGCAAGGAGGAGACTGTTTAAAGGACTAATCATGGGCTTAGGGAGCAGCAATGGCTTTAATCTGTGTGCTTTTACAGACTCATCATATAGCTTCAAGTCAGGCAAATGCTTTTCAACTTATTTTCTTCCTAGCTACAGATATTAATCTGCCTTCTTAACAGGACTATTATTATGTGAAGTATTATTACTAGGAAACTATGTAAAGCAATCTAAAAATACTGTTATCACTCACTGCAATACAGACTAACTCATACAGAACCCTCCATTACAGCTGCACCTTTCAAACGACGGATATTTCTCACCTCCAAATGCATTTTACCAAAACCAATTTGTCTGTATGCAGTTAGAAAATTAAATAGGACAGAAGAGAGAGGAACAGTGAAGTTTAAGCACTAAACCACAGTTCAGGAAGTTCTTCCCAATATTCAGGCCTCTCTCAAAGAGGCAGTAAGCAATTTTAGCCCTTAGACTGCCACCATAAATAATGAACTGTAAATTCCCATTGGGACAGAATCTGTCTCCAGATGTGTGCAGGTATCCTGCACTCATATGATTTGATGTTTCTCAGAACCGTGTATTAAAGAGATGTGGTATAAAGCCAGGAGCAAAAAGGCAGGCTTTCCTAGCAACCAAAGAATTCTCAGCAACTCTTCTTGTTTGTTTATACTAGCACAGGTACACTCGAAAAGGCTATTGCCAAGTCTGATAAATACAAGTCTCTGTATTTAAATACAATCATGGGATTATGTATATATCCTTTAGGGCAGATTAGTTAGAAAGAATTGCCTGTTAGCAACTGAAAATTAATTTCCTCTCTTAAAGCCTTTGCCCTGCAATACTCATTTTCAAAATTAATGCTTCTCATTTTCCTGCAGCATGCATGCTGCCCAAGTGCTGACGCACACTCCACACAGACAGCATAGTACAAATTCTACTGCTTAGACACTATTTGGGTCCATTGACACAGTAATCAAACCTTACAATAAATGACTGTATAATTTTCAGAAACTGCATTTGCTGGTGTTTAAATTGTAGAAATATAAAACTAAAAAAATATTCATCCTTGTCATCCTAACGACATATCCTATTTTCTCTTTCATGAGTCCATTAATATATATATATAATTCATTAATGCATGACCCAAATTCTAGCCTTCTGGTTAAAATGACAAGCCGAGATGTTCTTCTGAAGTTAATTTTTATCATATTTTTTATTAAATATTTTTCTCAATTTATACTTTGAACATAAATACACAAGTTTTATGGCTCATGTTACAAAAGACACTACTATGTGTTAGAAAACATATATAGAATATATCGTAGTGGTTACATTTGCTCCCCTTTTTTCCTATTATTTTCATAACTTCTATTAATCTAGAAAAGCAGTATCAGAAAGCAAAATCCAACCTCCTAGCAGCAGAGTCTACAACAGCTATAAGGACTATTTGCCAGCTCTAAGAGAAACTTTGGTTCCTGCCTGTTTTCATAGCAATGTAATACCAGTAAGTTGCATGTCAAAAAGAAACATTGCACCTTGTGCTCAGTTAGTTACTAAAATCTAGTTCATGACAATATGTATTTTTGAAGTCAGACATACAGCTTCTCTTTTGCTTTACAGCTTAGTAAGATAAATAGATAGGTATTTTCAAAATAGAGGAATTTAATGAGGAACCCATTCTGTTCTTACAGAAGTCACTGGCAAAACTCCAATGTACTTTCAGAAGAGCAGATTTGTACTTTGTTTCTACTGTATTATTGACAGAACTGAAGAAAATTACATTTCAGCTGAAAGACAGGATAAATGTCTCTTTACAACTCTCATGAATTACTGCTAGTGGATCCTGCAATAACACCATGCATGAATTTCCAGTTGAGTGTGTGGTGGACTCTGCTTTCTGCTCCTAGTGATCAAGATCCATGAGGGAGTAGACGTAATTCTCCAGTCCTGAAGGCAGGGATGTGGAATACCATGCCCAAGGAGCATGCAAAATAAAACCCGTGCTCTTTTTGCTGCAGTGTAGCAAAGGGATACTAGATTATATATGCTTTATACACAGAAGAATCTTTTAACTTGGTTTTCAATATACATACATTAAACTGTACAATGTAGTACTTCCACACAGTGGGCAAAGAGCAGCTCCCAGGGCCATAGCTACGGAAGAGTATAGAAAATGAAACTGGCCTTGATCTCTCAAGCCAGGGGAGCCTAGGCAGTAGGTCAGGGAGAAGAAGAAAAGTTTGGGAAAATGTTGCCAGCTGCCTGGCTTAGAGGCACTCTGCTTTTTATTTTTTTTCCCCTACCAGGACTCCAGCCTACACTAAGCCTATGCCAACACTGACAATACCCAATTGAAGTTGCAAGACACGCAGCAAAAGACATGGAATAAAAGCAAAAAACAGTAATGAAGATCCTAAGCCTGCAGTCCCATCTGTAACAAGTATCCTTTGTGACTCACTGAAGTCCATGCTATTATGGCTCAAGAATCTTCTTCTAATCAGGAATGTAGGATGTGGGCAAAGCCTCTGAAATCAGGATGCATACCTGATTTTGAAATGCCTATTTTGGTGCCACTTAGCAGGCAAAGACTGCCTTCACCAGCATTCCCTCTGTCCCACTCCCTGGTGTCAGGCATCAGGGAAGCCCTGACTTTAGTCCAGCGCTCTGTCAAAGTTGCTCAGTCAGCCTACACACTGATTTTGGGGTCACCTTGATAGAGGTTTGCTTTCTAAAGCAGAAAAGACTGCAAATTTAAGACGCGCACAAATCTGCTGCAAAATTAAGAAAATAAATTTCAGCAACATTTTAAAAACCCCAACCCTATTGCTACATCCAACAAAAATACCTCAGTCTCTAGCACTGTTTGCCTTGAAATGGCACGTGCTGGGAAACACTGCCATTATGGTTGATAGTGATTTAAACCAGCCAGATTGAAACAAAACGTGGTGGAATCAAGGCTTTGAATTAGAAGTAGCAGAAACAATTTCAGGGCAAATCACCATCTTACTGGGATAATAATGGGAGCAAATTAGCCAGAAGTTTTATTTGATTCTAGTCAATGCATACATCTGACAACCGCTCTACTTCAGATATACTTAACTGGCATTTTACTGAACTGATGGACAGTATTAGTTACTGAAACTTAATTATTCTAATTTCTTTGTATTTCAGTCTAATGACAAGGGAAAAGAATGTTCCCACCTACTCTATTCAACAAGTCACCTGTAGTACACAGATTTTGACTGAAGGATGTGTCTCATCACCATTTCCGGCAATGTCTTTATGAGCTGAAGCCTTTGTCTTATATTTCACATGTGCAGAGATTAGTGCAACAGGTAATTTCAGTAGGAATCCCAGATTCTAAGTTTCCTTTGGAAATACATCAATTCATGAATAAAACATTGATTAGGTCCCTACTTAGAATTCATCCCTCTAACAGTACCAAAGTGACAACTTGCCCATCTGAGGGAATGAAGCTGTGCACCTCACTCTCCCAACACCCATTTACAGACCGTGCTTTGCTGAAACTGGGTGAAAAGAGGTGCCCACCATATCTCTGATGTTGTGCTGCAACATTATTTGATAGATGCTTGCCTGGGGACACAGCACAACTCAGCTGACCTCTAGTGATTACCTGCACTTCCTGTAGATATTCCTATATTAGTATATATCTTCCCAATTAATGACTTAATTAATAACTTCATTATTAATTTCCTGGATGTGCATGCCTCCTTAAAGGTGTTACAGTCCATGTTTAGCTTTCATATTGAGTTGCAGAGGGAGGATGTGTTGGCAGCACTACAATGCACAGCTGTCCTGTATCTGTATTTTCTATTTGCCTGAAGCCATAGCATCCTTGCAACTTTCTGTGTAATAAAAACAAGTCGCAGACACATTGTACCTACCAAGAAAATTAATGTGTTTTTTGTACTGCAACATTTCTAATAATACTAAGCATTAGAATTTAGTAATTTAAAAACATCTCTGTTCTATGTTGAAATAAACGAATACCGATTAATTAATATAGTCTGTTTTGTTCCAACCAAACTCTGGTTTGCGGAATGAAGTTTTAACTATTAAGTTCTTGCCAAACTAATATTAGCTCGCATTAGACTACTTATTATTTAAAAATATTTGCTAGTTTGTTAAAACCTACTGTTCCATGCAATATGTCACTTTTGAAAAAGTAGGAACAACTGATTTACATAAACAGAAACCACCGTGAGGCATGGCATGTCTTCCCTGCCTTCCCTAAGTGCTGTAGAACATAATTATGATATTTATAAATGTGAGTATAAATAAGGTAAGAGATTCTAAAACCATTTAAAAGTCCCTAGCAGTTCCTTTTTTCCTAAGTATCAAAGACAGCACCAATAGCTAAACATTTTCCAATACTCCAACACTGCAGAATGTTCTAAGTATGTGAAGACTTGCACCCTTAATCCTGTGATCCAAGCCTACTGAAATTGCTCCCAGGTGTATAAGGTCTAGCCGCTTGGGTCCTAAGCTGGTATTAGCCACAAAAGGATATCACACTTTTTTAATAGCAAAAACTATCTTGGATTTAGTTCAGTTAGATATTTAATAGTGGGATTTGCCAGACCATCACTGAAGACACTAGTTCATCTTGTCGCTGCTGCTTGGTCTTCTTGTTTAGTCTTCTGTGTCCTTGGCCACCAGAAATTACTAATACTGAACTTGCCTTCATTTTCTTAGATTTCTGTCTTTTACTTTTAAATGAGATGTTTTGATCCTTCAAAAGCTCATAAATGTTACTGTCCTCTGGTCTGTGTTCTAGGGAACTTGATCCATGAGACAAAGTAAGGGATCCAGAAGATGATGACAAGTCACTTCTTTGTGCAATGGACCCTACTGAATCCCCCAGCCAAACTGCAGTGTCCTGGGTGTTACTAAGGGAAGAGCCTGGTCTTTCACTGTGCAGAATGTTCTTTTGGTCGTCGTCCTTAGGTTCTGAGCCAGGAGGGAGGCTGTTCCTCAATTTGTTTCTGTTCTTCTTGTTTATAGATGTAGCTGTTACAAGAAACTTGACTGGGCTATTGTGTGCATGGTATGACACCATTCCTCTTCCTGGAGCCAAAAGAAAAGACACAATTAAAGAACATTATTTCTCAGACCACAGTGTTCTACCATAATTAGTTCACGAAATTTTCTCAGAATAGCATAACTCTTAATATTATTATCATATTATATGCATCCAGTCTTTTGCTTTGTGTGTACACTGTTTACAGAAAAAAAAAGTACAAAAATAATGTTCTGCCACACTGTACTAATAAATCAGCTGAAACATGGCATATGAATTTTAGTTGATGTACTTTTGTGTTCTGTTCTCTCTACAGCATGAGCACAGAAATACTGCTCACTTTTTAGCTGGCATCTACACAAACGTAACACTGAGTTTTCTCCAGTAATCCCCACATATTTTGTGAACCCCAAATCAACCCTGTTCTACCTCTGTACCTCTCCAGAGTAGCATAAGAAAATCTGTTTCATTGCAACAGACCCATCCACACTATATAACAGGAACTAAAAGTCATCCTTCTGCTTGTCTAGTTACCATGACAGATTCATAAGGAATTGACTGAACAATCATTTTTTCTTTTTTTTTTTCCCAAGTATTTAATCAGTGGGATATTGGTGGTACAAGGAAGATTACATAGTGCAAATCATTAGAATGTATGAAAAACAAATTGCACATGGCCAAATTGAGAAGCCGTAACAGTATCAGTAGCTGTGCCATTTACAGCAAAAAAAAGGAAAAAAAAATTGCATTCTACAAAGTAAGCTACAATATGAAAAAGAACTAGGCTAGCAAGGGGAAAAGCCCACAAACCTTATAAACCACTACATCCATCCCTAACTCCCTAATGCACTTCACATTATAAGAAAGCACATTCTGCTTTTACAGAAAGTACAATCATATAAAGATGAATTATCACTATTTGAAACATAATGGGGAAAAGCCACAGTTTTTGAGTTCAAAATATAGTTATCAAAGAATATAAAACCAGATCTCTCAATGTAATGTTGCTAGATCTGTGAAATCTGACAAATCTTCATCCCAGATAAATCCAAGAATATATGACATAAACCACAATAACCAAAACAGAAAATAGAAGAGAGATTTTTTGATTCTGCAACTATGCATATTTTTGTATTGCATTTATTTTCACCTAAGATAGGTTCCAGATTTTTACAAAGCATTTATCCTGTGTCATACCAGATTATTGCTGCGTATTTTGCTGAACACAGAGGATTTCATTTTCATTTTGCAAAGTTACATAAGCTTTTTTTTTTCCCCCTGGAGGAAGCTGCAAACAGCTTGCCTCATAAAATCTGCCAGCTTCCCTCTGCAACACAGAAGCTTGAGCAGAATTCTGAATCCAAAACACTGGGGGAAAGCCCCTATTAAACACACTTTTAAAATCTTGCTTCTGCTAGTAGTTCAAACATTTGTAAAGTGATACAGCAGCATTCGTGTGTTCATATTTCAAATGGGGTAATATGAAAGAAACTCAATAAGTGTATCTCTCCAGAATGCAAATACCTTGATCACTGTTTAAAAAATGGAATATACACTCTCATACATTCTAAGTCTCCAGTCTGGGGGAAAAGAAAACAAAACCAATTTATTCAATAACCAGTTAGACAGCATTCTAGTTTTCAGTATCTGTGTCTCTGATATATTTATTTTCCCGAAATCTGGAAAAAAGACTGTCTGCATTCTCTTCTCATGGCCATATATTTGGCTGTACTCCAACAGGATTAATGCCTATCTCTTAAAGAAAAACAGTTGTCCTCTCTCAAACAACTGAGACAAAACTAGACAAGTATCTGGATAATACTGTAAAGCTTGGAAAGAACAAGTATAATTTCATCACACAGCTCTAACTTTTATCTAAGCAATACATATAATTTGGCAGGTTCACTGAAGTTACTGGCAGAAGAGAAGTGACATCTTCAGTACTTGATCCCTTTGAGAAATTTCACTCACCAGTTACTTTGGGAATCCCCTGCAAGCGTGGCACTGGTAACGCTACTATTATGCCCAGGTTTGTTCCAACCAGCAGTAAACCATGGCACACCAGGAGGCTGGTCACAGAGACACGCTGCTGCCCTGTGGAGTTTAGCAAGTGCTCTGTTACTGAAGAGTGATGACCTTTGCCTACATCAAAGTAACTTCAGGCAAACACAATCAGCTCTACCATCTCAATTCAGCAAAGCACTCATCGCAAAGGCAAATATTTTGCTGGATTGTGGTGTTACATTTTACATACATGGCAATTTAAATGCTATTGAACTTTTGAAACATTCTGCCCTAAATCTCTAAACCACAGCATCTAAAGGTAAACACAGACTGTCTCTAAAACATGCTTTTATGAATAGGCTATGTTTGTATATTTCCAATAATAAAACTGAAAAGCATTTCACTTCACAATACTCAGTAACACACTATACTCAACACTCAAGCCTGTTACACAATTACTTTTTTCTCCTAGTTTTTAATCTGTGAAACTATCAGAAGTGCTGTGTCCACCTGTCTGAGTTTCGGTCCCCGCATACAAGAATGGCATTGGCATATTGCAAGAAGTCCAGTGGAAAGCAAGCAAGATGATCAGGAGACTGAAAACATTAGAGCAAATGCTGTCTACACCTGCCTGATGGAGGATGCACAGAAGACAGTCAGACTCTATTCATGTGTGCACAGTGATATGGCAAGACATAACAGATCAAATTTAAAGCATGGGAAAATTGTATTCTACATAGGGAAAAGCTGCTTCACCATAAAGGTGGTCAAAAACTGCAATGTGTTGCTCAGAGAGGTTGTGGAATCTCCATCCTATCCAAAAATATGAAAAATTCAGCTGGACAAGACCTTGAACAACGAGGTCTAATCAGACCTTCTTCACAAAGGTCGAAGAAGACAGCCTCCAGAGAAACTTCCAATCAAAATCAATCTATGATTCTTTTATTTTCTACAACACTGTTTACAGGATTGCTGTTTTTCTATGGAAAACAAAGTAATTTTTGCTTGCAAGGCTTACTAAAACTATGTTTGATTCAGTTTAGATGGATTTTCAAAATGGCCTTGACAAGTTTCGGGAACGGAAACTATGATCTGCCCAAACTTTTTCCCAAGTTTGTGAGGAAGAGCATTTAAAGTCTGCTCAAACCTCGAAGAGTTTCAGGCTCAAAACATACCCATTCTTGGATTTATTATTAACTCTACATGTAACAGAGTGGTCATTCCATCTTCATCATAGCTCTCAAGTTGTGAATCACTTCATCAGTAGGTCGAGAATTTGGATTCCACGTTTGATTTAACTTGAGTGAACCCTCATACTCTACACTTTGGAGAAGGATCTTAATTATGGTGTTTCACAAATGAATGTTTTTTCTGTCTTGTCCCTTGAAGCTGAGCTAATTTACATCCAAGAATATATGAATTACAGACTCACTGGGAAAGCAGGGAGGGAGCAGCTTGACTGTAGCCCAAAGCACTTGACTGGAAAACAGGAGGCAGACCACAGTTCACACCTTTCCTCACAGAACTTTATAAAACCAAAGTATTAACCCAGCAATGGTGTGTTTTAAGAGGCTCACATAGGGTCAGATCTGGAATCCAAGCGCTGTCTACCTAAAAGCACATCCTAAAACAGCCTAAAGGCAAAATGATCAGGTCATCCTTGGCAGGTGTAACAAGGACAAGTTTGAAAGGCTCCATCTACTCACGCAGACCTTCAGATACTCCTCAGCTCATTTCCATGCACTATAGGTGTTTATGCTGGTAGGATGCATCATCCCTCCTCAGCTAAATAAGCAAGGATGGTCTATGTTGTACACAAATTACAAATCTTTTGAAGTGCAGTGTTTGCCTTTTCGATGGGTTTTTTGTTTAGTTGGGTTTTGGTGTTAGGGTTTTTTTTGATTTTGTTTTGGCTTTTTTGAGATATTAATGGGATTAATTTAGTTTCCAAAACAAAGCACACAAAGGCACTCCTTCAGCATAAAAGAAGTTCCAACAGTAATACCCAAATCCCTCTGTGTTCTGGAGTTTTCAAATATCAGTATTTGAATTCTGTGATTTAGAGCTCAGGCTTACTCAAGTTATATATGACATGTGAGTCCTCTCCTACCAGTTGTGCCACAGCAAGTGCAAGCTAATTACAAGTTAGCTTAACTTAGAGCTTGTTTTAAAAACTACACAAATACTTGAATACAATTTTTAACTTTTAAAAATTACCAAAAGCTCTGAGTGCAATGTTGCTTCTCAATCCCCTGCAGAAGCAAGATGCTCCCATTTTCAAACAATAGATCTTTAATGCTTTTTAAAGCATTTAGACATTATATTCATGATTTCATACTCCAAACCTGAAGGAACTTTTAGACAGTAATTTTTACCTGGGAAAACTGGCAAATATGCATTACTGTTTCCACGGGCAAAACCAGCGAATTATCAGTCAGCAACTTAGAATCTTAAACACTGAGCACAGCCTAAAGCATGAAACAGGTATAGCGAGGTCAAAACAAAAATTGCTTGCTGTGAAATTTTGGAAAAGCAGGAAACATATGCATCTGAGAAGATACTTTGAAATAACATGAAACAACTAAAATATATATATATGTAGATTTAAAAAAATTGATAAATAAAAATATTAATCTGCTAGCCAAGGTTTGAAATCATAGTTATCTTAGTTATTTTCTAAATTTTTGTTTTGATGTATTTCAAATTCAGAGAAAAATAGTCAATTCAATCCTCCAGAAGGTATTATGCAGTAAGCAGAGAAATTAACAAGTTAAGAAGGGAAAATGATAAACATATATGCCAAAACCAATAAAATACTCATCTTTAAATAACAACTTTTAGATCACACTGTCCCATTGAGGAAAAAACTGTTAAAACCTGTAAAATAATCTGACTAAGATCTTGACTTTACAAGAACTGAAGCCAATATTTAAGCTTATACATGGACAAATGGTTTTACTGTGTATGGTCTGCTCTGTGTTCACCCTTCTCAGGTTTCCATTGCGACCATCACCAGAGCTGGATAAATCCTCATAGATCTGAATTCAAACCCCAAATAGGTGCAAGGACATTGCTGCATATCCTCTCACATGGCCATGCTGCTCTTACAATGCAAAAAACCAGCCCACAGTACAGATCTGTTGGCCTGACCTAGCGTTTTCTCATCTTTTTATCATTTCCCAGCAGTATGATCATAAAGCAACTGCATTTCATGGTCTGGCACCTGGAGGGGTAGGAAAAAAACAAGCTGTAAAGCCTCATAGCAGAGTTTGTTTTCTGTAGAGAGGAAATGATACTTTTTTTTCTTTGCTTTTGTCATCTATTTCCAGGAAACACACATGCCATTAGAGGATATATGGACATAAACAGAATATAGCAACTTAAGCAGAAATTATCTCTTTGTTAAACAGGTAACCTGTCATCATCTATATGAGCAGTGAAGTATCAAGGTCACAGTAATCACAGTAACCTCTTTAAAAGGGAAATTCTTTTAGAGCTGAGAGCAAAAACATGTTTAAGGATGTCCTTTAATATAATACTGACCGTGACTATGAAAAAACAAGTAGTCTGTTCATGTACAGTACGATCTTTTTTGGTGTGAGCTGTGACAAAGGCTGGTGAAAAACTGCCTTTGTTGAACCTTCAACTACAGATCACAAACATTTAAGCATAAACTTGCTCTACAAATGAAGTACGTTGCACTAGTGAAATGTGTGTACTTGTCTTCAAATGTTAATAGATTTCTCTGCTGCTCAGTATGCCCTATGTTAAGATAACAGAGCTGTGCTTGGGCTCCTTAAAAGCAATCCAGCTGTACTGTGAATCCACAGTGAACTAGACAGTGAAATAAATAGCTAGCTGGACCTATAACAACAATGATGTTCTTCCTCTCAACCATTCTCTTCCTTTCTCACATGGCATTTGGTCTTTCATTACAGAACTCAATCTTGTTATACATTATTAAGAAATATTTCTGATGATATATGAAGTAAAGGTAGTACAGACCAGTCTAGACTAAATGTCTCTCCCACAGTCACCTGTGACCCTGGTTTAATTTCCAGTCCTGCATTCCTGCACACAAACTTTCCATAACTCCAGAAAGTGAGAGCCTCCCAGCTCCAATACTCAAAAGTGGACTGCCACAGATTTAAAATTACTTTCACAGCAGATAAAAGAATCTGCCAGACACAGTCTGCTTTCCTGTATAACTAAACTTCACCAAATCATCAGGACAATCGCCTTCTGTGCCATTTCACTCCCCTGTGATTCTGTCCTGCCCACTGTGCGACAGGGCTGCCTTCCCCAAAGCACAGCAGCCACATCCTTTGCAATACAGAGAGCAGTGATATTTAAAACTGTCTTCTCCTAAGGACAAAATCGGGAAAATTTAATGCTACGAGAACTCATTATTAAGGTTAGGAGACCTTCCTACTCTGCTTAGTTACTACAGCTATCTTTTAAGTACAGCACGGTAACTCACAGTAACCATTCCTGACAACGACAGTAAGTTTTTCTTCTACTTGGACTGTATAACAACAAAAAAATTTCATTAACTTAATGAAGCAACGTTCCTCTTATTTACGTTACTTTAAGCAAAGACAGAGATGACATCTCTAGGTAGCCTATTGGGCCAGTATTACACAATGTTACCACTAAAATCCTGGGAAAAGAAGTCCAGCTTCTTCAAAGTTATACACAGATCTTGCCTTTTTAATCTCTCTTCTTAAGACTCTTAGCAATATTTTTACACCAATTTCATCTCTCATTTCAATACCACTTGAATTTTTATTTACCTGTTATTTTTACATATTAAGGAACTTCTGTTGAACTTCAGAGAACTAACAGAGCTTTTTCCTTTAAAACTAAATGTCATAAAAATCTCCCAAGAAGGCAAACACATATCTTGTAAATACACAGCTATTTCACTGTGTTGTAATTGTTTCACTTTGTTGGTTTTTTATCCTTTATCTCAGTATATACTATACAGAACCTGATTTATTCTTTAGCTCCTTTTAGTTCCAAAACTGCTGCTTTAGTTCTTACTGCTGCTTTATTATGTAAACCTCCTACTACTCTGTCTTTTAGCTTTTGTTGTTGCAGCATTTTTGAGATCATATAAACAGGCCTGAGAGCTGCTCCTAAATAATTGAACTTCATTTCATTTTTAGAAAGGAGTCTCCCTTTGAACATTTGCTGTAATAATGTCCTACTCCCAAAATAAACTTCCATTTCCATTCACTGGTGTGCTTTCTGTGAAGACATTGAGAAAAAAAAACAAGGAACTAAAATGGGTAAGGATGCCACCAAGGAGTTATAATTAGCTAAAACTCTTTTACAAAAATAATGGTATGTTATATCAGCAGTTTTATTGCCATGGCAATGAGCACAAAGCTAAATTTTCAAGATTTTTATATGCAGAAAATATGTAAAAGAGAGGTCTTCCTTCCCTTTTTCCCCCTGCTATGAACAGCAGAACATACTAGAAGTTAATGTTTTTGCCACTGATCTTGATTTCTTTGCATAATTCTGATGAAAAGGCAGGTGATTTGCTGCTGTTCAATGCTGGAGCTACAGTCAAACACCACATGTAAAAAGCACCCAGTCTAGAACATGACAAACAGACACAATTTATAATAGAGTTTTATTGCAAAGCTAATGTCATCTGAAAGAAAACATGGAAAGAAGACAGAGACTGAAGAAGTGAAACATTTTTGATGTAAGATTTATACCTAACTCCTATGAGAATATAATATAAATATAATCTCTGTGTAGGAAGAACCGGCTTCTGCTAGAAAAACTAAGCAATAAAGCTGGCACACACATTACCCATAAAAACTGCAGAAACTTGGTCTATTCCAGTCTACAAACAGGGAGAGACAGAAAGAATGGTTGCACTCATGGATACCTCATGCTCAGCCATGCCAGTACCACTTTTCTTCTCTCTCCTCCCAGCACTGCCACAGCTCCCACCTGATGTGCTTGCTGATGCTGAGGTCCTTGTCACTCACTTGCTAAACTGATACAAGCCATTGCAACTGCCTGTTGAACAGCTCCTGTCTTAAAATACATAAAGAGCTGTAAAACTTTCTCCTAGCAACCACAAGTTTCATTTAAGACTAACCATTTGATTCAAAAAATTAAAGCTCCGGTCAGCAAAACACTGAGCACACTCTGAAATGGCAGCGTGTGAGTGGTTCAGCTGAGTTCCCTGGGTCTACTGATGTAACTGAAATTAATCAAGTGGTTTTTTGGTCCAGATCCTAGGCAAAATGATTCCATCATGTACTTGATGAGAAGCAAATGCTAATCTCTGCAAGATAAACACATTTTCATGACAGATTACATTGTCCAACTGTTTCACAGTCACACAAAAAATATGACCAAACAGAAGAATCCACCTGCTTATCTATCAAATTACATTGATAACCCCTAAGGAGAAGAGTTGTTACTCAACCAGCTCACGGCACACATTGCTCGCCTGGGCAGGAGATGGACCATGACTTACTAAAACAAATAGTCAGGAGACATCAAAGTCTGAGATGCACCTTCTGTTCTGCCCTAATCTACAGTACTGGAGAACCAGAGTGATAAAACAAAAATGTTACCATATGATGCAATTCAGCTACCTGGCAACATATTGTGAACAGGTGTGGCAATGTTAACATCCTGGAGGTGTTTCAGTGTCTCCGTGTGGAACAGTCGAAGAGTAGATCCAGATGTGAAGGCAATCCAGACTCCCACTCCAGCCACAGCCATGTGAGAGATTACCATCCCTTCCTCCTGATGGGCTTCAAAATGGTTCTGCAAGAAAAACAAGGGCTCTGTGGGGAGATGCAAGTCAAGGACATCACTCAAGCTTTCTTACTACCTTTCCTGTGTAGGCACTGTATCTTCATCCTCTTTGACAAGGACAAAACTTCCTCTGCTTTGCTCAGGATATGTTCTGATAGCTGCATATGATGTGTTAATTTCCCAGAGACTTTTTTTGGAAATATATCATCATTAGTATGGAAGGATTCTCAGTTCTTGAGCCAAAGTTCCACCTAATGACAGAGTAACTCAGATTTTCTCTTTTTAAAAATATTGCATGATAGAGGCTGGAAAGCCCACAACAGCTCAGACTTAAAAGGATTTTGTATTTCCTTACTGATGCTCCTTTGGGAAAACTACCACAGCTGTACTTTTATCTACAGCAGAACTTCTCTTTCAACAAAAAAAACCCCCTTTTCTTTGGTCTGCCATGGGGTCTTTCTGTAACAAGAATAATAGAATGTAATAAAAAGTTATATTTAGAAAGTAGAGTGTTTAAGAACGTAAACACACAATTATTTGCTCAATTACACACACAACAATGTGAGCCTTAATACTGCGGCTTGGTTTTCGATGCTTCTGAATTTCACAAGTATTAGCTACTTTATTTTCCTGCCTTTCCACTTACTGATGCTTTTCATTATAAAAGCCAAAACCCGCTTTCTAAATGTAAGTAACACAACACTTTGAAGATAGACCTTTTTCCTTCATCTAGTGCCTTCACAGTTACAACCTGGCTCCAGGAAGGCAGAAACCTCTCTACATGTTTCTATTAACATGTGAGATAAAGCTGCAGTGAAGTTTCTTAATCATTAACAAGAATGAGGGATTTTTTTTCCCCCCAGTTTTGTCTTGTAAGAAGACTGTCTCTGAAGTTGAACACAGCCTTTTATTGTTGTGCCAGTCTGGTAAAAATAAAACTCACTTAGCTAAATAAATTACAAACTGTTCCTTGGATAAAAATCTCTCTCTGAGGGGTATGGAAGTAATAAGTGCTCTAATATTCACTTAACATATTATATACTCTTTATTATATTTGCAGATAAAATTCAGAAGTACCTCCTTCTTGCTTGTGAAATACACTTAAATTTTCCAGGCATTACAATTAAGAGTTACATTTTGGTATTTTTTTCATTAAAATCTAAATATAATAGGGTTATAGATATGTTGTCCAAATTTTCCAGCAACATTCAACTAAAAGGCTACAATCAGAGACAAAGAATAAAAATTTTGGATTTCCACAAAGCATAACATTTGGCATTATGTTTAGTAAGCACTTAATATTCTTTTCATACTTCATTACTGCAAAAATTATTATTTTCACTGAGAAATTTTCTGTTTAAAGAGAATGGGAATTATCTTTTGTGTTTTTCATTTGTTAACACTATTCTTCAAATGTTCAGTTTTTAGTAAATGAACAGAGAAGTTTCTCTTCAGCTGTCAGGCAGTAGTTCAGTTTTTGAGTGTTACTGTAGTACCTTTTGATTCTTTGAATAGTAACACTGAAGAATGTGAGGTAAGCAACTCTGGCAGGCACATTTATATTCACTGTTTTCCTCAAATAACCACCATTAGTTCGTTACCAAATGATATACACAATTTGAAAATCATAAAATTTATTCAACAGAAGAATTTTTCCATAAAAAACATCTTTCACAGTCAGAAATAGCCCTTATGACTAGATTTGCTGATATTCTTATCATGCATGTTCCATTGCAAAAAGATTCTAAAATATTTACTTTGTTTATAGATTCATACATCCCTACACTGATGACTAACTGGCTTTTGAGAACTTCTAGGGGATAGACTCAAGGTTGCTGAAGCGAACCTGACCAGCATCTTGCACTGTTTGAAATGAGAAGAAAAATGAAGAAGATTGTAACAAAAGAATTTTCTCTGGAGTGATCTGACCACAGCTGACAACTCTGTTGGTGCCACTGAAAACAACTTGCACATGCATTTTTGTCACATTCCATTTTTACCAGCCAACTCATTATACTCCCACTTAAGTCTGTCCTGCCATTCATACAGCTGTCTGCTGGAACACACAGACCCATTTGAAGTAAAAGTGTGTACTGCAAACGAGACAAGAAACATGTAGAAAGAACTATTCTTCTCATTGAAAGGGTCTTCTAACATGGAGCAGGAACATACCCCAAAACTGCACGTTCTCATGCATAGATGTTCACATAAAAGATAGCTTTGACATCTGTTTCAATTACATATCTATCTGAAAAACAATGAGCTGGCCTTTTACTTCTCTTTTTCTTTTTTTTTTTTTTTTAACAAGAAATACAGATTCAAAGGAACAAAAATGTCTTATTCCTTTTGTTTTTCTTTTTCTCTTTTAGCTTTCATACCTACATTCCTCTCTATTCAAAGCCTGGCTTTTCCCCCTCAGGCTCTCCCATTCTAACTCCAGCAGCAGGGGAGCTGCAGGAGGCACCATGGATGCCACAGCCCAACGCAGCTCGCCAGCGTTCCAGCAGCGTGGGACACAGCAGAGCCCTGCTTTTGAGAGGGTGCTCACTTACACCAAACAGCTGCACCAAGAGATGAACCATGATCTCTCCAGCTTCAGGTGAAGAGGATAATGGGTGTCATTACCCTCAATGTCAAACAGATGTCTTTCACTACTTTAAAGAAGTTACAGTACTTGTGAACACACACTCATGTATAGGGATTTCCATTTGGTTTTGTTTACTCAGCTGAACATTTCAGGGTAACTCCTGTATAGTCAGCAAATTTTTAAAAACAAGACAATACAGACTAGGATAGAATGACACTCAACTGGTAACTTTATTCTATTAAATACTCTGGCACTTTTGAAGCTTTTAAACAAACACAAACTACCTTTGCAGAGTACAAGGAACTACAGGCACAGACCATTATCAGATGTAGGTCTGTGCCCAAAAGCCATACAACCGCCAGATCTAGGGTCAAAACTAAGTGATCAATCTCTTCTTCACAGAAAGAGGATCAGAGTATGTGATTAATATATAACAGCAATTGATTCATTTCTCACATGTGCCCTGCCAAGGATCTTGAGGCATTGTGCCAGTTTGGGGCATTGTGCCAATAAGAGACATTATCTAAAACATTCTATTACAGCAACATATCATTAGAGCAAGTGAATTAAGAGTCTTACCCATAACAGAGGGGTGGAAAAAAAGCAGAAGTGAGTAATATCCAAATCCAATACACACAATGGCAAACCTGCTCCTCTACTAAAAATTATTAAATAAAGAAAAAATCTTAAATAAAAATCTTAGCAAAGTAAGGAGGCATGGAATGAGATTGTCTTCAAGGATAAGGTATTTTGCACTTAGAAAATGCAGAGACAGTTAAATATGAGATACCTGTGAGGCAAAGAGTGCCTCACAAGGACAAGTTTACAAAATAGTCTTGAATATGCTCACGGGCTTGCAAAAAAATGGCCTTAAAATCTTGTCAGGTGCCTTTACTGATAACGTACAAGATTCAGAGCACAGTATGTATGCATGACAGTAGCAATGAACTAGCAAGCAGCTGCATTGCAGTATATACAGACCATCTCCACATTAAGTATGTGGAGATAAGGAGTTCAGGAAAGAGGGAAGAGTAACAGTTGAGCCCTGTGCAACACCTGGATTCCTGCTTATAGAGTGAAGATTAAGTTTATGCAAAAGATCTTGAGTCAAATCATTACTACTAACTCCCAACAACAGAGAGCACAGAGGGAGAACAAACATTTCCTTGCTGCTGCTTCCCCTCATACAGCAAAGCTTCTGCTCTTCACAATAACGAAGAGGCAGCTCAGATGTTAAAATATTTGATACAGATAGATTTTAAATTGCCTCATGCATCACATAATATTGAAACAATACTGCCAGTGAATATGGTAAGGAAAATATAGCAGATCACTTTTGGAAACATAAACCTAGGAAGTTATCAAAACAAGTCAAGTCACTAAGCAGGCAGCAACACTGAAAACATTAGTGACCTGTTTAATCTGGTGGGATGATGAGAAAAAGATCAGTATGTCTTAAGACCCATAAAGAGGTGACACAAAATCATCACTTGTTCATAGTTCTACAAGGAGGATGACATGCTGTGCCATGGGTGTTTGTGTGAAATAAAAAGATGATCCTCAGCCAGACATACAGAAAATCATCATGTTCTTGAGCAAAATAATTTATAATGAAAAAATATTACTCAACCCATATGCACCATTTCTTATGTGTTGTTTGCTGCAGCCCTCATTTTGTGTATAATGGACCTACAACAACCTGACCTCTGAAGACAACAGATGGTTTAGCTGAGAAATGAGAAGAAACCTCCTGTGATGCTTTTGTAGGAAAATCTGTAGTAACAGCTGAAAAATGAAACTGCCATGTCGGAGAGATATTGGTAGAGTACTTGTTATTTTATTTCTCCAAACTTCTGTTTTCAACACTGCAGTCCATGATATTGTACTGTATTATGACCGAGTAAGCTTTAAACATTCTTTAATCCTCAAAGCTTGTTTAACTCTGGGTTTGTTCTCCTCTGCCAAAACAGCCCAGCATAGCCTGAACTGCAGCCATACCACCTGATTTAGGGAGAGCTTTGTTACAGAATTAGGCCAGAATTGCCAAACTTATTTACAGAGGTCTGTCTGTACATATCCAGCCTCACACAGGAACAATCTGGCTGTGATTTCTTGTTGTTTTCCTGGTGAGAATTTGAGAGATCTGTCACCAAAGTCTATAGAACAGTAATCACGTGTCCTAGAGGCTGTGAAACGAATGAAAGTCCATTTCAAGCACCTATCCAAATCACTCTTCCAAAATCTTTCCCTAATCATACCATTCAAACTACCAACGAAACAAACCTCAAAGAAAAGCAAAGTAGGGAAATATACGATCCAAGCATCTCATTAGATGAAAGAAATCACTCCGAAAACACAGAAAAAGACAGAGGAAATTAGGATGTTAGCTATTTCCCTGCAAACCCATGACAATGACTCATAGAATCAATTGTACCAAACAGACAATTGTTGGGAGAAAGCACGATCATCAATGAAAAAAAAAGCAGCAACAAAGCACACAAAGAAGGAGGCTGTGAGCTCATCATGACTCCTGTTTGAAAGAACTTCATGGCTGTAAACATGCAATTCAGTGACACTCTGTTGTAGGCTGAAGGAGAGGTTGAACTCCTAATGTTTCATCAGCTCTTAACTTTGGATGTCTAAGATGTTCTTTTGCTGAAAGCTGTAATTTTGACAGAAATAAGGCCTTAGCATTTTCTGGAAAATGTAGTCACAAACATGAGTTTGAATCCTTAACAGTCTTCTCTCATTCCAGAAAAGCTGGCTTCTGTGTACTATGCATCAGAAACTGCTCTAATGCAAATAAAGTTTTTGTAGGCCACTGAGAAGCAAAACTCTGAAAAAATACATTATGAAATTATCACAAGGTACAAGTAACATCTAACTATATAGAGGAAGTCTCTTAATTAAATCTTCTTCTGTAATTAACATGAATTCCTATAGGCACCCACTTCTCTGCTGCCTTACCTCAGATTTCATTTATAAGAAAATCTCTTGCCCCGAATACTCTATCATTTCCAAGCACCTTACGGAAACCAGTGGGTAAATGGAAACAAGGTCTAAAGAAACATCAGCAGAGAACACAACAGCAGAATTACATTCTAAGGGAGTGGGATTTAACAGAACTGAGACCATACTCAATAAAAAGCTTCCTGAATCATGATGCTTCTTAAACAGATTTTCATCTTTAAAATTTCACCACTTATACCCTGTAGCATAATAGGTGAGCAATGCTTTTAAAAGTGTTTACCTCTATGGAATGCGTCACAGTGCTGATTATAAAAATTTGTCCACCACATGCAGCCCAAATGGTCTCCTCCATCACAAGCAGACTTCTAACAGGCAGAACCCCCAATTTAACTATCTTCTGAGGTTCCGTGTTCCATGTCCCATCTTCAACAAAAAAAGAAGAAAGGTTATACACAACCAAATGGTGATCTTTGCTTTAAAACAGTTCTGAAAAGCCCACTGCTTGAATTTCTGCAAATTGCCACTTCAAGCTACACTGTGATTTGTGCATGGTGGCTTTTAGCTTCCAGGGTAAGTTTGTAAGGATAAAACAGCATTAAGGGGAAAACCCAAACCTAAGTACTCATATCTGTCAACAGCACAAATTTTATCTAGATTAAATGATAATCCAGGAATACCACATTGCTGTTCTGATACAACTGCTTTCCTTTCCAGAGGAAATACAGGCAGAAACCCATGGCTGACACAATCATCTCCAACTCAGAGGGAGCTCACAACCAACTTATTTCAAGACAAATCAATTTCTAACTAGGACAGAATCATCTTTCATGTGCAAAGTAGTCAGGAAGATTTTTATTGTAGGCTCTAATGAGTGCAGATCACTCTCTAAGAGCATATTGATGGAACAGACCTTCCTGCTACCAGATGCTTCATTTAAGAAGGAAATTTAAAAAAAAAAAAAAAAAAGAGGAAATTAAAACATGGTCTTGTGCCATATCTTCACTTTTCTTACTTTTTCCACTAATTGTAAAACCCACAGTGCTTTCTTTGGACTGCATTTAGCAGATCTAAATTAAATTACACATGTGTATATGGCACAATCAGTTATTCAGAGAGGTTCTTGTACGAACTGCATGCTTCAGTTCTGGACACTCTCAATTGCCATCTCTTTGAAACAAGGACTAGCAGATTATTTATTCCCAAATTTAAGAGCCAGCAACACGACCTTCTTGAAACAGTTGTAGCTTTATATTTTATACATACAAATTGACATACTAAGTATGTCAATAATAATTCTAATGTTTTCTTCATATTAGTTTATATATTGTAAGTGCTCATTGAATATAGTCTCAAAGATCACATTTCAATACATTATGATTTATTAATAATATAAAAATCTGTTAAAAGTAACTGGGTTTTACACTGAGAGAAAATATTTCAAAAAAGAACCACTTCTTCATTGAAAAGCCTTCTTCCTTCTTCCTGCACAAGCTGCAAAAGAGTTCCCTACTTTTCTGACACTGGTTTCAACTCAGTAACCACTTAAATTTTGACTGATGAGACCAAAGTAAACACATCTTTAGGCAAGCACTTAAGTACAAGTTTTTCTTTTCCCTCCTCAAAACAAGTGCATCTTCCATTATTTCCTTAGGGAAAGAGAGTACAAAATTTCCTGCTTCACCAATAACAGTAGCAACAACAATAATGAGAAGCCTCAGTTCTGGAGTACTTCTCAGCATTTCTGTCATCTGTGATACAATCTTCGCTGAGTCATTCTCAGGATGTGGCTCTCTTCTGAAAGCATCTTTGTAAAAGTGACATTTAGTTTCAGGCTGTCAAAATAATTTTCATTATTTTAGTTTGCACTGAGAAGAGTGCCTCCAGTTATTAGCCCGCAAACTCTCCCAGCAATGTCAAAGTCGCTCTGTGCTCTCTATGACTCATATGTGCTATTAGTAATAAACAAACTTCTGGAAAAGTTTCCATTCTCTAGCAACCACATTATCCACAAAGTAAATTCTAAACAGGAGGCTGCCCATACCCTATGATTGCTGTAACCACTGCAGGCAGTGCAAAGCCTTCAGAGAGTGAGGCTGCCACATGTGTAAGGGATTCATTCATCGTGTAAGGGATGCTGACTGCCGAAGTTAAACAACCTCTACATAGCACCATTCTTGGGGATAAACCCAGCACAATTCTGGCACATTCTTCCTGTCTTTTCTGAAGCATAAGGACTGTGAGCAGATATGCTGATCAAAAAGCAATCTTTTCTAGTTATATTTTCACACTGAATATATGTTTTACATTAATGTAAAACAAAAGTTCATTCAACTTGACAATTCCTTCTCTTAAATACATTCAAGCTACACGTTAATTTATATATAAAGCATAGCTGATACTGAAACGACAGGAGAATAAGGATTTTCAAGATCTCAACTGTGGACTAAGATTTACATTTTGCTTAAATTTCAAACATCTAATGTGTCTCATTCTTTTTTTTAAATCTGGACCTTTATGCCCTGAAGTTCCATGTAACTCCTCAGATGACTAAGCACTACACCTTATTAATAATTTTGATCAATGTAAGAAGGTGAGTTCAACACTATCAATGTTATAAATACCATCTGTGTCAAGAATATTTGATTCAACATATATGCCTAACAAAACTCAGTTCTCACAAAACCATTTTCTGTTGGTGTGTGTGCTAACACAGCACTTGACAATCCAGTTTAAGAGTTCTGTAAGATTGGACATATGAAGAAGGTGAGATAGAGACCTGATGTCTTTCATGTTACCATGACTTCATGAAAAAAACCCTGAAATCCCACTTGATGTATCAAACCAGGAAAAATCCAAAGCTATCACTCTACCCTATGACCCTAGTCATGTGATAAGGCTATTTATTCTCTGGTGCTTTTTTAAGTCTTCCTGCAAACATTACTGTCTTCCAGATCAGACAGCATATGAGACAGATGAGAGGAAAAAAGGGTAGGGAGATACTCTCTGGTCTAGTAATTAGAGCAGTATTCAAAGGATGTGTCAGCTGTGCTCTGGACCCTGCCTCAGTAAATGATTAATTAATTATACAAAGTGGAATGGCACCAGGAGGAAAAATTAAGCCCTGTGCATCTCTCTCCTCTAATTTTGTAGCAGCCAGGGAAATCTCTAGAGAGTGGAAAGCATGGGTAAAAATCCACTCAAGCAAGGCAAGGGATTAAGGTTGATAATCCTACATACTTCTGTAAATGCTTTAACCACAGGCTGCTGGCTAAAAGTAAGATCACCACTTCATTTTGCTGACCAAGAATTTTATCACCCATCTCCAAAATTACTTAGCAAGTCTGTGTCTAGCTCACAAGTGGTTTAAGACTATCAAACTCATACTTTGAAGAAAACACAATACTCTCCCTGCCTCTTCTCCATCTCAGCTGGCCCTGTTCCATACCTGCCTGCACAGACTTCATGTTTGACACTGGCTATTTCACATTATCTGTCTGATCCAATGTCCATTGCTTCTACAATCTAAGGGAAAAGGGGCATTATCTCTATCCTACTTGTGTAAACACCTGCAGATTCAAGACATACTTAAGTAGTTCCAACAAATGGCACTATCCAGGCACTTAAAATTAGTCACAGCACTTGCAAAAAGATAAGAAACAGCCTTGTTTGATGCTATAAAATCCTTTGCTAGTTACTGATTAAATAAGTTTATTTCTTCCTGGCAGAAGAGAAAAGCAGCAAGAAACAGAAGCCAAAATAAAACTTTTGCCAACAAAATCTCAAGGCATACTATATGAATAGCAGGTACACCTGTTTGCAGGAAAGAGATGTGTCTACAAAATCTGAGAACAGGGTCAAATATAGAAATGAATCTAGGGGCTTCTGAAAATTAGATGTCATATATTTGTGTTGTATATAAGATGTCTGCTATCTGCATATTAGATGAGTATTTTTAAAAAAATAGAAGATTTTATACTAATAGATTTGTGTTATGTCACTGTGTTATGCCACTGTTTTTAATAGTGTCAGTAAGTTATACTTCTCCAGAAGTTACATGCCATTGTTTATACACCAGTGTTGAACAGTATCTTGCAATGCATATATCAGGCTGTTTAGCTGCATCAAAGTAAGGCCTCTCATGCTCATGAAATATTTCTAAGACTTTAATGTATAAGGACATTATTTCCATTAGTGCATTTTGTTACTAGTCTTGTGATTTTTATGAATTTTGGAAAATTAGTTATCCTTCTATTCACTCAAATTTCATCGGATAGGAAAAGTTTTAAAACAATGTTCATTTTATAGGACACAATGTTGGCTATTTTATCTTTCTGTGGTTTGTTTCCACAAAACCGTTCCAATGAAGGAAAGTAGTATTATTTTACAGTAAGTTATAAGAATAACTTATTGCAAAATTATTAATTAATTTATAAATATTTTAAAATATTTAGGACTTTCAATAATTATAAATAGTTGGCGCACTCAGGTCTTCATATGAGATAACCTATTAACGTACAGTTTATTTCCTCCAAAAGTCTTTTCAAAGTTTGTAGTAGTTTTCCCTTCCTTTATGCTTTCAGTCAAGCTAAACCAAGCAAGCTTTTTTGTTGACAGCTTCCTCTCTTGCTTAGCAGCACTACTGATGGTTTCAACAGAGCTGCCAACACAGCCCTGGGAACAGCAGCTCTTGGTTAATTAGTGCAGTGGAGCACAAACATTTTTTCCATCACATGGTACATAAACTAGCACTGTGGAGGAGTAAAATGGTATCTACAGAAGTCAAGAGTTTAGCACATTCCTTATCACTTGAAAATAAGATGAGACACCCAGGTCTGCTCTTCTAAACAATGTGTAACTAGGGGTGTCCTACACTATGCATGCATACTCATTTTTTCTCACATATGCATCAATTCTTCAAGCTAAACAGCTGACAGAGCTCTTCCTAAAGTTATACAGGGGGTGGAGCTGGAGGTCCTGGTATGAGATACACAAATAAGACTGAAAGCAATGTCAACATATTTCTGGTAATGAGTATTATGTGACACCACAAAGACAACAGTATTTTATCTGTTTCAGTATCACTGCTCTAGTCCTCTCCCTAACAGCTTAATACCACTCCTTATTTTTCACAGCAGTACCTCTCACAACGTCTACTTGAAGTGGCAATCACACTCTAGAAATCCACTCTTCAGACAAGCTGGAGCAGCACACGGATCCACTCGAGCTCTGACTTTGACATCAGTGTTTTACATTCCACATATTCTTCCTTTCCTCAGTTTGTCAGAGGACACAAGTGTCTTACCAAATCCATCAAGGTACCTCACCAATGAACTGACTTGCTAATCCTTCACTGTTAAAACTGTTTCCTCTTACTCTTGTATTTCCTTTCAGTTTTGGTCATTTTCCTTGATATTATTCCTCTGAAAATGCTCACTTGATTAGCGTCACAAGGCCTCTTTGGACAGGTAAGTCATCAAACCTTCTGACCAACTTCAGAGCTCCCTAAGTCCTTACCAGTGAAGTCTCTTCTGTTCTGTGCACGGCCAAAATTGCCTCAGCTGTTAATTATTTCACCTGACTAAACTCTTACTGAAAGTGCTAAAGTATTAATTCTTCTACTTTCTGCCACAATAATTCTGAGTTTTATTTTCTTTTTTCTGTTTCTCTCTGTACTTTTTACAGGACTTCATGGAAAGGAAATGTATATCAATGTCTAGAAGAAAGGAAGTAACTGGAACTGACTACAGTATATCAGGAACAATACACCTATATTATATAAAGATTGTGATTTCCCTTTCCTAAGATACTTTTGTGAATGGAAGTCAAACACGCGCTGACCTTTTTTGCTATTACATCACTCAGAAAACACATCTGCTGCGCCGTCTGCAATCATCACAAAGGGGTTTTGTCATGTTTTTTAAACACAGACAATACAACTCACTTTTTCCTTAACCCCTTCTAAGCATGTTTTGCATGGAAATATTAACTCAGCCTGAGGCAAACACTAAATGCAGAATTTTTCAGACTGATAACTGTGCAAAAGTTCACAGACCTGTAAAGTAAGTTCCCAGCAAACAAGGTGTCAGAAATTTTGCCATCTGCATCATTCCCATTCCTATGTAGAACAGCATTTAATTCACTAGCTGTTTCACAGTTCCCCAAACAAGTCTTCTCACACAAATAAAATTAAAGATTAGTGAGGATAATTATTAGGGGTACTATTTTTACAATTAACATATTAACTGACCTAGCACCCTAGTTTTCTGTGATATTTTCACAAATTACCATGTTATCTCACATTTAAAAGCCGAGTAGATTTTACCATATCAGCACCTCATGAGTCTGCTTTTAGTTTATGTTCAAATATATTAAAGCTCAAGGACTTTTTACCTCATATGTGAAAATACACAGATACAGAGGTATCTCAGTAAAACATGACTACCCTCCAGAGAGGAAGTTGAGCATCTCCTATGCTCCCACTAACACAGCACTTGCTCCTTGGTTTACTGTACAGACTTCTCAGTTTCCATTTTATACTACTTCAAGACAAGATTTTCTGCAGCCAGAGAGCACTCTGGATGCTCTTGATATGACAAAGCTCTCTAGTGAAGAAACTCAGAAGAGAGCACTTGCTGTTTGTAAACAAACTTCATGGATATTTATACGCACTGACCCCTCTGAAAAAAACTGGAAAAATTAGCAAAAAACGGGTCCTGCAAACCAAATGACACAAGTCGTGGGTCTTTGCCTACATACAGTAAGGGACTGAGCTTCAGTGACTGAACTGATTCACAGTTTCTGCCCAGGGAAGACAAAAGGAGCCCAACTCTCTCAGAGACTGTGAGATAGATTTTCATCCTAGAAGAATGATTATCCTTTTTCATTCATGGAATTCTGTAGCAGGCTGCACAACCATTTTTCCCATGCATCTCACAGCATTTGTCCTTCTCAGGCTTCAAATCAAGATGTAATGCAGTGACATATTTCACATTCACTTTCAAATCTTTACTCAGTCTCCTTTACGATGACAGACCGAAATCCAAGCTGAAGTGCATGGCTGAAAAGTAACCCACTCTGCAGAACACAAAGCAACCCTGATGAATTGCACAAAGCTCCTCAGAGGTTGCTTCCCCCTCCCTCCCATTTCACTGCTTGGATTCCTTTGTTTAGTAAATAGGTCAGTGTTCATAAAAACACCCCTCCAGGGCTGACTGCCTCACGTAACCACAGCAGCCAACTGTAAGGAAGACGGACGCTATCATGGGAGCAGCTGAATCACACAACTTCCATGGGGCATAGAGAACTGAAATAAGCCACACTGACCAAGCAGTAAGGAGAAGGACTACAAGACTGACTGACAAGAGTCAGAAAAATATAATTATTTCCCGTCTCAAAGCTCCAGTGAACATGACCCAGACTTTGACAGGCTCTATGAACATCTCACTGCCCAAAACCAGTGTGTTCAGAAGAAGATAAACAGGGGATGCTACGATCCTGGTCAGTGGATCCATCTTTAACATTCTCTGTAGATATGCAACCCATGAATCCTTTCTTAGCTATACTGCCAAGGATGTCAGTTGTGTTTTCGAAGTGGTCTTTTCTGGAAGAAGTTGAGTGATGGTAACTGCAGTCTTAAAACAGCTTAAATACACCAACACCATTCAGAGAAGATGACAGATTCACTTTAATACCCCTCCCAGGAACACAGAGAAACTGAACCATCAGAAACATTATGAATCTAAGATCAAGACCTCACTCCTGTGCCTCAAAAGCAAAGAAAAAAATGCTACTGAGTGGTAAAAAAGAAATGTTTTAAAGGGAACTGAAATCTAATGTCTGGCTTCAGATCAGAGACAATAGCTCAACAGGAAACCTACTGAGTTGAAGATGACAACTGGACAAAGGAAGTCTCTTCCCCAACACATTTTCCCAGATACTTTGTTGCTTGGGGGGAAAAAAAAAGAGCATCCTGTACCTTTCCCAAACAAAGTCTTTATATGATCTAACAGTGGACACATAATTTGTTCCGAGATTACAGATACTGAGTTTGGTTCCTCAGTTAGAGACTGGTAGGATTTAGAAGCCAAGGTACAGCGCCACACAAATGCAGCTGAACTGTTCGCAGGGCTCACCTCATTAGAGAAGCATGACAACCATCATTACTGCAGCTCACACAAATAAGGCAGATCTCTGCTGGCTCTGTACTTTGCAAGGTTAGGAGTCTCTGTACTAACATTTCCCTTAAAACATTAAGGTTTCAAACCTTGACCAAAGCCTCACTGAATCTGAACTGAATCACTAGATATGTAAGCAATTCTGCAGGGAAATAAGTGACATGTACTGGAAGCACCTGAACCAGCTCTGGAAAAGACAGTTGTGGTTCAGAAGAATTGCCTGAGATTCTCCTTTATTCAAATTATTTTAGTCAATTATTTAGCTAGATACAAAACAACCAACTGCAATGCTAATAGAAAAAGGAGGCCTACCATGAAATATATGAACTGCACACATAGGAAAGACTTATCCCATCTGTACAGTAAAAATGGGGCTGTTATTTTAAATGAGATATACAGAAATCTCTGCCAACAGGGGATTTCTGTGTTTCATAAACACCAACACTAGGTAGTTGAGAGGAATTAGCACTGTGCTGTGTGAAATACCGTGTACTGCTGTTAGCTGGGTTTAAGATAAAGGGGAAGAATCAGTTTTTATATGCATGCATGGTGAAAGTGGGAATAGTATCAAAGTTCCTATTATCTTTCAAAAAGAGACAACAAGTCTCTTCAGACGTACTGGAAAGAGTAGTAACCCTAGTTCAGCAGTTTTACAAAGAATTTTCGGAAAATGTAACAGTGGAAAATTACTTCTGCCAAAATACACTGACATGTGAGTTCCTCAGGATGCCATCAAATCATATCACTATATTACCTTCTGCTTTTGTGTAGATTGAGATGTTTCCATTTACCAAGCCAGCAAACAAGTATTGAGACTTATACGTTAAGCTCATAACAGTCGATTTTTCAGGAGTGAAGAAGTGTTGAAGTCGAATTTTCTTTGAGCCTTGGCAACTTTTGTAAACAGAAATGCTATAGAAAGAAGCAAGAAAAAACAGACCTGTGAAATGCTTTACATAGTTCTTACTAGAATATGCAAAAGAGAAGTTTAGAATAAAATATTGGGGGAAAGAAGATTTTCTCCTTCAATTCTTGACACTCCAGAATGTCTGCATAGACAACTTGCAATTACTTAACATTGACATATGACAACACATTCATATTATCTTGTCTGCAGAAACAGTTATTCAAAAAAGAGACATAATAAAAATTCTGCTCGAAGTCCTTAATATCAGTCTATCTAAAACTTTTATTACTTTAAAAAAAATAAATTTATATTTCCTGGAGAACTAGGGAAAAGAAAAGAAAAACTCACTACCAGATGTCACTTACACTTAAAATTTCCACAATTCCTATTGATTGTCCCCATGGGTATGTTAAGAATATTGTTAAGTTTGGAATTAAATTAAATTAAAGATTTCTAGAAATGGAATTTCCCTTGGAGAGTTTTTTTCTCCTTCATTTATACTGGTTAGAAACACCTTCGAAAACCACACATAGTTACACACTTATGCCCTCACTAACTGTAACAAGATCTGTTTGGTTACTGACCTATAAGTTTAGAACATGTAGCCTTGTTCTTCGATATAAATCAAGTGATGGCTCAGTAGGCCATCATTTCAAAGAGAGCAAAGTAATTCATGTCAATAGTAAACAGCAATATTATTTATTCATGTGACAAATCCTGCATAATATGACAGGGCAGAAGATTAATAGATTCCTCTTTCCCATTCTGAAAATTTTCCAATACCTAAAGATTATGTTGTAATGTTACAAAAGTAGTATTTATATTTTTCAGATATGATGAACTAATCCTCTTTCATCAAAAAGATGCACTGCTTTAATTTCAGTTACCACATGGTGTAATTTTAAATAATGTAGAGTGCATTTTTTTCTTGATTTAAGTAGAACGGTTACATTGAGGTCACTGGGATAACACCTGGATACTTTTTTAAAAAGTGAACATTTTTTATTACACAATTTTTGTATAGAATAGCAAACTTAATTAATAAATCATACACATTACACCGAAAACAAGAATCACCTTCCTTCTTCCATGCCAAGGCAAATAGTAGGCACATTAGAAGTTTTTGCAAGGACACTTTCAGAGTCTGGAGCTTTGTTTTGCTCTTTCAGCTTCTCCTCCTCTGGTATGTAGACCATGCAGAGAATCCGTGACTCCACATTGAAGCACTCAATAACCTTGGGGCTGGAGTTTTGAAATGAGACTATTGCAATCTGGCCCATCTGATTAGTACAACTGCCAATCTGAATTGGAAAAAGGAAAAAAAAAAACAAAAAACAAAACAGACCACAACTGATACCTGTCTCCAGGAAGATCAGGATGTACAAGAAGGAATGATGGGAATTTTAACTGAAGAGTGTATCTCAAGTTAAATGTGCAAATATGAATTTTCATGCATTAAGACTTAAGAGAATAATTCAGTGCAAATACAGGAGATGTCAAAGCATTATATGTACAAACCTGCCTAGCACACTCACAGAACAAATTATTTTTTTAAAGCAGGAATAATATTATGGCCTATTCTGATATCTGATTTAAATGTATATACATTACATAATGCAATTACTGTAAGTATCTGTGCCACATGCTATTTTAATAACCGGTGTTCTGAATTGTCTCAGGTTCTTTTTAAACAGGTAATATAGGTGAGGCATGTTCTTTGCACAGTAACAGGTCTACAAAGAAATGCTCTGTCCCAAAAGAAAGAGTCTTGTAAACTTGCTGATAGAGTATCCTAAATTTCTCCCTGATCCAGAACTAAGTATCATCAACGTGTCCACAACCTTGTACATTTTAGGGATCAGGGAGAAGTCAAAAAAAAATCTACCCAAGCAACTGTTTACATGAATCAAAATAGGAAAGGGAAAGAAAGAATATTTTGTAGCAGTAGAAAGATTTAATTTGCATGTTTTTGCAATGACTGTTTACAAATGGCAAAGACAAAAGGAAATTAGATGGGTCTCCTTGAAAAAGACCACTAAGAAAAGGTATTTCTAACTTTTAATTCACAAGGGTTCCCATAAAATTTCAGGATTGTGGTAACTAGAAAAGCTCCTGAAATCATTAACCTTCCTTTTTTTTTTAAGAACAACTGCTATCCACCTCATTTTTTTGCTGGAATATCTGCATATCTGGGGTCGTAGCAATATGCAGAGTAGGTTTTTTTCCTATACAGACTTAAAGAGATTATTTGTAGCTAAAAAATTCTTAAAATATGAAAACAGACAGTAGGACAGCATAAGCTCATATGAGTTTCAGCAGCAATTGTTAGAAATTAGCACTTAACTCCCTTCTGAATGTGCTCAGCACTTTGGAATTCATTCTGTGCTGCACAAATCACACACACTTAACTGACACCCTACAGAGGCCACCAAGATCACATGGACAAATTACTAGCTAACCTTTTATCTTTAAACCAACAAACAAAGAGAAAAAAACAACCCAACATTTATTTCATGTCTACACGTTGCCCAGAGTCACAAAAAGCAATGGAAAGAAACGGGAGACAATCACTTTCATATTTTAAAGATTACACTTACCCAAAGAAAACCATGTTCCACAGCACAGGAATCTGACTCTGTTTCTCCGGCAAGGTACAGCTCAGGATTATAAGCAGCACATTCAATCTTCAAAGAGAGGAGAAGAGAGCTGTTAGCATATTTTAAAAATATGCCTGTTTCTGTCTATTTTAGTTTGTAATTAACTAAAGCATTTAAGGATAGCAAAGAATCTCATAAGGCAAGGAGTCAGTTTAGTTCATCCAGCTTCCCATGGGCAGGGTCAGCTGCCCGGGTATTGTTCCTGACACATTTCTTATCTACCCCTACAGACATTCAAGGCCAAAGACTACAAAGTCTCTTTTACTGATCTGCTCAAATGCTTCATGACTTTTATTAAATTTTTCCAAGTCCCCAACCTGACACTATCCTTGATGTGATCATTACCCTGTTACCTCTCATCTCAGACACCAGGCACTTCTCTTTCTCTGCAGTGTCCTTTTACATGTAAGGCTGATACACGTCATGACCCTGCCTGAGGCTCCTCTTCATTAGGCTAAATTAACATTATCACTTAATTACATATATTTTTTTTTAAACAATTGCTTTTTCAATTTGTTTTGTTTAAACTTCTTATTGTCACTTTTTCAACTGACATCTCTCCAGCAGATGTATCAGCCTCATATGTATATTTGAGAGTGCAGTTTTCTCACCTGAACACACTATTCTAGCAGAGCTGGTAGCAGCACTACACCATGGTTACCTCTTCAGAAGCCTGTTTCTACACATCTCATTCATTACTGCTCTTTGTAAAAATATTACATTCCTAACCAATCCTTACCTTACTGGTCTATTAAAAATTACTTTAACGGACTACTAAACCACCTCTTCAATCTGTATTTATGAAAGTCCTAATTTCTCCCCAAGCATAACATGTGTCTGGTCTGCTGACTGTCATCCTTTTTACTTTTCTTCCTCCACTGCCCTCAAATTATTTCTCCATGTCATTTTGAATGCTAATACTATCATCTCTCAGACCTTGACTCTCTCCCAATCTCATGTCATCATGTCACTGTCAGTAAATCAATAACAATACTCATGATTTTATCATGCAGGCCATTCCAAAAAAACCTGAAAGCAACAACAGACTCAAGATCTTTAAGTCTATCCCAACTCTGAAGATCATTCAAGCATCAAGGATCTGAAAAAAATATCTTTATGACCAGTCATGGATTTCTAATTTCCCTAATATCGACGGCAGTTTCCTAAAGCTGATGTAAACACTTCAAAATATATAAAAGCAATTCATAACCATGTAGAGAATAAAAAGGTTTCTAAATAGGTGTGATGCTACATTTTTACACAAGATTCTCTATAATTCAAACTAATGTTCTCATCTTGGACATCAATGTCCTTGTGATTATACTGTAGTACTAGAGACAACTCTGCTAGTATTAACTTAGACAACTTCCCCATAGCCCGGCAACATCACCTTCCAACAGTGAACAATCAAGAAAAAAAAAACAACAAAACCAAAAACCAAAAAGAAACAAGTAGGCAAAAGTTAGAGTTCTAAATTCCAATTCTAATTCTTAATTTTCCAAAGTGCAAAGAATTTTACAAATCTCCTTGAAGCCAACAGGCATTATGAAGTAATTTGCCTTAGTAGAAAAAATATTATTCATTCAGCAAAGCAATTCACTATACACAGATAAAAAACTGAAATCAATAGAAGAGAAAAACAGAAAATAAAAAAAAAGAGCTATCCATGCCAGTCTTAGCATGTCTCATTTAACACACACTGAAACTATCTACTTGTGGTGACTTACAGTAGCTGTGACAATGAAATATATCACTACTGAAAAATAAGACAGTCTGCCTGCTGGATATTTCCCAGGCTTCCTGCTACATCTCTGTGTCACCTCACATCTTAGTCAAAAATGATGATTTTTTCCATAGTTAAACCCTGGTAGTTTAACTCTCAATCTTGACAGCAGCCTGGGATGTAAACTTGCTCTGATGGCTCCCTACACCACTGGGCAGCCTGAGCAGCACCCAGAGAGCCAACAAACACAATTAGCCAAGCAAAGGTTCTCTTCCCACCCCGAGCTGTGGCCTGAGACCCAAACTGCAGCTGAGGCTGCAGAAAACCACCAGTAATACTTAAGTAATATTTTCTAGTAATATCAAAGACTTGGGAGAACCAGGCATGACACCTGGGCTCACACCCACATTACTTTAGGAGCTGCAAAGCTGCCAAAGTTAGCCCAGGGCTCAGGCAAATACTGTCACACACTGTGCTTTCCTGAGGTGACCAAAGCAAAGATCATTACTCAACTCTACAGGTGACAGACTTCCCTTTCCTTTCAAAATAAGAAGCCTCTTTTCTAACTTGATTACAAGAGTTGAGCCTGGGCCTTCATGGATCCTGGCATGCATTTTCAGGACTTAAAAATGCCTAGGCTCTAAGGAAACACATACATAATTTAAGTTTTAAAAAAAATTTAAATTAGCTCGTTATTTCACCAGTGGTGACTTCAGAAAGTAGTCAGTACAGAAAAAGCTGTTTAATAAGACAAGCATGACTATGGTTGTATGGGAAATCAGAGTTTCAGTAGACTTTGGCTGCTCTGAAAACCAGTATCACAGGAATAGATTGTTTTAGCATGATTATACATTTCTACTGTATTTTGATTCTCCAATTATTTTCCCTCATCATTCAGGCTTGAGCTTCCCTCCTGTGTGGGCAGTTCTAGCAATGAGGGCCTGCAGACTCACCTCTTTCAGCAGCGCCCATGCAATGACGTTAACTTAACACTGGGATTCTATCCCCACATACTCAATTTTATTTCCATTACTGTTTTTGCACAAGATTTACTGACTGATGGTCAATAAGAAATCCCGTTGATACACAGGAAAAATAGCATCCAGCACTCTTCCCTTCCATCTATTGGTTTGGTGTTGTATTTATTTTCATCATTAAAGTCAGTGGTCAACAGGACTTCAAACTGACACATTACTTTAGGAAATGAACCATTAAGGCAATTTCTATATCATTGTTCAGAATATGACATTTTACATAAGATTCCATAAAACATAATTCAAAAAAACAAATTAAAAATATTGTTCTCTGTGCACTAATAAAAATCAGAAATTTGAGAAGGATTTAACATAGGTACACCAGGGAAGGACAGCTTTCATGGAGATCATATTCCTGCCCTTTGTAAGCTTTCAGTTATTTCTAAGCTCCAAACACACACTTGGAAATCTCAGTTCTGTTTGCACTGAGTGATTCACTCACATAGGAAAGTGAACGTCATACTATGTAAAAATAAACATTATGCTTACTGCCTCAAAGATTGCAGCATTTTGCATTCCCGTGACCCTTCTGGACCTTTAATTGCTAATGATCTAAAACCAGGATAGCAGCTCAAGAGAACTAACAGCAGTGAACTAATAGATGTATTTACAATGTGGTATTTTTTAGAAATGATATCACACAAAAAAACCTAATCGTAATCTCATATCAAAATTCCGTTCACCTTAAACTCCTGTTGCTTGGCCATCATCACTGGCATGTGTCTAACAAGCAGAGGATGTTTCTCCTTTTTGATTTGATTCCCATCATCTTCTATGCAGAACCAACCTAACAGGTTATCCTCCGCTGAAATGGAAAGAACAAACAATAAACACTCCACAATCCTTTCACTGATTAATCACTTACACCTCTCTCCACAGAAAAGAATTCTATTAAGACTAGTCAATACAGATCAGGGTGTTCTTATGCCATAGATGGATAAATGACAACATAAAACTGTGAGCAAAAATTCAGTTGAGTAGATTACATACATACTGATAATACAAAAAAAGAACGCCTTACATTAGCAAAATGTTCAGGGTAGTCTCTTAATGATCTTGTAAATTGAATATTGAAAGAGGATAAGACACATCAAACCTCTCCTCAGACTCTAGGAAATCTGTTTGTTGAACAGCATTTCTCTGTCTGTTTGAGTAACATCACTACCAGCTGCTAGTTATCATAATTATAAGGATCCTCCTCCTGGAATGATATTTGGAAACATCCATTTTGTCTTCTTTTTTGTTACTTTGCTTGTCTTCAGTGAGACATCACAAAAGCACTCTATTTTGCCCATGTGCTGCTGAAACTTGCTTTTGAGCAAGTTAAAGTTTCTCAATTTAGGCACTGAAAAGTCTAAGTCTCTTGGGCAACCTATACCCCTGTGCAAGGACAGGCAACTAATAACATCACAGGACAGCATATTTTTTATTGCTCTAACTTAGATCAGGTTTGTGTTGATTTAGATGCAACAATTAGTAATGAAAACCAGACTTCATTAAAATACTGAAGAAAATATATTCCTTGATAATGAACACCCCATTTTATCGACAATGTTATTACTTTGCAGTGATCACAACTATACTACTACAATCACTACTATTTACTGTATTGCAATTTTAAACATCTGCAGACAAATTCTCACCAAAAAAGAAAAATCATTCTCCAAAAAATAAAAATAAAAATATTACACTGTACATTGAGAGCTGTTTTAACTTGTTAGAAAATTTGAGTAACTAGGAATTACCAAGGGCCAGTTTAGCCATTTGTAAATTGTTGATCCAAGACTGTTTGATGGCAGGGGTAAATGTATTGAACACAGCTGTAAAGAAAGTTGGCCGCCCAGACCTGCAAAAAACAAACAAAAAAAAGAGGCAAAAAAGAAAAAAAAAGCCACTATAAATGCATTGAGTATGAATACAGCCATGGCTATAAATGCTGAGAGAGATGAAATTTAATTTTCTAATATTTAGACGAAGACTCAGCTCTGATTTAAGTGTGCAGGCTATGATACGCCATATGTCCATCTTCCTACACTTCACATGAAATGTTATGAGAGGAACACCCTCACTGGTGTGTGAGGAAGGAATACAACAGTGACTGTTCCCTGTTAGCTGTCACTGCCACGGCTCCTCTTTGCTTCTTGCACCCAGAACGCTGAGGAACAGGAGAAAAGCTACAGTGCTGCTCTGGAACACTAAAGCTCCCAGCATGATGGCGTAAGAGCAAAAGTCAGGGGCTTACCACGGAGACAGAAGGGAGGGAAGAGCTACAGATTCCCAAATCCTCCCTCGTACATCTATACCTAATACATAAACCACAGAAAGTTTTGTAATCAAGATTTCTACTGACTTGTCCTGTTTTCCCGGGAGTTGCAGCTGAATTCTACAGCGATCTGCCGCTCTGATTTCATCTTCCTTTTTCAAAATCAGTTTTTGTAAACCTGAGGTCCAGTCATGGGCTACAGATTGGTTTAAGTTCTGAAAAATTAACAAAACTAAGGTTCAACACCAGCCTACCAGCCTGTTGCAAACAGGATAATAAGGTGAACCCTGCATATTACAAATAATGACTCATGGGCTTCAATTAGACCATGTTTTAATAATGGATAATTTAGCCATATTTGTAAACACATTTCAGAAGTATCTGTAAAATATTTGCTAATGTATTTTATCTGAAGATTTAATCTCACATTGCTCAGTTTGATGATACACAAATGACATTCCCAAGCATCTGTCAAATTAAAAAATGTTAATTTGTATCAGGTGTATACACAAACCTTTTACTTAATTCCAGCATCCACAAATTCTGCTTCTAAAGAAGATCTTGTGCAACCATCTACAAATCATATTGAAAATATGCTTTTGTTCAAATCTTTGAGTCAAAATGTTTACAGAGCCCTCATGAAAGATGTGTGGTCTAAACCTGTTTAAGATGCTGAGACAATAACTCTCTGCAAGGTGAGTGTTCTGCTGCAGAGAGTAGAAGCACACATGGATGATACAAAGCATCAAGACTAACAAGTCGACAGAAGTACACACACTTTCCACCATCAGAATTCTATGACAGCTTAAGTGTTTTTCAAAAATAAAGAAGCTGACCTCATTCCTCAGCTAAATTCTTGTAATTCTATTACACACATCTACCTGGAAACAATGACTGAATTTTAAGTTTTCAAAGCATAGCTCTGACTGTCAGTGCAGGCAGAAAGGTTTTGTATATGGTAATGGGGGAATGTCTTATGGTGTATCTGTGCTCTACATATTCCCAATCAGGCACTTGAAATTCACCTTCTAACACTCATGAAGCTTTGTCCAAAAGCACTGTTTCCATTATTTCAGAGTACATATTTTCACAAAATGTTGTGTTTTATTTTAAAAGCCAAGATATGTCAAGAGAAACTCAGCTTTCATATATTCGTACATATACACACATATTTACTACCTGTGGTGGGTGGTAGGAGTTAAAAATTACATGTAACCATATACAAAATGTATAAAAAACCAAGCAAAAAAGTAATTGTTTGAAGTCTCAAGACCTCATTTGGTGTTAAGTACTGTATTTGTTTGCCAGAATATAAGCTAAATCAAAGGCATGTGAACAAAGCTAAAGTAAAATGCTTTCAAAATTCTTCTGAAAATCCTTTTATATTTTTGTGATTTATACTCAGTTTTAAGTACAGTTTTCCCCCAAAAGCCAGGATTATGAGCTTGGATGGGGATCAAGAGCTTCCTCCAAACAACCATCCTCCTACTACCATGTCTAACTTCAAGAATCCAATTTCTTAACATCAAAATGTAATTCTGTTTCCATACAAGCTTATCAGCTACTGAACAAATGCAGACACTTGTAGTATCCACCTACACTTAAAAAACAATAATGGAAAACAAGATTAGAAGAACAGCTGTAATCTATTTATAACACTTAACAGTAAATGCATTACTAGAGGTAAAAATTATTTCACTTTTTGCAGAGAGAACTAAAGAATGTCTTCCACAGACCCTAGGGAGAGGCAATTAGGCTACTTCACAACAAGAACAAACTTGTTCTTGAAAATAAATCCAGCTTTGTTTATTACCTGATAGTTTCCTTTAAGGCTGCTTATTAATTGACTAATTTGACCAAGTACATTCAAGTCATGTAAAAGGTTCTGCAGATCATGGTACAGCTGCCCTGGTCCCATATAGAGCTTGTCTAAAATGAAAAAAACCATAAGGTTATACATAATAAAAAGATGCAATTCTCAACTGAACAAGGAAAGTATCACAAAGATAATATAAACATGTATTACATCTGAAAATCAGAGTGGTTTATTTCTACATATATTCTCAGTATTTCACTTTGTTGCTCCAGCTGCTTCTAATGTCCCTGCAGACAGATAATTGTAAAATTCACCTCAGGAAATAACAGGCAGTTGCATATATCACATACAACCTCTGCACATACAGGCAGTACCACTGGCATTTCCTTTTAGATCATCTTATCATTGCCTTTTTAGCTACAAACAAGAGTCGAGCTAGTTCATCTCGTATGATGGAGAGCACTATCTGCAGTTTACATTTTTAATACTCCACACTAGAATTGTAACAAATATCAAAGCTTCGCTGGCCCCAAAATCTCTTGCTGCCATGGAAGTTTTGTTTAGCACCAAACAACAGACTTGCTGTAACACATTAATTTAAACATCTTTCATGGAGGTTGTCTTTGGTTACATGACGAGCAAAAAAATTTATTTGTAGCTTTTGCTATGATGGTTTAAAATTCCAAATTTGCTTTATTGACCACGAGACAGCTCTAGTCATATATCCATATCCTAACTACAACACAAGCCTGCAATTTCACTGAACCACTTGAAATTTTACTGCAATCATGCTTAAATCCAAAAAAGGATCTGTTCTAAAATCAGCAGAAAATCTGAACAGCAGCAGAAATATTTTATGCTAATCATCAATAAGTACAAAGGTTTATAAGGGAACAGTAACTCAGAAAAACACACTGGTTACTAGGATAAGGCGTCTATTTAAATGCACAAAGCTTGCAAACCCCTGCTAATATACTCTGACTACCACGATGCTACAAGTGGAATGGCTATGTAATTCCTTTGGAAACAACACTCACTCTCCCATAAAAAACCCACCCTGACTCATACAGAGTCAGCATGTTTCCCTTTGGCTGAATGACAGGAACAGCACTGGATTATCTTTCCAGGAAACTCCTGCAGATTCTTTAGCTCACGCAGTGTAGATTCCAAACTGTGGATCCTTCATCCTTACCACAGCTTTGGAAGCCAGTCTGTGGGCAGCAAACACCCCTGGATCAGAAGGATTTCAGTGGTGTGTTGGCAAGAACAAGGTCTAAATGCAGTGCTGGCTACTGGCTCTGCAGACAGATCAGGAGCACGGACACGAGCTGTGGGTGCTGGGCACAGCTCAGCTGCCACGCACGCCGCGGGCACCCCTGTCCCCTCCACTCTGCTGCAGGGCCCGGGTACAAAACAAAACGCATCAAACCAAACACAAAGCTGTCCAAACAGCCTAAGTCAGAATAAACATGAAAAATAAACTCTTATGAAACAATGCAACTTAATATTTTTCAGTTAGGTATCAAAATAACTATTTTCTAAAGACATTTTCCTCTTTGGAGGCATTGCACAGATAGAGGCCATCACAATGCACTTCTTTAATGCAATTCGCCATATTAAGCTGGAAGTCTGCCTAAAACCCTGAAAAGCATAAAATTTCAAGGCTCAAAGAAAATATTAATGGCTACTTTATTTCTGAATTCTCCACTTCACTGCAGGAAAACGCAACATAAACCTGAAATATTACACATTCCCATAAAATTTCAAATTATTATCTAGCCTTTCAATCTTCTGGTAAATTAGATCAATGAAATTGTTTCTGTGCATTGCACTTGAGCACCAAACAGGGTAGTGACTGCACTTTACTACTGTTTACCCATCCAGATAATAAATGCAACTATCATCCTCTTCTTTGCCTGCTCTGAATGTTAAATGTTTAATTAAAAGAAAAATCTAGCCTTTTACCCTTAAAACCAACTTAGTCCATAAGAAAAGATAATTACATTTATTGTACACCATTAAAAGAAACGACTGCAAAGTAGACCTAAGAGAGAGAATTTTGAAATTACGGTCAGTTGAGTATGTTTGCAGTTTTGTTTCAAAAAAAAAAAAAAAAGAAAAAATTAAACACTTTTCTTGAACTGCAGACTCCATACTTTCATTAAGCTGTATTTTCACATTCTTCAACCCAAATACTTGAAAAATCTATATCTGAAAAGATGTAAACACCTCTCCTTGTATCTGTCTTCTGCTACCTTACATCTTTTTTCTTGCTAATATCCACAATAATTGTAATTTGTTAAGTACCCAAATCACTAGCTCCTAGACACATCAAATTGTTGATTTTGATGGGGCTACTTGCAAAGAAAGGAGCAGGTCAGTGTTAACAGGAAATCTGGTGAAATCTAGCTAAAAGTCATGATAATGTGTCTGGCACTGTAAAAAACACAAACGATATCATTCTTGCTCGAAATTTCTCTAACAAAAAAATAGCTTCTGCAAAAAAGAAAAACAAACTTTAGACTGAACAGAAATAATTGTTTGATTAGTTGAGTTTTTGGCAGAAGGCCAGTCACCTGTCATTTATAAACTCCACTACTAAACAAACCAAACAGCTGCCCTGAAAATATTACTACAAATATTTTTGTGGGTTTGAACCAAGAGAAAATTTACAACAATCAGGCTGTGAAAAGCTGAAAGTCTGAGAGGCTTCCCTTGTACAGGATGGATATTTTCACCCAAGCGAATTACATTATTCCTAAATTATAAAAGCCAGGGTCACTCTTCGTAGCTTGATAAAGACAGTTACTGGACATTTTGTTTATTATTGTTTGAAGAACAGACATTAATGCAACATATAACAAGCAGCATCCAGGCAACTCATAGATGCTGCAGGACTTTATGCCATAGTCTTTGACTGAGGCCCTAAAGCAAGCTTTAACTGCTTACACAGACGGACTTGCCCTGTGCAGTACATACATATCTACCACGTCTGATAATAATCTTCTTGAAGCTTCAAATAATCTTACTAATATCTTTGTTCCAGCCTTGGTAATAAGGCATAAATCTTGAATTTCATTCAGTAATTGTCACCTGAGTCTCTTTTGTCTGCATCATGCATATTTTATAAGCTATTAATAAGTCAAGATAAAAAGGATGCAATATGAACGTCACAGCAAATAAACCAACCTGGCATCTGAAAGGCTGTCACGCATAAAAACCAAACAAAAGTAATTTTAGGCTCATTCATTAAAAGACAACATTCTTAGTACAGGAAAGAAAGCACAAAATCAAAACAGTAAATAATTAATGAGAGCCTGCTTCCATCCTCTGATGTTCTAGAAAAGAGAAACGGCCAATTTAAGAAGAAATTTTAATAGTCAAGGACTAGATCAATAGGCATGACTAATATCACGGAGATCCTTAGTGGGCACAAACTGACACAGAAAAATAAGGCTTCAGAGATCAGCAATGATGTAGATTCATCAGAAGCGAGTTCTCCAAAAACTGATCGCTTGGACTGTGTCTGGATAATGAGTTCCGACTTACAGCAACTTCATCTCTGAAATGGGCCCTATAAGGGTTACTCACAATGTCATTTAAAATAGAATTAGGTTCTTAGAGGTTAACCAAACATTGACTACCAGATGATCCTGAGAATCGTCTGATGGAGGGTTTTTCTTGAGTGGAGGAGGTGGGGGAGAACACTATGCTGTTCATCAGATGTTTCTCAGTTCACAGCCGCAGACTGGCTGCTTCAGCCCACACATGTTCCCTGACCATTCAATTGCTGGCTATTTTGGGGTGGGTGTTCACTCTTTCTTTTATCCATAGAGAGTGCACTGAAAAACTCTTGGCTTCACTCCAAAGCAGATACATGGTCAGTTTCTTTTGTACTGCGAAATGTTTCACAAATGATAAAGCCATTTCCTTCTCATTTCTAAGCCACCCTTGCTAATTATCAAGCTCTAAAACAACTTATTTTTCCTATGGGAAAAAAACCCTTCATGGTTTTACAGAAGGCTCTCCCCAGCTCTACACATCCTACGTGCTACAGAGTGTGCCTGGGCAGGAGAGAAGGCAGCATGCTGTAACCAATAACCACATATGTGGCTTCAAAGGCAATTTTTTTGCATTCCACCTACAGATCAAGGGTGAAATCTTGGCCAAATGTAAGCTAGCAAGAATTTTTTTCATCAACTCCTTTGTTGCTAAGATTTTGCCAGAGGAATTCGTGCCTCCCTGCAACAGGCAGGTTTACTGCCAACAACCAGTAATTCATGCAAAATACCCAGTTCCTTGCTCAGCATTAAAATGAAATATACTCAGGGTTAAAAAAGAAAACAAAACCACAACTTGGGAAGAAAGGAGGTTAAAGTTTAAATTGATTTTGCTGCTATGTAAAATTGCAGAGAAGATTCTGCTTTTTATAACAATTTCTTCTTAGGCCAAGATGCATTTGAGTCTAATACTAAGCATTTATTTTGCCTGCTTGTTTCCCAGTGTTACTCTCAGCACAGCTTCAAGCTCATCAATTTTGCCTGGTTTGAAGCAATTTATATACTTGAAACAGAAGCAATTTTAGCTGATTTATACCCAGGCATTTTCAGAGCCTACAGGAAACTTCCTGGGTGTGGTTAAAGTCAGTTTAACTTGGTTCAGGCAAAAGAAGAATTTGGAAGGTTGTGAATAAAAATACACATGCAAGAGAAGTGTCTGTGTGCTCCTGCCTGGGCAGAGGGGGACCTCTGGCAGAAGGCTGCATTGCTGGGGAGCACAGCCAGCAGCCACAGCTCTCTCCCTGCACAGCAGCAGCTGCTTTAATGGGTGCTGGCACAGCAGCTGCTCCCTTGGGATTGTTGTCCATCCAGTTCCCCTAAATTTTCAATTTTCATGGGCACTTCAAACATACTGGTTATTATAATCCTGAACTGATCACACCCTATTCTTCCTTTCTAAGAATTACAAAGGGACACATTTATTTTCCAGGGTGATTTGTTACCTGTAGACATTTTCTGCTAGCTCTTGCTGTGTGTTCTGACTCCCATTTGTGAATTACTATTTTTCCACAGATTTATGCTACTAAAGACAGAGTAGGTGCAAACACCATCTTTTTAAACATCTATTGCTGGGCAAACAAACATAATGGCTGGGCTGGTCCCTTCCCATACTAAACTCCTGATTATTCCCAATTAGAAGGATTTTCTTCAAGTAACACTATTACATAAATCCAAATGTCACATGAAATAAAAGCATCAGACAATATACTCTTAATACTGCAACTATTTTTGCAAACATTTCTGTATTGTCCATCATGTTGAAACAAAATTCTGTTAATAGACAGATTGCTGGGTGTCTCTTTTACTGCAAAGTAACCATTATTGACAACATCTGCCTTGAGTATAATCATAGTAATGACCTTTTCTCCACATGGTTCAAAACCACAATACATTAATATAAATTGCTTTGGAAAAGCTATATTGAAATGAAGTGAAAACTGACACATCATGAAAATTCAAGGTCCTTTTAAAGATTACTTTGCTTCTGAGAGACACAGAGCCCTGAAGTCAGACTAGTGTTGCACAAAATGGAAGATCATGAATGCTCACATGCAAACACCACAACCAAACAGAAAAAGGCTCTTTTCCTGACTAGAGTTCCAGTGTTACAGAGGGGTAACACAAAATTAATGATACGCTCAAAGAATATGCCAGATTTGAAGATCACTCTGAAAGGTTGGTATATCCCAAATTATACTTGCCATTTGCAATCTGGTCTTCGAGGCTGAGCACATTTGTATTGCTTTCCTCCCACTGAGCCATCTGTGTGCATTCAGGCAGCACACTGAAACATCAAGTGTTATGAAAAGAAGAGATTTGGAAAAGTTTCAATCCTCATCTAGAACATAAAAATCACCTGGGATGGGGGAAGAAGTTACATATGTGGGAGGTAACTTTAAAAGCTGCTCTGTCTGAGGAAGGCATAACAAACTGGTACTTGTACAGGATTACCCACTTGGAACAAATAATAAATAAACAGGCCCTTACACAACATTTCAACAACATTTAAACTTGAGTAGCTTTTACAGTATTCTGGAAAGCAAAGCATCATGATACTAGATGAATTCTTGATCGGTTCATAATAAACTGGACAGATATCATGAGATTGTTAACCTACTTACATTAAACTATGATGATGCAGCAGTAATATATTTTAAACTATTTAGATACAGACAGAACTGTTCAATTCTTTACATTTGGCTTTGATTGTGCTAGAAAGGTTTCACTGATTTTTTTTTTCCTCAAGTAATAATAGGCAGGCAGCATCCCACTGCTTAATTTATAATGCTCACCTTTGGAAAGGACAAGAACGGAGACTATGAGAAACAATGTTGTATCTGAAGTAAAATAGTTTCCTGGTCACTGAAGACCTTGGTAATTAATATACAGAAGGAAAACTAGAAACCATTAATAAGGCCCAAGATTCAATTACCACAGCTGAAGAATTCTTCCCCTATACTTGGTACTGAATCCTGCTCCTATAGATACACTGGTATACAAAACACACCAGTGTTTCATAGCTGCTCGGTGGAAGAGGACTTATCAAATAGAGAAAAAACATTGTCTTTTGACAGGTCTAGTGGAACAACTTTTCTCAGTAGAAACAATAGGAAATCTTTATGTGCCATTATTATATTCAAGCTATCTATTTCAGCAACTAATAAAAAGAGTTGGCAAAAAGATTATGAATACTGGAAATATCAGAAATACTGTAATTCATTCAGCAGTTGACACTGATGTTACGTATTTAAGTATCATTTCCTTTCCCTTTGCAAACTCCTTTGTCCCAGAACACCTAGCTTTCACTAGAAAGCTGATGATGAGGGTCCTCTTCTGTACTAAAACTTTCTCTTGCACAGAACTCGACACATCCAAGCACCAGTTATACACCAGAGGCACAACCATACCTCTGATATGCATCCTCCCTGGAAATTTTGTATGAGGGGTAAAGCCAGTAACAAAGCAGATGAGGTTTTTAGACACTGCACTACCCATTTCCTGCACGTCGTGTTATGTAAGCAAAGTCCCTGACAGTCCCCACAGCACCACCCTCCTCATATTTGTGTCTTTTCACTTGCTCACTCATGCTGCTCCAGTTTCCATAGACGCATCAGAGGAGCATGTGGGCAAGTTTGGTTTTCTTGTTTCTCCTTCATGAGAGCATTTGAACAACCAATTGGAATTTGGCTAAAATAGTAATAAAAAAAAAAGTTGTCCTGTGAATCCAAAACCCTGGCTTATGACCTAAACAAGTCCATGGATCAATTTAAAGTTCCTCACAGAAAAGCAGACTTTCTGCCCTCCCCCAGTTTGCTCTTTCACACTAAATCCAACTCATGATCTCCACAGCTGCATGCACCCAAAAAATCTGGGCCACCATAACTCAGCTGTGGGTCTCCTGAGATTACACTACACTCTCAGGTCCAAACTACAAAAGTTTTTGAGTGGCATCAGTCTCCAGGTTTGGAAATTTAAGCAAAAGGGAAGTCAGGAATGATGTCAGAGAGCAAGAGTTTAGTTGGCAGCCATCAACGAAAAGGTGAGCAGCTGCTCGCACATGTCTTTGCAGTATAACCCGAACTTAGGCTTCGTAACCCAGTGCAGAAAGCAGCAGAACAAGCACACACATCATACTGAGTGATAAGCAATAAACTCCTTGAGATCACTAGAATGCAAACTGTTCAATTCACGGCGTAAGCAAGGCTGACTACCAATACAGTCAGGACCCACCATCACCTATCACCATGAAGAGCATTATCATAAACATGAAATGACACTGTTCAGTCTAATCATACTTTAATCATGTCAACACCTAAACATAATTTATGTTCTTAATTATTGAAACTGATAATCCGAGTCTCTGAAGCTAATGTATTAAATTAACTATTCTCACTGCCATGCAAGACAGGGGAGTTCTTCAGGTCCTAATCATGGAAGAAGCAAATACCACATGACACCCAGTACAGAGAGTAGAGCTGGGAAACGAACCTCACAAGTCTCAACTCTGACAAAGTATTAACATGCTTTACCTCCCTGTCAGTTGCTAATACCTTTCTCTCAACTGGCAATTACATGAATGCTGAGACCTGTCTTGCTCATTGTACCAGATCTGAACACCAAAGAATCAGGTTGCACAAAAACTACCATCTAACCACAAAACTGCTTATTCACACATCTTGAGGAATAGGAAGATAAAATCAACAGCTTGCAACTGCAAGTAGTGAGTAAGGTATTGAATTCATAGTGCTGTACCATTTGTGAATAAAGTTATGCAAAATTATGCAAAACCACCATGGAAATGTAAAGCCTCTGAGACAGTGAGAAGTAGTTCATACATTGAGAGCATGGCTTCAAGATTACATTAAGCTCCAGCTAATCCTGACTGCACAGGGCATTTCAGATATAAAAGGCCATAAATATTCTTCCTGCTGACAGAAGCAGCTGTACCGTGTCAGAGATTAAAGCAGTAGGAAACACAAGGGAGAAACACCAGAGCCCTGATACACTCATTAGAGTGGACCCCACAGCCCGGCTCCCCTGTGTGACACTAGCTGGGACAATGGTCAGGGGTCTTCCTGGACTATGCACTGACTGCAGTTCCTGGCTCTGTTCCCATGAGGAAGGAAAATGCTGTAAACAAAGACTTTAGAGTGAAAGAAAAGAAGTGCCACAGCCCTTTCTCTCGCAAGGTCCAAAAGGGAAGGCTGAAGACAGCATGGACCTGGAAGTCCCTGCCCTCCTAAGGAAGGAGAGGGGTCACACAGGACATCTGGGATGAAGGAGAGGGGTCACACAGGACATCTGGGATGCACCTGCACAGGCACAAAGGGTGAGAGAGGAACTGGGTGCAGAAAGAGAAACACTGATACAAACAGGCAGTGAAAGTACATGTGTGAAGGCATTTAAACAATGAAAGTACTGCAGTGATTCCAAGATAGGTCTGCAGCAGTTGCAAACTGGCCAAGCCACCAGAGGCTCACAGTGGAGCTCCCACCAGACTATAACAATTCATGTGGAAATGGCACTGTGAGGAGCTCACCTCCTTCCTTCATACACACCAGCTTGGTTTCTATCAGTTTTATGACTCTGAGTCACAATGTGGATGAGACTCCTGGCAACACAGACAAGGTTTATAGGAAGTGGATGACAAATCCTATAACCACTATAAAAAAATACAAAAGGCAAAGACAAGAATCTCCTCTGGCATGGGTGAGACAAACATGTAACACCTAAATTTATCCTTGCCTAATCCACTAGATAGAAGCTTATATCCGCTTAACAAAGTGAACTATTTAATGTCGCCCCATTTGCTTAGATGAACAGGCTTTTTGGCATTTGATTTATTTAAAATCTTTGGTCTTTTGTTCACATGTATCAGTGACTTTACATTTATGAACATATTGCATCTCCTTTAGTGCACAGTATTGTCTTCAATAACTTTAAAATAAAGACTTACATTATTAATCTTTATATATTCCACAGAGATGAAAGCTAGTTCAATTAGCAAGCCATGCCACATCATTCATTCTAAAATCTTATCACCAGTGCTGGAGTTGATATGCCACTTAATGTTAGTTTTTGCTTACTCTGGACATCGTATTATACAATTGCTGAGCCTTAGAGGGATCATAAATGCGACTTTTTTTTTTCTTCCCTAATTCTGTTTTTCTCATCAGACAAACCAGGGAAAAAAGCCAGCTCTAATGACAATGCTCTCACAGCACTATCTCTGATTTAGAGAAGAGCTGCTGTTTCAATGAGCAAGATGTTGACAGAAACAAGTGCACACTGTAGCCCATCAAACATCCCTCCCGGTTTCCCTGGCAACACTCAGAGGCCTACACAAGTGACAGTATCAAGCAGAAGAATCATTTCTGCACTTCAGCATCATGTCACTACTATATTTGACAGTAAACAAACCCCACAGAGATCAAGAACACAATCGAGTGGAAACAGAGTACAAATGTATCCCCGGAAGTCTGAATGAGAAAGGGGAGCAGCCATGGCTTAGCAGTGCTGAGCTTTGCTCTCAGTTACAAACTGTAAACCTGTGAAAGAAAGAAATAACACTAAAATGCAGCCATAAGCATACTAACCTGATTTTTGACTTCACTGTTTTCTTTGATGCTCATCACAGCATGGATATACAGTAGAGATGGGTCTGGCTCATTTTCACTTTCAGCCTTTAGACATATGGCTCAAACTGATGTTTCTTTGCTTAAGTAACTGTCTATGTGTCTCCTAATCAACCTGATTAGAGCAGAATACTGCTGACAGGCACTGGTTTCCCACCCAGACATGGCAGGATGCTTAGCCCCCTCCCTTTGGCTCTATAGAGTCTCTCTAGTCTGGTTTTCTTAAACAAAAGCACTGTGAAAAACTTCTCACTCACCCTTTTCATTCTCGGGGACCCAAGAACAGGCAACTGGGGGTGGTTGCTGTTGCTGCGGCACCAAACTGGCATTTGCCTCAGCACAAACCACAATTCACAACCCAACAAGAGTTTGCATAAAGTGCTGCAAACTCGTATCATGTGCCAGAAGTACGGAAACCAAAACCTTGGCCAGTATATTTTACTTTTGTTCCTATATTCCCATTTAAAAGGCAGTGAAATACACATATTCGCAGTAATTTCATGTACACATGGATGACCTGCAAGGCAAGGTTGACTTATGATTCTTCTAGAGGGGAAATACTGAACATTTTTGGTAAGAAGTTACAAATTTGCCTTTGACTATGCTTTTTATATTTTTTGAAAGTTTATTAATAATATTTCAATATGACATATTAAAAGCAAGATGCATTCACATTGCTTTCACCCATCCTCTTTTTTATCGTAAAAGTACAGGTAGCTTTTAACTTTCTTGATGCTCTCTTTCCACATGTTCAATCCAACTGAGAATCTGAAGAGGTCCCAGTCAACTGAGAGCTGGCAAACATTGTCCCAAGGTAAGAAGGATGACTGTGGTAGCTACATGCCTGTCAGTCTCAGTTCAGTGTCTGGTAAAGTTACAAGGGTAACTCTGGAGCTAGTGCAAAACACCTGAAAGACAACACGGCCATTGGTCCCCAGACAGAACAAGTTCATAAAGTTGAAGTCCTGTTTAAGAAACTTAATTTCCTTTTACAACAAAGCAACCCAGGTAGGAATCAGGGGAAGCCAGTTGATGCTAACGGTGGATTTCAGTAAAGCTTTTGATCTGAGGCCTCTCACAGGATCTTTCTGGACAAAATGTCCAGCACACAGCCGGATAAACACATCATGTGATGGATGAGATGGATGAGAAACTGGCTCACAGGTCAGGCACAAATGGGTATTTACAGTGAATAGGGTGGTGATATCAGACTGCTGACCTGTCACTAGTGGGGTTTCCCAGGCTCCATTTTAGGCTCAGTTCTCTGCAATGTCTTCACAAACGACTCCAAGGAATACTTAGTAACTTTGCCAATGACACTAAATTGGCATTAGCTGTCAACTCCCTTGAAGGCAGAGACACCTTGCAGAGAAACCTTGACAAATTACAGGGCTGGGCAATCACCAACCATAGGAAGTTTAACAAGCGCTGGATTCTGCTCCTGAGACAGGGCATCCCTGGATGCGCAGACAGACTGAGCAGAGACACTGGGGAGCGGCCACACAGAAAGAGATCTGGGGATCCTGGTCAACGGCAAGTTGAGTATGGGTCAGCACTACCCTGGCAGCCAGAAGGGCCAACCATGTCCTGGGGGGCATCAGGCACAGCATCACCGGCCAGGTGAGGGACGTGAATTTCTTACACAAGTACACAGGTTTCTTACACAAGTAAATCAAAACCAAGAATATACAAGTTTCTGTTCGCACTGAAAATATTCCCCTGTTCCTACATTAATTCAACTTTTCTATACTATGAATGTATCTGTGCTTCTGCACATGGACTAACTGAGGTGAAGAGAACAGCAATAACTTACTGGAAGCAATACATGGATTTACTAGGCAAAAACCTCTATCACGCATCTTTCTGCCAAAGTTCTACAGAAGAAAATTAATACATCACACTTTTGGCACACATAATTAAATAACTGCTTCCACAAAAACTGTCCGTTTGGGATGCCAGAGAGTCGTACAGACTTTCAAGCAAGACTAACTCTAATACACGAAACAGGACTTTGACTAATTTGCTGAGAGGAATGTGATCTGATAAACATGATGTTTTTTCCTGAAGACTGAGAATGTGAAATGTTTAGTGGTTATTATTGCAAGGAGCAAACACAAGTGGTAATTGCACTCCACTAGGAAACAATATTAGAATTGTACAAATAAAGGACTCTGCCAAACAGCTGAGACTTCAATCCCTCTTCATGTTCGTAACTAAAAGAATTCAGTCTACTGTTGGTGGTAGGGGACAACAACAGGAACAAGGCAAGAGCACATCAAGGATGGGGCGGTATAGCAGAATACACTCTAGGAAAATTTTCCTGCTTTCCCCCACACACCCTCAGGCCACAGAGTTTCTCCATCAAAATACAAAGGGTTTAAAACAAAAAAGAGACACAAACTTAACAGCCCCTAAACATGTTCTCCTGTAGAATTCAGAGACAAAAGAGTGCTATACAAAGCTCAACGGAGTAGAAAACTGCCCATTGATGATTTTGCCAAGTGAAAACCAAGTTCACAAAGCCCTTGCTTTTCATTACAACAGTACTAAAACATGCCTTTGGTTTATACCTACTCATAAAACCTTTCAACCTTTCAGCTGCGCATTACAGACGGTACAAGATTAATTCAAATTCAGCTATTAATTCAGCACCCAAAGTAAAGTTTGCATCTTTAAACTATACTGCCTTTTCTTGCACCATCACAGAAAAATGGAAGCATCAATTGCATTTAGTCAGTGATAAACAGCAAAATACAATTGGGACAGCTGCCTCCTCACAGAAAATGTTTTGGTGGAGAAAAAAGTGCCATGATAAGGGAAATGTAACTAATAACCAGTTGTCCTCACAAGAACACAACCTGAATCCATCAAGAATCCTTGCTAACCACAGCAGTAATGTCAGAATACCAGCCTTAAAGGAGTCAAGTATTCAACCTGGCATGTGGCAGATACAAACCAACTTTTCTCAGTCTTCCAGAAATACATGAGGTAATCCCTCTACTACTTCATGATTTTACACAGAATCACCATTATTCTGTATCTCTTCAGTACCCACAAACTGGATATGTAAGCTGAAAATCAGGTCTGAGAAATGGTTTTATGTCTCAGGATTTTGCCTGCAGCATTCCAAACTGTTCTTGATCACTAGATTTTATTAATACCACACAGAGACATAATTTTATGACGACTGCAAAGATATGAAGTTTCAAGCAGAGTAGATAGTATTTCTCTGTTAGCATTTTGCAACTTGTAGTAAACACCCAGTAGACTCACCAGTGATGTGATACTACCATATTAAAGATCATGTCATCAACTATAAAATGCAGCAACTTGGTGGGTGCAAATAAAAATCAACACTGAGCCAGTACACAGTCTTACCAGATTTTCCCTCTGCAGGAAGGCTGTACTTTCTGAGCTTCTGTAATCTTTAGCAGCCAACTTAAACTGGAACTAAGGAGACAACTCTACAGAATAACTAACACAATTAGGTGTGTATTCAAACTTGTCTATAGCGGCATTCAGAGTGTAGTATATGCAAAAAGCAAGGCTATGCTGTTCCTCTTTCATGATCATTTATATTTAATTTAGTTGGATCATTTGGCATAAAAGTTTGATTAAACCCGAGGGAGGATTTTTTCAGTATACCCAGTATCCTTCAAATCCTGTTTATTTCTTATCTTCTGATCCTTTTTATTAAAAGACTGAATTAGTATAACAAAGCTTGCCAAGAGAAAAATTAGTTCAGCTCACATTTTACCTATTGAGTACCATTTAACCCAAAGGTTGATTTACAAATGATGTACAAAGTAATTTTTTTTTTGTGTGATACTGTCACCAAACATGATGAAGCTGAAAAACCTCAAAAGCCAGGAGGTTCAAGTAAGTTCTACAGGACTGTTTGGTCAGGAGTTTTTGTTTCTCCCCTCATGCTTTTCTTCCCCATCTGACCTTGCTGACATGCAAGGATTTGGTCTTAATCAGCTGGGAAACTGCTGCACAAAATCACAGTAGGAATATTCAACAATCTGTTCCTCCCACACTTACCTACAAAAGCGACCTCCCAATTCTAAGAAATACACTTCTTTATATAGTCCTCTCAAGGTTATGCATACAGCAGCTGATAAATTATAATATAAAGGTTTTAATCTCATTCTCTAAATAGTCCATTAATGCTTAAAAGGAGTTACAAGAACTAAGTCATCCTTGAAATAGACATAAGTGCCCATAAAATTTTCTGTAGCTATTTACAAAGGGAGAAGGAAGACCACCTGACAACAACCATCCTGGAGAATACAGGGGGTAGTAAATGCTGCACCCTGATGGTGTAGCATTTATGCCTCCTTATAGCACAACTGTGGGAAAATTCATGAAGCCAAGGGTGCAATATTAAATAAATGTAGTATGAAATAATGCCTAGAGCTAGCACTGAAATCCATGTGAATTATAATCCATGAATAGGAATCAAATTACAAACTAGAGGTATTAAGTGCATTTAATATTACAATATTTAGGCAAAAAACAGGATATAAAAATAACTCCTTATGTATGGAAGTCTAGCTAACAAGAAAGTCTTAAAATTCATACATCTCTTGAGGGCAGTTAGCAGATTTGTAGGGTGGATTAACTAGCACAGAAGAATTTGCAAACTTCAGAGCTTGAGGTCATTTTTGGAGAGAGGCTAGGAGGAAATTACCTATTAACATATCGTTTCAAAAACATTCATTAAGGTTTTTTCTGAAGCACTAGTTTGAAGGGCAAGATACCATGGGCTTGAGAGAAGTGAGTAAATTCTACCCTGCAATAACCACTGGTGTCCAGACTCTTAATCACAGCAACAGGGTGGCTTGGTCTTCTTTATTGAGAGAAACTTCTTTGCTTTAACTATGGGATAAAAAACATAGGCAGAACCAGCTACAGTGGGAGTGCTGATGCACCACACCAAACCCACCCTTTTGCACATGCACCCTCTCATACTTAAGAACTCTTTACTCATTCATGCATAAAATTCTAAACTATGACAAATACAAGTAATTCATGTCACAAGGCAGAAGCCTGGCTGTCGCTTTATGGATTCTCAGTTTCCAAAGAAAGAGGCTCTACTACTCTTCATGTTACAAAAATCTTCATGCACAAAATGCTTTCCTTTGTTTTCAGTAGCCCATTGAATTTCATATACAGATTTTAACAAAGTAGTCTGTAAAAGTCAGTAACTCCTGTCACTTACTTGGCTTAGAGTTAATGATGACATTTTCAGCAGAGTGCTGGGGTGGAAACCTGCAGTTCTCTCCTTGGCCCTCACTGCTGCCATACTCTATGACGTCCACTTGTCCCAGCGGTACGCTCCACTTCAATAAATACCTCTGGCCTGTTGTCATGGTGCCACTGCTTTCACAGGAAGAGCTGGAAGATGCACAAATTATTGCTGTGACAAGCAACTGTGTTTCATGGCATGCTATTTATTATTTTAGCTTCTAAAATTTGCTGCTTATCAGCTTGAGTACAGAGCACAACTTGAAAGAAATACATGCACCGGGCTGACTTTTGTGACCTCAGAGTTAGGCCACCAGCTCACGCTGGTCATCAAGAGTGTATGCGAAGAAAAGACCTGCCAGTCATGTCATCTGTAAAGATATCTATCTTTTGCAAACCAGGAACACTCAAACGTTCCAGGTGCCTAGGGACCACTAGTTACAGATTAATTTTCTATGGCTTGCAAAAGATACATACTTTTACAGGGGACATGACCCTCAGAGGATCAGAGACCTGGCATGATCATGAACTTTTCACATGGAAAACACAAACAGACTGCACTTTGCTGCTTCAAGTACAAATACAGAAAATCCAAGACTTTACTGGTATGAAAGAAGAAAAAATATGAATACTTAAAAACTATATCCAAGTGTTGTGTTACTAAGAAACTAAAGAATTCATAAAGGCAAGGATCACAGGATAATTGACATGAGCTTGTTCATTTTCTGTAGTTATTACATGGCACTTCTCACTCACTAACATGAGACCAAGCAATCACCCACTTAGAAATATATGTACAGGATTCCTACTTCAGTAATGAGTTAAGATAACAACTCCTATTGTGCTTAAGAAAAGCTGTCCTTGGAAGTTTTTAATGATCCACATTTTCTTTATCAGAATACCATCAAATAAAGCAATTCATGATACAAGCAACATATGAATATTAACACAACCTTGGCATACACAGACATTTAGTAACAGTAATAATTACAGCCAACAAAAGCACAGAAGGAACTATAAAAAAATGCTTTTTTCAAAGCATTTCACCTTTAATCCTTTAATGTTTGGTCTCAGAGATAACAACCCTTCCCCATCTGGAACTCTGTTAGTGAGTTCCAGGTTCATTCTGGGAACCTGCATTAACTTCGTGGGTTTTGTTTTGTTTGTTTGTTTGATGAGGGTCGTTTGTTTGTTTTGGAGAAGGTGGGATTTAATTTACAAATTGTGCCAAGTTACAAATCTGTGTGTGTTACAGTCTGAATTTAAGGAAGAAAAGAAAAAATCTTACCCTGGCATGCCTGTATTCCACTAAGCACTAATACACAGCAGTAACTAGACACTACAGAGCATTTCTATCTGTAATCTCCAACTGATAAATTTACTCTAGAACTTACAAATATCAGCCAGCAATTTAGAGGACTATAACAAAGCTAGTTATCCATTTATTATGACTACTCCTAGAAATCATTAGCCACAGTAACTACTACAATACAGAAGCAATTCAATAAGTGTCATTTTTTTCCAGCTGAAGTTCAAATGATCGTCTAAAAAATATAAACTAAATCTTACCGAATATTTACCGTTGCACACATCAGCACATCATTTAACATGAAAAGCCGGCGTTCTTTGGTTTTGATAATTTCTCCTTTGTCATTGTAAACTGTCTCAACCATATCATCAGTCCGTATGAGGTACCTGTTTCCACTGCTGAGTAGCTGGATTTTGAAAACAATCAGCACTGTATATTATACACCACATATCCAACATCCGGCACGCAAAAACCAAAAACAATGGGTTATTACTTGCCATCCTAGCACAAGTGATTGCAGGTGGATATGCCAAGGGAATTTGGTCTCTTTATTAATCTGCTTTTCATTTAGAGAAACAGTAACTTCTGCTGTCATCAATGTGGACTGAAGGGGCTCTGCATCTTAATGCAGACCACGGTTGCTCTGGGAATCTTCTGTAAGAGACGGTCCGAAG
>VXBT01012697.1:0-10147 GCA_013400235.1 Oriolus oriolus
AACCCCCATTCCCTGTCTCCATGCGCTGCTGGGGGAAAGGAGGTAGAGCTGGGAAGGAGGAAGGGGTGGGGGAAGGTATTTTTCAGGTCTTATTTTATTTCTCATTATCTTGCTTTGATTTTGTAAGTAAAAAATTAAATTTGTATCTCTAATTCATATTTGTTTTGCCCACGACAGTATTTGATGAGTGATCTCTCTCTATCCCTATCTCAGCCCATGAACCCTTCATCATATTTTCTCTCCCCTGTCCAGCTGCGGAGGGGAGTGAATGAGAGGCTTTGGTGGATGCCTGGCATCCAGCCAGGGTTAATCCACGACAGCAGACTTATTTTCCAAAAAATATTCTAAAATATAATGAATCCACCCACTGAATATCCAGAAGCAGGCTTTCACTTTAATATCAAGAATCAAATTAATCAAGACTAGAACAGCAGTGCTAATATTAAACTCCAAAACTCCACCCATGAGAACAAAACAAGTTCTATTATATACCTTTTTATTATATTGCTCATTTTTGACTTCTAAATGAACCAAATTGCAGGGCTTTTTTTCTTCTTGTTTACTTCTGTCTGGCGGCGGATCAATGTTTTGCACTGACTTCATAATCACTGTTTCCAAACTTTCAGAAGTTGGGATTTCAGAGTCACTAAAGCAGCACATGCAGTAAAACAAAACAAAATCAAGCTAAATATTAAATGTTCCAGAGTCAGTGCATAAGCACATAGAAATAAACACATGCAAGAAAGAAGAGAAACTAATAGTATAAAACCCAAACACTAAATTGACTTATTCAACACATTTTACAAATACAATAAAGAAAAAAATCTATCTCTGAAATGGTTTTATCAAGTTCTACTCTGTCAAATGCAATCTCACTACAATGCAGGGAGGCCCGAGACTTCAGCTACTTCTTAAAGGACAGCTTTTGTGACGCTCCACAGAAACTGAATAAATGAAAAAATACTTGATTATATTTCTAGTCTGTGAATGGGTCACAAACTACTAAATTTCTACTTTCCTTCATTTTCACATTTTATAACAAAACAAGTAAATGCACAATACTTAATAACATTTTGTTTCGATTGAACTTTATTTGTAGTGTTGACTGAGACAAACTCAGAAATCACACTTCAGAGGAAGCTCTATTTAGCATCCCTTTGGTGTGCTTTCAAATTCTGTAAACTTGTTAATTCTTTCACTGAGATTGCCTGCCATGCAGAGAAACTGGATCTGAAACTTTAAATCTTTTTCAAATTTTTCTTTAGAACTGCACTCAATGTGTTCCTAATTTCCAGTTTTTCACTGCCTTATCCCACATTGTCATCTGCTTCATATATTTAGAGAAGTCTACCTTAAAACATCAAGTCTTGGATACATCCTTTTCTATAACATCAGTGGCTATTTATCATCATTTGTGTGAGCAGATTTGTGAAGGAAACCCTTTACAGAAGGCTATTTTGATTTGTTACTTTCTAAACGAAGGTATTCAAAATAGCATGACTGAGTTCAAATTAAGTTACACCATCATAAAAATCAATAGTTTAGAGATGCAATCTACTTAACCAGAGAAAAGCCCTCAAACTGACAAGAAGAGGTCACACATAAACATGTTCATACTTTCCAAAACCTGTCCTGACACATTGGTATGTATTATTGACTGATGAGAACAGAAATCAATGCGATGGTTTAAAGGTGCAGCAGTACCACTGAGATATTTCTAACTACATACGTATATCCCTCACCTGCTTTCAAGGAATGTTCTATTTAGAAAATGGAAGGCTTGGATTTAGAAACTCAGAGACAGGTACTAGTGATAAGGAATGGTATTTATTAATATGCAGAAGAGGAAACTAAATGAAGGTATTTCCCTAACTTGTTGAGAATGACACCTTGAAACTTCATTTTCAAAAATGTTCACTGTTCTACGACAAGAATTTCCTAACCCAACGTTTCTACAATTATTAAAAGCAGTACTTACAGCTAGCCACAAGTGAAGCTATGCAATTACTTTTAATTTCAAACTTAAAGTGGAATGACAATGTCCTTGCTCAATTTTGCTCTTAAAAAGAACAACATAGCAAATTAAATACTCACTAATTACAACATGCATACATGTTTTCATATGTGCAAACGTGTTATGTTTTCTATTAAAATCAGATCTGCAATATTTGATTATATATAAAACCAAACAAGCTTTACATTAATGATAACAACGGACAAATAACATGGTTCTTAATTTGTTTTCTCTCTCGAGATACTGTGTTCAGGAACCCCATATTTTGCATGGGGAGAAGCAGTAGAAGGGCTTCATATGCCACTATTGATTTGCTCCATATGACACATAAAGCCAACATAAAGCCTATGAAAACAATTCCATTTTCTTTACTCTTTTCCCATGTTTCCTGTATCTTGGATACATACAGGCTTGAGAAATTTCTTGGCTTGTCTCTTAGAACAAAGTCAAGATGTGGTAACAATTTACCTAGTGGCTAACCGCTGCCTCCTCAAGTATATGGGGCCATAATACTGAGAAGCAAAAATTCTCGATGTTTATGAAGCTTGCCAGTGGAATTTTCTGAGAGCCTTTTGATTCATGACTGGGATTGTATGTGGTAACCATTACTTTTAAAGAACTGATTTTTAACCATCATTCAATTAAAGTTAGTACAATGACTGCATAAAAGATACATGAAATAATTAGTGTGGATGGTTCTTAATTTAAAGGATGTTAAACAGCTTGTAGACATCTGCTAGCAAGCTGAAATGGGTCATTCAAAATTTATCTAACTAAATTAAGGGGAAAAAATGTTTCTCCTCCCGGGTCGGCATGTCACAAGATAACTAAACCGACTTAGTAGGCTTGCCTGGGAATCCTTAGCTGTCAGTGGTGAATATGCAAAGGGCCAGCAAATTAAATCAACCTGCCAAACTGTCAATTTCAAGCCTCATGACTGCATGAAAATAGCATCACTGGAAGAAATCAAGCATTGCCTTCTTTTGGGTTTCCTGGCACCTATTCAAATACTCATGCAGTTGTGGCTAATTTCACATGCAAATTTCAGTCAATAAGCTCAGAACAAGACCTCCCAAGATATTTCAAAGGATCTGACAGTATTTTTTTTGAATACCAAATCAACAGTAGTTGAAATTCAATCTCCATTTGCTAGTGCTTTACATATGCACAGTGTCCCCTCTACAGGGCTAAGTTAATGAGAGCCGTACCTGCTTTCACTCACATCCTCCCAGCTGTCCTTACTGAAGTTCTCAAATACATTACTCATAACCTTGATGGACTGTTTGAGTAAAGCTCCATGATGTCCCAAAGAGCTCTTTTTCTTGGCTGTTTTTAATTTAACCTTGGTGCCTGTTATCTTGCAATTACACTGCCCAGAGATTGCCACTGCTTTGGCTTTATCCAGCAAACACTTCTGCTCCCGCACTTGACTCAGCAAATCTTCACTTTCATTTCTCAACCTGTTAGCTTCTGTCACTTGCCTCTTCAAAGAGGCAGCTTCTTTTTCCTTCTCATCAATCACTAACTGAAGTTCAGCTTTTTCTTTTTTCATTTCACAAATCCTCTTAAGCAGTGTTTCCAGCTCTCTTTTTCTTGTGTCTGCATCTTCGTTTTGCACTTTTAAAGATTCTTTCAAATAAATTTTCTCATTCAATAAGTCTTTATTTACTTCTTTCTGTTTCTTTAATTCCCCTTCAGTAGCTTTTAATCTTCTTTCTAGTTGTTGTACCTAACAAAAGCAATTTTAGCATTCACAGTATTTCAGCCTGTCCTGTAAAAACACCAAACTATGTTTTCAGACACATGTATTATACGACAATAATGTTACATGAAGAGCAAGGACAAAAGCTATCTATAGTCCTTAATTTAAAAATAATTTTAACATAGTACAGATGAAAACATTTTAGCTGCAATAATGCAGCTGTTGAACAAAGGGCAGATGGTAAAAGAAGTTAAAATTCCAGGCAAAGTGACACAGAAGTTTAAGTATGCCATGCTAATGAATCTTCTTGATGCATCTTGAGCTCATTACTGATTTGGTTATACATACTAATTGAATTTAAAAAAACACTTTCAGAAGGATTACTACTTTGAAATACTGACAATTTTGCACTAGCTATCCGAATCAACAAGTTCTTACAAGTGTCGTAAATACAGAAAAAAAATATTAATTTGATCTTTCAAAAAACCCCAAACAAATCCTAGCAAGAGATATCAGAAACTCAGCACCTAAAAAATATGGAGGATAGTATACATTTTCTCCACAGAGAAAGGGAAAATCTATAGTGTTTCAATTATGAGACAAATTTTACAAGTTTCTCATATAAATTTTGAAGAAGCATTTTACCTTTTTTGCTAGTAAAGTCCTTTGAGGTTCATGCATATTGAAGTCCATTAACAATAAACTGATTCTCTACGATGTTCTGGAATATCCACATAAAGGACAATTTCCAGAAATAAGTGGCAATTTTAATTTTAGCAGATACTAAAATGATTATTTAGTCTATGAGATTTCCCCAGAAGCTTGAAAATGGCATCAGAGCAAGTTTTGTGCTCAGTAACCACTTTCTCCAATACTTGGCAGAAATATTTTTGGTTGGTTTTGTACAAGCTCAATCCCTACTGTTTCACTAAGCTAAGTGTCAGGGGTTCTAGATTTCTCTGTATGTGAGAAATCTAGAAGAGTCTTAGGAAAGACTGTTTTTCCAGGAGCTATACTAGCATGTGCATGGCTAACTTGAACTCCTAACCTTGTAAAATACTGGCCAGTTCCCACATTTTGTAGCAACACAATGTCAAAACTATCTTTGACACTGAAAATATTGAAACCATACTATTTCTGCAAGATTTTACTTATAGGTTTTTACAAGGATATTTTGCCAATGCTTTTAAATTATTTTAAAATTTATGAAATGTTTTACAAAGTGGGTACTACAGACATGATTCAGATAAATGAGAGCTCTTGACGTACAGGGCAAATTAGGACAAGAGCTGCTCAAACTTCATATATATTTGTGAATTGGATACTGAATTTGTGAGTTTGATATGAAGAGACAATGCATTATGTCTACATAAAGTTATTGGGTGAAATTAGAAATAAAAGAGATTTTTTTTTTCAAATGCTTTAGTGAAACAAAGTTCTTTAAAGCAACCTTTTGCACTCAGTAGCACTTAAAGTCATGTATGACAGCTGGAAGGAAATAAACAATGAATAGCTTCTACACCTATCCCTAAGGTACCATCATAACTCTGTATATCCATAGAGATAAAAATTATGTACTACCTGGCAAACAAAATTATAGTTCTGAAATATAGATGATAAGCAAGCATAAACTGTGTGACATTTCAGATGGTAGCATTCATATTATTTCAATTACTCACTCTACCTTAAGATAAATGAATGTGAGCACTTCCTATTCTGTGTGTTATTATTTTAACATGATGTTTGTCATTCAGTAATAACGAGATGACAGCCTTCATTGCCTGACCATATGGCAAGTGTTACAAGTATATGCAATCACATCATCTGCTGTAAATTACCATACTTCCTACAAGTTAATTCACAGATAAAAAATAAATAGACATACCTGAACTGACATTCAAAGTTATAGATTTGTGCTTATTCAATTTAAGCATGCTTTTAAAGATTTATAAGTAATTAAGCATATAGTTTTGCAAAATGACAAACAAAAGGCATGGTACTGTTTGAAGGATGCCTTTTCTTTGCAAGCAAACAAAACATATGGTAAAATACAAGTGAGGCCTCTTAAGTGAACACCTGTTAACATACTAAACTACTCGTCTATATAACAAATATCAATACAAATAGCAACTAGTTAAGAACATCTCATTACTGTTGAGGCAAAACCTGTAGAATGTTAAACAGTAAAGATAAAATACTTATTATATTTGTTAAGCTAAAGAACACTACATATATATGGTACTATTTTGCAAAGAGTGATAGACCCACACAGGTAGAAAATATTTGCATATGCAACATTGTGCTAAAATTTAAATACAACAAAAGGTGAATTTATCACTATTATGCATCAATTCTATTCTGCAAAAGAGCTCTATGGAGATTAACACCTGATACCATCTAAAGTTAAATACCCAGCAAAAAATTAAGGTTTCCAAAGTTAAGAGGTAAATTGCTAAGTGTATGCTACTTACAATTCAGGTAATTTGTTAGGTTTTAACATTATACCCCTAAACACTCTTTTCATTTTCTCTGACATTACCCATGTTTATCTTACACGACACATTCACAGCTATTTCCCTAGAATTAATTTCTGAGCAAAATGCAGGAAAGCTACATTTTTAAATTAGGTAGGAAAACAATGGCTTTAGTCATTAGCACTGACACACATACGTACATACACATATATATAAATATAATTCTTGTATTAAAATTTAGATCTGTTTGCTAGTATCTTACCTTCTGTAACATCTCATGTGAAACTTCTCCCATATACCTCTTTGGAGTATTACTCTTGACCCCATCATCTTCACTAAGTTTAAAAAGTGGCTCTATCAGAAATTAAACATAACATAACTATCATATAATAAATAAAATACATTATGACACCTAGTATTTCACTAAAACAATCCACAGACATTCTAAGGAAATGCATTCTTTATTTCTGTAATTATTTATAACGTGATCTATTTTCTTGACAAGCCTTTTGGTAAGTTTCTAAAGTGACCTCTCTTCAAAGTGTTCTGTCACATAATTATGAATCTCTGTAGCATCACAGTATGTTTTTTTCAGAGTACAAGCTTTTCAAAGGTACAATAGATCTGCAGGTTAAAGACACTCCACTTTCATTCCAATTTTTATTCTTTTACAGACTATTCCCTCTATGCCTTAAAAGCAGAATTCATTGCCTTTTTATCTACACAGTCACTATCAGTTTTGTTCTCTAGGTCTTGTCCCCTGCTAGGAGGATCAGAGTGATTGCTGAACAAAGCAAACAGTAACTGAATTAGGATGGATGAAAACTTTAAACCCTGGTTTTTGTTAAGTTAAAGATCATGTACTTCACTAGATAAATCACACAAATCATTCAACTGAAATACTATGAAATCATAACAATTAGAAATTGATACAACTAATGACAGCCAACACGAATCTAAGCATCACTGTCAGAGACAGCTATACATTTCAGATACCAAAAATCCCAAGTTAAAAATTAGACTTATCCATAAAAAAAATGTTTAGAAGTACCAATACATATGGTCAATCAGAAGTAAACCATATTCTGTTTAGATTTTAGTCAAGAGCTTAGTACTCACAAATTGCCCACTGCTCACAGAAACGAGCAATTACACACCTCAGAAGGATTTCATCTTAGAATATGAAATACTGCATTACAGAACAAAAAAATCCCAATACTCTAAAAGCACCACAATATTAGTATGTCTTTTTTGGTCCTTCTTTCCCCAAAATTAACTTAAAGAATTAATCTTAAGGGATAAATATCTGTGCTACATGGTGGAGCATGGAGCTTTAGAAGTAACATTTCAAACTACAAGCAGACACTGTAGGTCACTTAAAAACTTTTGATTTATAAACAAAGCAAGTGTAGAAGAAAACAGTGTTACTCTCTGTAGATTCACAATCCTCTTGATATAAACAGTGACTAACACGTTTGTTAGAGTGAATTAGACCTTTCTTTTGTCTTTGGAATATGTCATGGCCAATTAATACTTCTGTATTCATGAAATAAATGGAACACTATTCTAAAGATAATAAAAGCTGAAAAAGGTAAAACTATGCATCTGGGGAATATGTACCTTTACCTTGATATTAATATGTTAGTTCCCATGTTACTTCAGACTACAGTCCCCCAGCACAGTGGTACTGCATACATTTAGAACATTCTTTAAGTAATACACAAAGATAATATGAACATGCTTTTCATCTTTTTCTAAATATTCACTCATTTGAATGCCTGCTGTAGCTTTTATATCAGCATTTACTGTACTCCACTGAAAAGAAGAATTATTTCCCATAGTCAAAGAAACTGATCAAAGCACACAAGGTGTTATGTTTATTATGTGGATGTATTAAAATGCAATTTAAAACTCTATAAATAAACATATTATATGCAGATAATAAAGAATACTACTGCAAAATGGATAGAAAAGACTATACATGTTCAGTATTATCAAAGAAGACACAAGCAACATAAACTGAAGTATAGCCAAAGGTCGCTGAAACATAACCCTTTCTACTGAACAGAAAATATATGGCCCATTCAGGCCCCTTCTTCCCTCCTCCCTTCTAATCGTTATGTAATTGTTCATAGGAATTGGTTAGGGAGGCAGTGAAACAGCACTGCCTGTAACTAACTGTCTGTCTAGGACAGCAGACAGATACATCATATCAGTCTACTCAGCAAGACATGATCTACCTGTCACACTTCTACATAAAAAAATAACATCTTCTCCCTCAAGGAATAGACCCATAAGTCATAAACCCCACTATGTTCAGTCATCAAATTACCATGGTCTTACATAAGGACATTTATATCCCACTGAGAAAACATAGTTAACTGTCAGCTTTAGAACATAAAACATAATTCCTAATTAATAGTCACCAAATCTGATGACAGGTTAGTTCAACACTGTGCCAAAATGGTACTTGAACTTTGGACCTATAGCTCACTATTAGTATTTGCAGAAAGCCTGCTTACACAAAGAAAAAAACCACCCATTTAAAAAACACAATAGAGCTCTGTTATAGTGACTTACAAAGAACCTATATAAACAATCAAAGGAATGATATTTTTGCCTGCAGTACACACCAGGTGAAGGATTTCCCTTGCAGACAAAAGGTGCCATGGTTCACAAAGCCACTGTGTTACTGACTCCAGTGGTAGCCACCCATGCTACTGAGTGGAAAGAAACTCCCAGTAGGAAACACTGGGGTGAAGACCAGAAGGGAATGCCACTCCCATGCGCTGAGGACACAGAAGATTCAGGAGTCTCATAATAAAAGAAGCCTTCAAACTGCCTCCTTGAAGAAATAGCAGGCCAACAGTTTACTGCTTTGAAAGAAGGCATTTGCTATTTTTCTGAATAGGATTTGATGGATCCACTATCCTGCTTTTGGAGGAAATGGTGTGACTACCTGCCAACACATTCTTTACCTTCATCAACAAATAATGACATGAATAGCATCAACAGTGAATTTGAATTTGATGACCACTAGAAAATAACTGGACAACAGAATAAGAATGGAAAGAAATTGGGAATGGCAGGAACAGAGTTTCCTTTTCCCTTGACCAACTTCATCTTCGACTAACAGGATTTAAAAAAGTATATGGAAGAACACCAAAACTATCCTTTATTTCTTCCTGACAATCACAACTGATATCCAAGAAGGACAATTTTAATACAGGAAAGCTCTGTCTCTTTTTATAGATTTTATCCCTTGGTATTAGAATGCCTGATGAAAACAGGTATCTGCTAAGGTGAAAGTGAATTCCAACCTCATTGATATACTGAGGAAATTGGCGTCAGGTTTCCTTTTATAAAAGAAAACATACCAAAATTATGAACAAAGGGTATTAAAACCGTATCAAGTTTGGACTCTCAGCAAATTACTGATAATAGACATGAGGTTGTATTTGTATCTAGGAAGAAGGCATTTAACACCCTTTTTAAGGCAGAGGGTGTATCTACTTTCTTAGCGCATGAGCAAGGATTTATAACGTACACTCATTTATGCTCAAAGATGGACATCCAGCTCCAGTCATTATGGTGCAACCTTCTAGAAGATCTCAAACAATACATGTATCATGACACCGCAATGCCCTTTGATTTGCAAGGGGAATAAAGAAATTACTTTTTAGAGACCTTGTGAGCAACAATTTTTTTACACTTCAACTGATAAAAACTTGGAAACAGCTAGAATCATCTCAATCTTCTGTGCTAACAGGGAAGTTTTGCTTAATACATATCTTCGGACTTTAATCTTATTAGACATTTCCTGTTCATTTAAATGATACCCATAACAACATAGACTGGAAAATGTAAATAAAATTTGCTTAGAACACTTCACTAGTAGTTTAAACATTTTTCTCAGTCCCAACAAAAGAATAGCTAATCATTAAACTAATTACCAAA
>VXBT01012700.1:8289-79515 GCA_013400235.1 Oriolus oriolus
GGTCCTGCCCTGCCCTGCCCCTGCTGCCATCCCCCGGTCCTGCTGCCATCGCCCGGGTCCTGCTGCCATCCCCCGGTCCTGCTGCCATCCCCTGGTCCTGCTGCCATCGCCCGGGTCCTGCTGCCATCCCCCGGGTCCTGCCCTGCCCTGCCCCTGCTGCCATCCCCGGGTCCCACTCTGCCCCGAGCCTCCTGAAGTTCCAAATAAAGAGAAATAAAAATAAAAAATACAAAGATATATAATCAAATCAAATCGAATCAAGATGTATTATCAAATAAAAAGAACAAGTCAAAGCAAGGACAGGTGAATGCAAGTTCCGCTTGCTCTCTTGGCTAAAGCATCCCAGCCCCACCAGGCCCATTATCCCACTCTCCATGCCCCATTCGCCAGGTGTTATCAGAATAATTTTCTGTTTATTTTTTGTACTTTATATAGAAAAAATAAAATAATCTCTCATTTGAAATGCAGATCTAATTAGGTGTTGTAATGGATGTGACAGGTATGGATATGACAGGTACACATGGATATGGATGTGGCAGGTACACATGGATATGGATGTGACAGGTACAGTATGGCTCTGATTAACACAGAAGACCCTGAGCAAAACTGCTTCCAGTTCCTTAGCACGTGGAGAAAATATTTAATGAAATGATGTAAACACTGAAACATCTGAATTTATCACAAATTTAAAAGCAATTCTAATGGTCACAAAACCACCAATTTTTCTTTAAAGTAACAGGAATGCTATTGCTTATTTTTTGAATTTTAGATGAACCTTTTGTACTGCAACTATGCTCTAAAACATTAACTGATAACGGAAGAACAGATGAGCACCTTCCAAGGCTGGACTGCTGTATATGTGTTAACACTTGTGTTAAACCTCTGAACGCAGGGTTTTAAAGCTAGCCCTGCCAGCACACTGTGTGATGGGTCACTTCAGCTATGGTTTAGTTATGTCCAGCTAACGGTAGAATCCAAAAATCCCAGAACGGTTTGGGTTTGAGGGAACTTAAAGCCCCTCTTGTTCCCCCCTTGCCGTGGGCAGGGACACTTCCACTGGAGCAGAGCACTCAGAATATCCTGGGGCTGTCTCAGCAGAGAAGTGGGAAAGGCGAAGGAGGAGGAGAACCTGCCTACCTTGGACAGAGGAAAAGGAGCAATGAGGGAAGCAGATTGCTCACTCCTGCTTAGTGCAGCAGGGAGGGAGGGAGAGGCTGGAGATGAAGCAGGATCAGTGGCAGAGGCTGTGAGAGAGGAAAAGCAAAGGGCACAAAGCCCAGAGCAGTTCCCTAACAGGGGGAGAAGCACAACCACGAGCCAAGCCATTGCCTGTGCTCCCCATCTGCTGGGAAGGAAGATGAAAATGAAGCAATGGGCACGGCAGCGAGGTCTGTAATCCAAACTAAACTCTTTCTTTCCCTCTCACCCTGCCCTAATTTACAATTCTATTCTATTCCTTAGCTCCCTTTATCATGTTCACTTTTCCCACAGTATTTGTAACTGGGTGGTGAAGCACACAAGCCCTGTGGCAGGAGGGACTCTGGCTGTGCACACTCCCTGAGGTGATGGGTGCTGCTCAGCACAGTCCTCACCCGGTCTGCACACAGGGACTGATGACCCCGGGGAGGTTCCCTCCTCCGACTGCCCTGACTGCTGCTCTGGGGGTTTTGCCACCATCCACACGTGCTCCATCTCCACTCTAGAGCAGAGTTTCCACCAATGACATCGAAAAACCTCAAGGACCTCCAGGTGAGCAGAGGAAATGATACCACAGACCAAGGTTTATATTGAAAAGCAACACATTCCAGCGCACAGGAACCTCACAGCTCACTGGAAACCCCGCGCTTCCCTGCAGGCAGCTCATAAAATGAAGAAATTCAAGTGGGATTTTATTTCTAGTTTGTACTTGGCAACCAAACTGCCCCTCAGGCTCGGGCAGGAGACCCAGGCTGTGCCTCCGCTCCCGCGGGGGCAGCGGGTGGGAAGAGCTAAAGCTCGCCTCAGTCCTGAGAGTGAATTTGGTTGCTGGCAGCCCTGCAGAGGCGTCTCAAGGTGCCACAGCCCTTCAAGCCCTCCAAGCCGCCCATGTCCCACTTTGGCACTTCCTTGTGTTAAAACAGAAGTGAACGACACAGTGTTTTCCAACAGGACCTAGTGACAGTCTTCTTCCACCCTCAGAAGATTTACTTCTGGGACATGGAATTGTAACGACACACGGGATTCCACCGAGGGAGTATTTCGGCCTCTAAACAAAAAATTAATTTTGCCCAGATTTTTGCCAAGATAATTGCTCCTGGAATCCCAGTGGGAGTTTTAGGTCCCATCACTTGTCTTTATGAATATAATGACCTGACCTACAGACAGGACTAGCAATCTGAGAAATGATGTGTTTATATATATTGGATTGTAACTCTGTAGACAGTGGCTACTTTTTTCCCTCCGATAATATTAAATCAAGGAAATCTAAAACATAATCCATATAAAAGCTTATGATCTCTAATTAAATGGATTTTTTTGCTGTTGATAAAACACATACAGATACTTCTCTTATCTGATCTAGCTCAAATCTCAAGTTTCATTGGACATGACTTTTGTTATCCTGCTTTTGGCCAAACCCCCCAGCCTTACCTACAAGGAATCAAATAAAGGCCTTCTAGAACAGCAGCTCTGGCACTGCCCAGAGGTTTAGTTCCTCAAGGCTGATTGCCATAAATGATGAGATTTGCCAGAAATTCCGTCTACATCCCTAGAATTCTGTGAGTAAGTCCCAGTTTCTGGAAAAAAAAGTTGAATAATTGGAAGTATTTTCTTCTTTCTTTTGCTGCAGTCTAGCTCCAGTGGGCTCTAAGTAATTTTTTTTAAAGTAGTGGATTAAAAAATTAGCATGAAGCCTCGTTACTTAATGATAACAGATTTTAAACATTCTTTTTCAAGATATTATCCTGTTAAACATTAAAAACTGCAGTTGCAAAGGGAGTGGGAAGCTGAACACGGACTCCCACACAGAAGACTCCTCCCAGTCTCCTACACCGGGGTATCTGACCTTGATTTTCATTACGTGCTCAGGCTGGGACAGATAACTCACTTTGTGGTTAATTATCCTGCACGGGGTCCATGGCAGTGGTTGCAGTGCAGAGCTCTTGTGGGCACAGCCAGATCCATTAGAGCCCCACTGAGGACAGGAGCAGACCCGAGCTGAAGAATTTACCAACTCACTCCGCACAATTACTGCCAGCCCGAGACAGGCAGGTATGGAAGGAGGAAGAAAAAGGATTTTTTTCCTTCCCTGCAAAGTGCCTGGTTATAAATGGATGGCAGTGCTAAGGTGAGAACAACCTGAAACTCCTGCATAAGGAGACAGGGTTCTGTAGGCTCCCAGTCTTCAATTTCTCCTTCACGTTTGTGACTTAATAAATACCTGAGCAGACCTGCGAGTAATTAGTGAACAGTTTAAGCAGGGATTGTTTTTGGAAGAGGTGGAAAGTTAAGGATGTGCTGTGTCAGAAAGGCAAAGAGCAAATAACAGGGAAGGTGGTCAGAGGACGCAAAGAATACGATGGAAAGAGTCGAAAGGTATTTTGGAAGCGGCAGTTGCAACACTGCAGACAAGCCTTGGCACAGAAGTCACAACTAATTAGAGAGAATCCTAATTGCATTTCAGCTATGTTGGAAACAGCCCTGCGGTTTAACAGACACATTAACGGGGTTGCAGTGCATGCAGCTCCCTGCAGAGGAGAGCCAGCCTCTGCAGGGCGGCACGGGCCCGGGCACAGCTCCCCTGGGCACAGCTCACCTGAGCACAGCTCCCCTGGGCACTGCTCACCTGGGCACAGCTCCCCTGGGCACTGCTCACCTGGGCACAGCTCACCTGGGCACAGCTCATCTGGGCACAGCTCATCTGGGCACAGCTCCCCTGGGCACAGCTCCCCTGTGCACAGCTCATCTGGGCACAGCTCATCTGGGCACAGCTCACCTGGGCACAGCTCACCTGGGCACAGCTCACCTGGGCACAGCTCATCTGGGCACGGCTCCCCTGGGCAAACCCAGCAGAGCCAGGCAGAAAGGGCTCGGTGCTGTGCTGCTGGTCTCCAGCCAGGGTGACAGGGACACCGGGGGTGGCACCGGGGGTGACACCTCAGGGTCCTGGCCCCGCACAGGCGGCAGGAGAGGCTCTGCCTTTCTGCATGGGGAGTTTTGGGAGGTCAGACGTGGTCACAGCCCGGTGAGGAGCTGTCCAGGGCAGCAGCTGCAGGCTCAGCTCCCGCTCCAGCAGCACCCCCGTGCTCCCCCAGCCCAGGATAAACCCCTTAGGCAGTGTTAAAAAAGAACCGCTGGGTTTCACTCTGTGCTTCCCATGAGAACGGGGGCTGCCCTCCAAGCTCTGCCTCCTCTGCATCCCAGGGTGTCTCTGGAACAGCCAGGGTAATCACGCTGCTGCCAAGTGTTCTGTTATTAAAGACCACAGAAGTTCAAAATACATATTCCCTTAAAAATAAATGAAAAAATCACCTTTTCACGGTGAAATATTTGACAGCTGCTGCATAATCTGCAGGTTCTCTGTAGAGGAAAGAGGCAGAACCTGATGGGTATTCATTTTCAAGCAGACGTGCTCACCAAAGCCAGCTTGGGCAGCTGCCACCCTTTCAGTCTGACAGCAGAATCCCCCAGTCTACTTTTGGGTTTTGGTAGCACCACTGCTCACCAAGATTTGCAGTCTCAGCAACTGGGGGTGGGAGGGAGGAGAGAAAAGGCTGAAAAATCGGATAATTCGGTCATTTTTCCACACCAGATGGAGCTGTCACAGGGAGATGGCACTTTTTGGTCCTTGCCCTCCTGTCTCCCTGCCTGTGCTTGCACTGTGAGGGGGGTACAGCCCCACTCTCTATTCCTCCACTGTTGCAAACATCCCCAAAACGTGTTTCTGTCTGTGAGAGGTCAGTACAAGGCAAGTACAACTACCTGGCTGCCGTTTGTACCAGAATGGCATTTCAAAATCTGTATAAAGCATTTCACACAAGGAGCTGGAGCTCTGCAGGCCCTGGACAGGTTACAGGTAACACCTCCCAGCAGGACAGACAGGTTTGGGAGCTCTGGGAGAGGCCCTTCCTGCTGCTGCAGCAGGATGCTGACACCGTGAGCGGCTCTGCCAGTTCAGCTCACAGCCGTGGGACGGCAGAGCCCGCCAGCCAGGCAGCTCCAGCTCCCCATCCCACCCCGCCCAGTTCGCTGTCTCCCAGGAGATCAAACCCCTTTTTTCCCAGTACCTCACTCTGCAGCTGAAGAAGGATTTGTTCAACACTGTCCTGCAAATGCTTTGAATATTCAGTGTGCAGTAGCTTCATCGAAGGCTGCGAGGAAGCCTTTCAGCGTTTCAGTACTTGTTCAGTTTCACTTGGAATTTACTTGAAGTATTAAAAAGAAATTAGTACAAACATGACCTGTGGCTATATAAATATTTGCCCATATTTGGTAAATGTTTATATATGTAATTTCTGAAAAGCACCTCTTACTATGGCAATTTCCAGGTTCTAAAAAGAAAAAAAGGGCCTTTCCTCCCAGTGCTTTATTCGCACTGTTACAGGAAATTAGTGGTTAAGCAAACTTTTTAAAAAAGGCTTAACAAAGCACGTTTTGCAAGTTCGTTTAGTTTTGAATGAACTTGACAAATTTTGAAAGCAAACATCACTGGAGGTTGACTAATTTAAGAGGACCGGGGAAAGCCTCCTTTGCTATTTGAATTTTAAAGATTGGCCAAAGTCTTATGTCAGCTGCCTTGTTCTGCAGCCTGTCTTTGAATCCTCTTAGGAAAGTCAGGGATACCCACAAACAATAGAATTAAAATCTGTCTTTAGGACTGGCAAACCATTCAGAGCTGTCTGGCTGCTTAGCATAGACTGTGCTAGGCCTCAAGAAGAGAATAGGCCCCTAAAGAAGCAATAATTTTCAGATTGCTGTGTACAATGCAGTGATAAAGCTCCCTGTCACATTTTTCTTCCCAGTTACTGAAGTTCCCATTCAGATGAATTGTCACAGCTTCTTCAATCCAAACAAGCACCCTTCCGGCCTTGTTTGCATTAAAATGTGATAAAACTAAAGGTGACTTTAGCACAGCTGTGCAGAAAAGTGGATTAGGTCAAAGTGACAGCGTTTGTTAGGCCCTGCCACAAAGGTGGTTCAAGATTTGTCTAGAGCGCTAATGTGGGAGAAGCGGGAGTTTCTTAAACCCAGACATTTGTAATAAGGCCACAAACAAAAAATAGTATTTCTTTCATGGCCACGCAGGCTCCCAGTGGCACCAGGCCAGCCTGCTGACCTGCTGTCACGGGAAGATTTCCCCCCACGGAGGGAAGGGTCTTCCCGTGCCCGGCATTCCCGCGGTGCCGGGCGGGATCCGGGCGCTGGCGGTGCCGGGCCTGGGGCTGCTGCGGATCCTCCACGGACACCACAGCTCCAGAGCCATCACACCCCAAACCACAGCGCTCCCCCAAAAACCCTTGTGGAGCAGGAGGAAGGCAGGGCTGCTGCTGGCAGCGCAGAGCCACCACCAGCCCTTCAGCCGGCAGGGCTCCGCTCACGGCACCATCTCTTAAACTCCTATTTCCATTTCATTTTACTTTTAAGGGAAAACCCCACGGAGGCAAAAAGCCCTGGGAAACCGTACCCTTTGCATGCCACCTGCTGGCAATTTTTTGTATTTGTCTAAAGTTGGGGCAGAGCATCATTTTCTCCACGACAAAAACCACTTGTTACGTGGAAGGCTGGCAGAATGATCACTGCCAGTCCCGTCTGAGCACTTCGGGTTATCTGTGTGGAACCTGGGAGTGGCCACCAAACCCCACTCTGCTGTTTCATTCTTCAGCTCATTTATGGTTTCTAACCCATAAGACAGAGATCTGCCATTAACCTTTACAGTGCACAAAAGCTCTGTAGAAAGGCACGAGACTGTTTTATAGAACCAGGGTTTGTACCTCAGGCTCTCCCTGATGCGCTCTGACATCAGTCAAAGGCAATAGAAAACTTCCACATTTATGGGACTCATTTTCAACCCAAATTTTACAGATAGCTGTCATTATTTCCACGCCCTGTGCTGGTGGAAATGTGCACCAGGAAATGTGGCCCTTCAGCAGGGGTGTCTGTGCCACAGGATGCTGCTGCATCCCATGGGACCAGCACCAGTTAGTGGGTGAAGGAGCTCTGTGAGGCTGAACTGAAGAAAAAACAATAGGGAGCATTTTAAAGACTTTTGGATAAGTTGTGAAACTAAGAAATGTCTGAAAGTGAAACCTCTGCATTGTGTATTTGTTATCAGCAGAAGAAAACACTCATTTTATACCTTTGCTGGATCATGTTAAAGGTGCTGGTCTGCTCCTTTGATGTACGTCGCTCATCACACAGTCCCAGTGAAGGCCAAGCAGAAGCACATTTTTATTTTTGCATGCCTCACCAAAGTTAGTTGTACACAGCTCCCCTCAGAGGTTTCCTCCAGCTGCTAAGAGCAAGAGCTGAGCATTTCCTACTGAAACAAGCCCAGAGAACAGACACAGCACCCCTGGTCAGCGAGCTGAGCGCCAGGAAGGGTCAGGATCCGGGGCAGACACACTGGTTTATTGGAAACGGAGTGAGGAGGTCAGGCATCTGTCAAAGACAGTATTTAATATAAACTTAGACAATCTACTGCACCTGCAAAGCAACCAGTGTCCTGTGTCTGTGCAGAACGAGGCCCCTGCAGGGACAACAGCTCTGAGAAGGTCCAGGAGAGCCCTGTCTGACAGGGCTGGGCATCCACAGCGCAGGGCAAACAAAACCCACTCCTGGCTTACGACAGGGCTGCACAACCCTTCCTGGAGAACGGGCAGACCTGCCTAAGAGAGAGGTCTGTCTGGGGCGGGGCTGACATTTTTGGAAAGCATTCAGGAATTCTGAAGGATAGAACCTCAAAACAGAGGGCAAAAATCTGACTTCAGAAATTAATATACCCTGGAAGCACGAGTGCCTGAAGCCCAGCCAGATAAGGAGCCAGCTGACATTTGAAGAGCTCTGTAGCTTGGCAGATGCTCTCGGAGCTCTGACCCAAAGGTGCAGTCCCAACACCTCCCTCTGGAGCACCCGGGGCAGCGGAGCCCCACACGCCGTCCTGCAAGGCCAGCTGGGCAGCAAGGCAGAGACAGATGAGACAGATGGGAAGGACAAAATTGTCCACAGTGTGACATATAAATGCGTTTTCCACGGAAATTAACCCCAAAACTTCCAGTTAGGGATTTTTTCCCCCAATTACTACTAGGGCACTACACAGCTAATCTTGCATTTTTCCCTAAATAAAGCCTTATTTGCTACAAAGAACATTCTCTCTACAGGGAATTTTTGAGGTCTCAAACTTCAGGATCCTCCTTGTTTATTCTTCACAGAAGATTCATTAGTCCCTTTTCATCCCTTCAAATGTCTTGCTAGGCTTGAGTTCAGGTTCATGCTGAATTACTGCTAATGAACCTCAGCCCACTTGTGCCTCTGCAAGCACTAACCAGGCAATCCACAAGTGCAAATATTTATCATAAATCCAAGAATGGGTTGGGTTGGAAGGGTCTTGAAAGCTCATCCAGTGCCACCCCTGCCATGGCAGGGACACCTCCCACTGTCCCAGGGTGCTCCAAGCCCCGTCCAGCCTGGCCTGGGACACTGCCAGGGATGGGGAGTCCTTCTGGAAACTACTGTGAAGGAAAGAAAGGGAGGGAACAGAAAATGAATGAGTGGTATATCAGTATGGAATCAGGTCTGGAAATTATTACAAGGATTCAGTTTTGGTGAGGAAATGTCACAGTGTTTTTGCTTTGCCAGTTAGCCTGGCCAGGTAGAGGGCCAGGATGTTACACCACTGCCTGACTGCAATAACTGGTACCAGGGTAGAGTTTCTGCAGTTTATAACCTGATCCTTCAGACTTACACTGGCTAATTGCAGTCCAAACTCCACAAGCCTATAAGCATGGTATAACTCCCTTAAGCTGAGCCTCACTCCTAAGACTGACCTTTAATTTTATATTGATTAAAAAGAGTTGATTTCTATGCCACTGCACACACCCCACACTCTGAGCACTGTAACTACTGTAATGACACTCCCAAGTATTTTTGTCCCTTGGTTTCTTAATAATTATGATCTTTATTATTCTTGTTGGAGGGATCTTCACCTTGTTGCAGCCACATTCTCCAGAGCCAGAGAATGAGCTGACTGTGTGTGTGCCTCGTGCCTGTTGCTGCACGCCCCCAGGTCAGCAGCGCGCACCAGCTCCAACCGCGCCGAGATGACGTGAGCCTCACTTCTTCCCAACCTGAAGGCAAATGCCTTCTTCATCACCAAAGTGCACTTTCATTTCAAGGCACACAGAGTTAAACCTCCAGGCTTTGGACTCTGCATTAAGCACATGAGAAACAGTTTGGTGCAGCAGTTGGAGGATGCACACTGTTTAACCTGCAGGCAAGGCTTTTCCTTCTGCTTTCTCCCAGGAGAAGAGAGAGAGAGAAATGCCACACACTTTCAGAGATATGATAAATGAGACCAGTTCAGTTTAGCTTTCTGTTTCAAGAAGTGCATTTTTACAGTCAAGTGAGGCAACACTTCACTGTAGAATAAACACGGGAATATTTTACATGCAATTTACTTAAACCTTCCCTTAAGTTGGAAGCTAACACTTCAAAATGTCTTTAGTGTTAATGATTCAAGAACCTGGCGTATCCTGACCACTAAATACAACTTTCTGTGGTTCTTTTCATGTGCCCACTTGCCTCAAACCAAATACACGTGAAAACCCAAAGCCCAGAGAGAGAGATTTTATAGCTCCCCTTCCTGGCCTGTGTGCACTCTGACAGAACTTTGTTTAGGTACCAGACATCACAGGGACAGGATCATTATCAGTTTTAAAGCTTTTAATTCATGCAGTGATAGTTTTACATGATCTTTTCCCTTCTCCCTTCTACACCCCCAGCACAGTTCTGGGGCTGGAGGCTGTGGGATGAACTGACAAAAGACAGCTCTGCTAATGAAGCAGGGAAGAATCCGGGCAGTTGTCCAGAGGGGCAGAGTACCAGCCCCAGGACACGTCCCTTCTCTCTGCTGGGCCCCAGTGGGTTTTCCAGGAAGGCTGAAAAGACATCTCCGTGTCCAGGATGGTGCACAGGTGACCTGTGAAGTTAAGGTCACCCATCTCCTCTCTGTCCAACCCTTCAGCTCTGTAGGGCTCTCCACGGCTCTGCTGCTGCCTCACATAGTTGCTAAATCAGTACAAACACACTCCAGGGCTGCCCAGGCACATCTCTGGCAGGGCTGGTATTTCGAGAGCAGCCCTGCTGCCTCTGGCACGCTGCAGGGAGCAGAGGGAGAACAAACTGTTGTGATCCAGGGGCTGGAAGCAGCAGCAGCTGCTGCACCCCAGCGCCTCACGCCAGCAGCCACGCACCCCAGGGCAGCCACAGGGAGCTCTGCTTTGCCTCTCTTAGGATCCTTCTTGTCCAGTGTCCCAAGAATGACACTCAGTGACATTCCTGTGCCTCCATTTCCATCTATTAAACAAGAATATTTGCATGTTAAAGTCAGTGATATCTAAACAAGCGCTGGGACACTTCCCCCAGCTCTGGACGCTGATTTGTGTGCCAGCAGCGTGGCTGCAGTTACGAACACACTGCAATATCCATCCTGGAGCCTCACAAAGAGCAGCCCCACAGCCTCCCTGCCTGCTGATCTCAGTAAAAGGTCACCAGCTACAGGAACATCATCTCCATGGAAAGCTTTAGAGTGACTTCTTATCATTTCCAGCAGAACTCAGAGCACCCTGAGCTCCACAGAACACTTCCAGAAGTGAGGACAGCTGGCCTACGGCTCTGATCCAGACACTCAGGCTGGTAACAGAGCTCTGTTCTTAAGTCCCTTCGCTGCCTTCCTCAAGAACTGCTCAGAGATGTTTCAGAGGCCAGTCAGACCCTTCAAGCTTCCACCACCTTGTTTCCATGCTGCAGTGCCTCTCAGATTCAGTGTAAACAATCGATGGTGGGGAAACCAAATCTTGGCAGGGAAGCCCATGCTGGAATTTCAGTGTAGACACTGCGGTAGTAAACCAAGACATTGTCAAAGTCCTACTGGGATACAGAAAAAATTGGAGCAACCTCTTAATTCATGCACTAATGCTGTGGGGAAATCCCATGGGTGCCGAGCATCTTTCTCTTGGTTTAATTTCCATTTCAAATTACAAAGGCTTTTCTGTGCTCTTACTTTATAGTGAGTGTGGCATAATGATTCCATCCCTGATCATAGATTTGCATAACTTATGTTAATAGTAGTTGGGTTCATGTTACACTCTTCATCTTGAAATCTATAATTGATCAGAGAGAATCACTACTATGAGACTTATTAAAACACTCTTCCCCCTTCTCACACTGAATTTTACTGCCCCATACATTATGTTACACAGTGAAGGCAAAGAACTTTAAAGGAAACCAGGGGTACATTCAACTTTCTGTATAAGGAGATTACCCTGTCTTTATTATTTGTAACCTTTCTCCAGGTTTGAAGATGTAGAAGCATCAGTGTTTGTATCTAAATAGATTTGAAAGTGATTAATGCAAAGTCAAGCAGCTGAAACCTGCTCAGTACTGGTGAGCAAGCACCACAATAACTGCTAACAGTTGCATAATAATTAAATAAAGGGAATATTATTTAAGATCACTTGATTAGAAAATCAATCAGAAATTAAGATAAAAGATGCCAATTTCTTTAACAGCATTCCTGTGCACATGTATTATTGCAACTTTAACAATAAAGAAATACACATGAAAACCCAACAAGCCAAAGCAAAACACCAAAATCTTTTTGTTTTGTTTTTGTTTATTCCATTGCATTGCTTATCTTTATTTAACAAAGTATTCTGCATTTTTAAAAATGTGGTTGCTTTGCGTGTGGCTTTGCTAGAGCCCTCTGTGCAGACCCATCAGAGAAACTAAAGGGCATGTTTTCTAAACACAACATTGTCCAGCCTGGAAAATGTTTACACTAAAACTTTCCTTCCCTTTCACTTCCAAAAATCTCTTGCTCCAAGCTCAGACCTACTGAAATGTCTCAATTTAAGGTTTTCTCATGGGCAGAAATATTGAACTCTTCCCAGACAAGACTGAGGCATTTGCATGAACCACAGAACCAGCATATCCTGAGCTGGAAGGGACACACAGCTATGGAAATATACTGGGAAAAAGAATAATACAATAAACCCTTGAATCACACTAAAATGGCGCAGTTATTTCCACCTTTGGGAATCTCTAGGTTTGGTCACATTTTGAGCAGGAGCACAGTCCTGGGATAAAGGCTGTGCTGTTCCCTGAGGGCTGCTCCTTGTCACCTCTGCAGGGAACTCTCGTTCAAAGAGCTCAGAGTATTGCTTAAATTACTTGTTTAACTTCACCCTTCCGCTATTTGGAAATTAGTAAATAGGCCAGTGAACGTCTCTCTTTTTCTTTTCTGGAAGAATCCCCAGGGCTCAGTTTTTAGCTCCTGCTTGCAGACAGGAAGGTGAGCCGGTCCCCTTCCCTCGGCACAGCCTGCTCACACCCCCTCCTGCACCCAGGGGAAAACTTTCCTGTGACAAACAGGTACAGAAAATTACGAGGATTAGTACAAAAAATGAAAGCCAGCTGCTGGTATTTCACGTGCTTGCAGGAGCTCACATGAAAATCTGTTGGGGCAGAGCTTGGCGCAGTGGTCACTGACACCCCGCGAGTGAGGCACTTTGCCATTCTTTCGGCCTAATGCACAGTGACATCCACATTGTTGCTCTCACAGTTTGCTTGCCTGTCATTACTGTGACTGTTCCACACTGGCAGATTTCGCTCCCCAGGGATGATTCAGAGCAGAAAGCAAAGCTGTTTGCAATAGGGTTTCAAGAATTCCCTCTCAAAACACCGCTGAGACAAAGCTGGCCAGATCCTGGCACACAACCCAAGTGCGCCCAAATGTAATAATTTATTTCTATCTTATTTTGCTCTGCAGATACAGCCCATCATCACATCTTCCCAGCATGGGGGGTGAGGCTTTCAAAGGACTCGCTGAGGATTTAGCCACAGTTCCCATTAACACCAGTGACTCGCCCAGCACCACTTTGGGAGGGTACCTGGGGCAGTTTTCCTCTCTGACTGCACAGGGGTTTGTACCCCCCGCTCCTGCCAAGGTGAGGAAGAAGTAACTTTGTCTCTTTTCTGTTCTCTGATCAGAGAATAGTTTTGTAACTTCTGTCTGATAATCTTCTAAGTCCCAAACTTAGGTGGCTGTTTTGCTTCAGGGAAAGGAGGATCAACAGGCTCAAGGTTTTCCAGCCTTAATATCCCTGTTGTTAATGCTAAAGAGCACAGTACATATATTTTCAATGTTGCTGTGTTAAAGCTTCATTTAATTAACTATATGTACATACACACAAACCAGTTCTGTTTTACAGTCCTTAGCCAAAGCTGCATGTCAATCTAAAAATTAAATAATAGAAAACAGACATTTAGCTTAGTTTATATAACCTGACAGTGCTCCTATCCTTCCTCTGTTTCACCTAGTGTCATCTTTCAGTGTTCCTCTCTAATTTTATTTGGAACAAAATAAAAAGATTAAGATAAAATAATTCCCAAAAGATAATTGCAAAATGATTTATGTGCAGGTGTTAAATTATTTCTGGCATTGATGTTCCATAGAGTGCAACATTACAACATTATGGCATTCAACAGAGCATCTACATTTGATAATCCTGCTAATCATCAAAAGACACTGGATCTGAGTCCCGAAGGCAAAGTTACGTTTTGATTAAATTTTATCACCCGTGATTCTGTTTACGGTTCACTAAGGTATGAATTTCTTTCACATTCCATTGGGTTTACAGCTTATTGTGTTTGCCTTGGAACACGGTCAGCTGGAGCTTTCCCTGAGCCACCAGCAGCTTTCCAGCTACTGCTCGTGCACGCTTCAGACGCGCCGAGCGATCCCGGGCACAAACAATTCCTGCTTTTCCAGCGCCTCCTGCTCGTGAGCTCCATCACCCCAGCGATTAAAGGCTGAGCCCCCGTGGCAGGCTGGGCCCCCTGAGCCCCCCGGAGTGGGCTCTCTGCAGGCTCTGCCAGGCCCAGCCCAGGCAGCAGAGCACATTTCCAAAGCCCAGGTGCCGAATGGCAGAACAGCTTGCAGGGCAGGCTGTGAGCGTGCATTAGTGCTGCGTACACGGCTGCAAGTGGTGCAGCGATGCTGCAGAGAGCTTGTTGTAATTAAACTCTACTCCTTCGGAATCTTAATCCCCAGGCTTTCTGATTTGTAATTCCGACTTCACGGCTGCACAACCAATTTTCTGTTCTTCAGCCCCGGGCTGTGGGATCTTTCCACACCAGGGTGCACATGACAGCAGCTCCACTTTAAAACCATATGCCTGGCTGGAAGAGCCATGCCTTCTGGAGAGCAGCTCCGTGCCTCCTTCACGCTTATTCCACACCAAATCCCTGCAGTTTCACAGGTTTGCCCCCTCCTTCTCTTCCGTGCTGCCCTGGGCTGGATCCCGCACGCCTCCCGGCGTGGGTCTCGCTGCACCCCTGCTACCCCTGCACACGCAGCTGAGAACACACAACAGAACACTCACATGCTCTTCCCCAGTCAGCTCAGAGGGCGTGGGAGGCTAAAGGAGGGAAATTGTTGCACGGGGAAGCGAGGGTGCACAACCAGACTCGGAGAGCACAGCTCACACCAACCATCAGCCTCTCGCAGCAGCAAGTCCTGTGAGCAGGACCGCATGAGAAAACCACCCCAAACCCCTCCTTGCCCCGGGGGCTTCTACCATTATTGTTTTAATAACAATAATACAACTACAAGAAGCCCTCCAGACTCCTGAGCTGGCTGCCAGCTGTGTGTGCCAGGCTGCTGTCCCGGGATCCGACAGGAGTTCCACCACTGTCCCATCCCGGCCCTGCTTTCCTCTACTTCCAGAGCATTTGTGCCACGATGAGTGACCAGAGTGGCTCTGGCAATTTAGATCTTGGCACAAGAGCTTATTTTTGATGTATCACAAGGCAGCAACAAAACCTCTGGCTGGGGGAAGGTGAGAGGGAAACAGGAAGATGGATGGTTCTCTATATTCTTCAGTTTACACATTTCTCACATTTAGAGGAATAGTTTCAAGTTGCTTTTTGATACATTATCAGGTTTTGCATCAAACAAATAAAGAATAAAAAGAAAGGAAAATGCTTAGAGAACAAAGAGAAATGCCTTTAGCCTTACAGGTTAAAAAAATGGAAATATGACTATGAACGTTAACTTTATTTTCAACATTCCTCGCATTTTTTTTGGTGATAAATGACTTCACATGCAGTTGCCTTCGGGGTTATATCCACAACTTCGTTTCATGTTGTTCTGAATAAAATTTAAGGTGGACACTAGAACAGGCTTTGCTAAAACCCGACTGGTGCACGCACACCATCCCCGCTTGGTTCGCAGAGGGCAGAAAAAGAGAGAGAAGCAATCACAAAACACTTGTTGCAAGCAAAGCTGGGATTTTCCTCTCGCCTACAAGGGCACTGTTGCACGGTTGGCCTTTCCTGCTGGGTTTGGCCAAACTTCGGGGATGCACTCGGAAAAGGTGAGTGGTAACAGCAATCAGGCTGCTGAGGGAGCGCCTGGGTTCTTTCCTGCACACAAATAAATAATGATTGCTTGTAATGAATGGGTGGCTTCAGTTACAGGAATAAGGCAGAGGGAATGGTAAGAAATTCTCATATTTCATCGCAAGTAATGGAAAACACCAACTTAACGCCTGTAACTTTCTAGGAGTCGGTCAATGGGGGCACACAGCCAAGCAGTGTGGGGGACGTGTCATTAGCCTTTGTTTTATGAATTTGCTCAGCCCCACTTAATTGTTTCAGAGGTTCGGTTTGAAATTCAAACAAATATTTCCTTATTTATTTTCTTTCTCTGTGTAAACAAAGAGTTTGGCGTTGACAGAGCCTCCTCGGTGGCCCCTGAGCACCTGCAGCACCCCAGCACTGAGGGTTCCACGTGTAGTTACCCTGTTTAGGGTTGGATTTGGGTGCTGGCAGAGGACCTAGGATATGTTCACTTCATAGGAAATGCAACCTCCGAGAAATCCTGGGGCAGCAAGGGCCGTAGGAGGCTTCTTATCTTTCCACTCTGTGAGAGGGCTGAAAATTGCACAGAATCCCAGATTTGTTAATGTTGGAAAAGAGCTCCAAGACCACCGAGTTCCACCCTGTGCCTGATCCCCAGCTCGTTACCCAGCCCAGAGCACGGAGTGCCACGTCCAGGGTGTCCTTGGGCACCTCCAGGGATGGAGACTCCACCACTGCCCTGGACAGCCCCGTCCAATGCCTGACAATGCTTTCCATGGAGAAATTCCTCCTGATGTCCAACCTAAACTTCCCCTTGTGCAGGGAACAAGGGACTCCTTCCACTGTCCCAGGGTGCTCCAAGCCCCATCCAGCCTGGCCTTGGACACTGCCAGGGATGGGGAAGGCACAACCTCTCTGGGCAGCACTGATACCAGCCCAGTTTCTGCTTGTACATCAGATGTGAAAACAGATTAAAAACACCTTCCTCCAGCCGGGCATTAACAAGGGTTTCCCCAGGACTCCAAGATTTTACCTTGTCCAATCAGTTCCTTAAAGATTTCTTTATTGTGTTACAGTTAACCAAACCTGGGGATGGTTTGTCAGAAGAGAATTTCTCCACAGCATGTTTTACTTGGAGCACTCTATTCATAGGGCTTAAAAGCTGAAGGAAATGATGACAGGAACTCTTGATTAGATTCTTATCAAAACATCTTCCCTATAAATACCTCGGCATTATTTCCTGCGTGTAATGTGGCTTTTATATCAAAACGGGGGAAAAAACCTAAAAGGCAGTGCAGAGCCAACAGGAACCAGAAGCTGACAGGGATTTCAGTCTGCACACGAGTGAGCTGTGATCAATTTATTCTTTCTTCACGCTCAGCTGGATCTCTCAGCTCCCACTGATGCTGTCTGCATTGCCAAACGCTACTCCCAGAATTTCATTGTCAGGCTGTGAGGAGACACAGTCAGTGCAAGGCCCTCCAAGTCAAGAAGAACCACTGGAATTAACCTCCTAACTGTAATCCCAAGGTCTGAGGGCAAAATGGGCTGATTTTATATGAGTTAAATGTGTGGATGCACCCGGAGGAGTAACGACCAGAAGGCCGCGAGGTGGAACTGAGGTTTCCAGCAGAATCAGCACCTGACTGGTTTTGTCAGGAGGCAGAAATTCCGTAGGAAACTGAAGGCACCTGACAGTGCAGCATCTTGGAATGAGCCATTTCCCTGCCTGCAGAAACAAAGTCCGAATTGTGAAGCAGATGGCAAAGTTTCCTCTCTGCGGGCTGCAGGGGTGGGAGCCACTGCTGACAGTAGCAGAGCAAGTGTAGATTGGTATCTTGGTAGTAATGGAAGGAATTGCATTCAGAGCAAGAAGTTTGGGAATTCAGAAGAGTAATATTCTTGGCTTACTTTTTTGTTAGTGACAAAAGGAAAAGAGGCAGAAATAGCCTGAGGAACAAAGATCCTGGTTCTCTCCGAAAAGATTTGAGTCAGGTTATGGCCATTTCGAGTCAGTTATCTAAGAACACCGGAGGGACAGAGATTATGGGGATGAAAGGCACACTATTATACTGTTTATGTGATCTGTCTTCTAATAATCTATACTGAATTCTGTAGGTAATTTTCTGAAAGATGATGCTTACTTATTTGAACAAATTTAGGGAGCCCTAAACTGCTCTCAGGCAGCGAAGATCACGGTGCTGTTGGATATTAGGATACAGCTGAGTCTCCACTGCTGTGCTTATCTGAAATCATGTTTTTTAAGATGCCCAGCACAAGGATGTACTTCTCTGGGAATGGAGCCCCGCTCAGAGGAAAATCCCTGCTACTGGGTCATGTAACAAGAGGTCTAAAACCCCTCTGGAAACAGCTGACAGCTCCTGGCTTTGGAATCCTAACAGTCTGTTTGTTGATGTAAAGGCGAGCAGAGAGACTCAAACCGCAAGGAACTCGTGAATAAAATGCCCATCTCTATTTTTATCTGTCACTTCGTGTAACAAATACAATTTGTGTTCTCTGTGTAATTTATTTCAGCAGCCGCTGTGACAATCCTGGATTGGTAACAGATCTTTCCAAGGAACAGGGACGGATGTGGAAGCCTCCTTTGTTCTTTATGGGTTTGGAAAGCTGACTTTGGTTTCAGTGGTACTGCAGCTCTGCATCCTGCACCCAGCAGGAACCTCTCCAGTGCCAGCGTGGCACAGCAGGTTCTGCAGCAAACTCCGGCCTTGGTCGGTGCCCTTTGTGCAGGCAGGGTGCAAATGAAGCTCCATCCCGCCCTGGAACAGAGGCTGGGGCTCTTGGCCTCCTGAGGAGCTTTGCTTTACCACTTGTCTGGGGATCTGCAAAGGTGAAAATTGACTTCTGCTGTAAATGTGACATCGCGTGGGGGGGTTTATGAATTTATTTATTTATTTATTTGAAGACAGCTTCATTTCACCCTCATGAAACAAAAGTGAAATATTGTTTCTTGGAGAGGAACTCCCTGTTACGAGCAGTACAAAGGGAGGGTTTTATTCCCTCTCAAGCACCAGTCAGATTTTTCGTTCACAATGCAAACAGCTGCAGATTTCACTTCCAACTTCTTGAAATTCAGTTTAAACCCGGCTTGGCTGCGGAGGGCTGCAGATGCCCCACGGTTGAGGGCTGGGATGCAGACAAGCCCCGGGCACCCTCAGAGTGTCTGTCCACCCTCCAGGAGCAGCACCAGCAGATGGTGCTCAGGAATGTGCAGCACAGCCCGGGTGACCCGGGGCACTGGTCCGGCCCGTGCTCCACGAGGGGCTTCTCCTGACACCTCCTCGCACGAGGGCCAGCAGCGCACAGGGGCCGTTCCACTGCGCTTCAGGCTCACCTCTCGTGGGCAGCAGTGGAAGAACTCCTCCAGCAAGAAGCAAGAGCCAACGCTGCTTTGGCACCGGGAGCTCCGGCACGAGCCAGCAGCTCCTGGGCCCGCTGTGCCTGTGCCCCCCAGCACCCAGCAGCAGCAGCACTCTCCTCCAAAGGATGAGTTAGTGCCAGGCTGGGTAACACCCTTTTTTTTTCTTTGAGGGGGGAATTTCTTTGTGGTGAGAAGGCAGAATTTTCCTACTTGAGTGAAGTTTTCCAGCAGTGTGCCTGGCTGACCTCAGGGAAGAGTGGAGATGCCGTGCAGCTCACCCCTGCCTTCAGAGCCAGGGCAGCAAACGGGTCATTCGTCCTGGGAACAGCAGTTATGGCCTTTGACCGGGCACTGCTGCCATCTTTTTGTGGTTTTTAACCTGGAGGTTTAATTTTGCAATCCCACCACAGACAGAGTTCTGGATATAATGCACCAACTTTGCTGGAGTCAACAACTTGAAAGACCTGCATTATTTTTACCCCAGCATTTAGAGGTCCTCACAAATAGACAAATTCAGTTGCGAAAACTGTCAGTTCTTACGACATCTCGTCAGTAAAAAGCACATGCAGGGCTCCTTTCCACAGCAGGATTCAAGACAATTCTTGTATGTTCAGTATCACCTGTCATTCAGGATTTATTTTTTTGCAGCAATGAAAAATCTGCATTCACGTCATCAGTTTAGGTGCAAATTATGGAGCTTTTGGCTATGCATCAATGGCGCCCACTGTCCTTCTCCTTGAAATCTTGTTGTATTTTTGCAGAAGGAATATTTCACTGGTGGGACTGCAGCTCTAACCAAAGCATTTAAAACTTGCAAATCTAAAACCTTGCACTGTTTCCTAGTGAGAAAAGAGAAGAGAAAAGAAAATTAAAGGACAGCAAATAGGACTTTTAAAATTATCACATTTTTTCTTGGTGTTTCTTGAGCCTCAGCTCACCGGCACCTTGCAGTGTAGGAGCTTTTCCCTCTGAATTAGGTGACCAAGACTCTCCTTCTTCTTTTTTTCCTTTTTTTGGTTAACTCTTTGGATGCCATTTGTAAACATGTCCACTGACTCGGACTAAAAGCCAGGCATGTTTAAGGAATCTGACAAGGAGAAAAGGAGGATGGAAAGAAGTGAGACACAGAGAAACCTGCAATTATCAATAGGATGGATTTTCTTCCCTTTTTGACAGGGATAGAGTTACCCAACCTATTATTACGTGGTCCTAATTACATACCTCTGCAATAGATCACTCAGGTAAGGAGAAATATCTACGGACTGGGAAACATCACTAATTGTTCCTTTTTTGTTGGCATACTATCTGATTGGAGTAATTATAGAGCTGCTTCCCCATTCTCTTTTGCTCTGAAGATTCTGAAGACATATTTCTTCACAGATTCCATAAAATCAGGCACCTTGAACCTCTTAATTTTGGCTTTTTTGATCCTCTTTCCTACCTTTTCTTCCCTTGGACAGAATACTGCCAATATTAACGTGTGTGAAGGAGCCTAATGCAACAGCCTCAGCATCCCACCACGCTGTGCATTGTACATGCTACAAAAAGCCCTTGATTTCAATCATTATGAAGTTCTTACACTAATTTTAGAAAAGCTTTTGACTTCCAAAATTATCACAAGTAGCAAAAAGGAAAAAAAAAGTCTAGCTCTACTAAGGAGCTTATCTCTAATATGAGCAGATTGCTAATTGGCTTTGATGCACTGAAGTCGAGTTCTGACAGTCTGGGAGATCCCTATCTCTGGTGTGTCAGCAGGTTATTTATCCAGATGCTGCAAACCCAGCCAGAGCTGCCACAGCGCCCACTTGGACAGGTCACAGAACCTTCTGCAGCAGAGTCTGGACAGGGGAATGCAGGAACAGAGCAAGGCCCTTTAATGGACAGAACCTACAGAGTGTCACTGATTCTTCCCCTCAGCTCCATAACTCGCATTTCTAGCACACAGCTGATCTTTATTAATATTCTCAGGCCAATTTAGACCCAAGCCTTCTGCTCTCCTGCCATGTTTTTGGCTTTTCTTCATCTTCTAAACCCACCAAAATAGGAGGAAAATATTTATGCCACACTTTCGGGTTTTGCTGTGGAAATGAACAGAGTTAAAATCTCCAGCCCCTTCAGGAGGCTGTAATCTCCTGACCATGGATCTCTGGAAGCCTCATTCCTCTATACAACGAGATGCTTCAAGATTGAGTAACTCCAGTTCACTTGTTCCATGAAAAATCACCATGAGAAGCCAAAGCTCAGAAGTCCCTCTGCCTTTCCTCTAATCCTGTACCATGGGCTTTATAATGGATTAAAAGACAAATTTCACCTCCTTCTGCCCATCCCATGCCAAGTTCTCTCTTGCCTGGGGGCCAGTGCTCAGACTGACATGAATGGAACAGCCAGAAAAGAAATTCAAGAGCTTGGTTTTGTTAAGCAGATCTTAAAACTAGATCCAAAACTCAGTCCAGTCAGAGGGAACACTTCTAACGGCACACACAGGTTGTGGCTGAGCCTGAGGTCTGGGATGATTTTGTTTATTTACTGGACCTATCTCCCAACTAAGAAATGTACTAAATTTTCCAAGCATCCACATAACCTGATGATACGAAGCTCCTTCATGAAGATGTGTATCTTTGGAGTAATTAATTTATCATGTGATGGAACTGTTGCCCTGGTTACGACAGAAATTATTCAATAACAGAGCAATTGGTATGTAAACAGTAACAGTTATCTAACTTATTGGCACAAAAATAACTGCTGACAAGTGCATTCCACACACTCCAAAGGCTCTGTCCAGCTCGAATGTACTTCCTTTTTCAGGCTCCTCCTTCACTCAGATCCTGTTCCTTATTTCAGTGAGGTGCTCCTCAGCATCCCAAACCCCCTGAGAGCACCACCATCAGCAGTCAGAGCTGCCGAAGGCATCTTTTCCTTGGCCTGGGGCTGAATGCCCTGCAGACATCAAGCACGTGGAGCTGCATGGTCCAGCAGGGTGATGTCAGCAGCAGCCCATTCCTTATCCCGTTCCTTGTTCCTTATCAGATCGAGTGCTAAACTCAGGAGGCCGCTGCTCACAAGGTCAAATAACCCAAGAGTGCTGCCCCTCCTGGCTGCCACTTTGAATAAAGGATTCCTGGTGTTGAAAACAGTGGTCAGCAGGAGCACAGATTCCCTCCCTGCCCCAGAGGAGACTGGAGGGGTCTGCACACGACAGGTCAGACCTTGTGTCCCTATAAATTCCCAGGGTCCCCCTGTGCCAGTGGGGCGGGAGTCACCAGAGAGGACAGTCATGTGCAAGTCGTGAATGCCCGAAGCTTGCACAGAATGAATCACATAAAGAAGCAGCCACATAGCTGAAGACACACCTTTCTCCACAGCTCCCAGAGCAAACAGCCCTGGGTGCTTCCAGCACTCTGCTCCCCGGGTTGCTGAGCAGCCATTCCCGTGGAATGCTGAAGGTATGAGCACCTTGATGGTATTTCTTCTTCAGTTACATCGATTTTTTTTTTTTAAATTGTCTGCAAACACACGACCAGCTACTACCTTGGTGAACTATCACACGCATCACAGAGTGCTTTTAACCCTTAAGGTATCCGGTCCGTTCAGCAGAATTTATTGGCTTCTTTTGAAGAAAATATCTCTAAAAACAACTCCAAATGTTCTGTGCATGTGCTAAGCTTCAACAAAAGGCCAAACAGCTCCATAATGAAGCCTCTCTCAGGTGCTCAAACACTGCTATGACAATCCAGCTGCTACAGATCCATGTGTGCTCCCAGTGGGAATTCCCATAAATGACTGACCTGTGCCTGCCGTGGCTGTGCAGGGACACAGGGCTGGCTGTGCAGCTGAGAAGGTGATTTCTGCATGTTGTGATGGACAAGACAAAGCTATTACCAAAGTGTGGGCCTTGGCTGTGTTTAAACACCCCTGTGCCAACCTGGCTGCTGCTCCGGTCTTAAAATCAGCCAGTGAGAAAGCTCCTACCTTTTAAATGGGTCAGAGGATTTGAGGAACACCCCAGCACAGCATGGCAGAGTGTTCAACTATTATTTTGTGCACAAAAAAGTGGCAAAGAGAATTTAAAGGTGAATCCCAAGTTCAGACAAACTAAGATGTTTATTTCAACTGGATAAATTTAGACTGATGGGGTAATGAAAGGGGCATTGACAACCACTTGTGAGCTCCTTTAACATATCTATTTTCAGGAAATGTAACATCTGGTGTATACCACATCCATTATCCTATCTGTCCAACTTAAGTGCACACAAATAATATATGTGCATGACTGATTTCCCTGCTGATGTCTTTATTATTACTTTGAGCAGACGAAATCTAGACCAGTCTTTTACTCTTACATTTTGTTTTCTGCATTCCAGTGTCAAATTGCTTAATTATGTGATATTTGGTCACACTCTGCAAATGTTCCTTGCTGTCATTTTAGTGCCCAGTAGTTAGAACAACAGGTAGAAAACCCAGCCAAAGTGCAGAAACAAGAATTATTTCGATTCAGAACTGTATCAGTCCATAACCACATTACTTATGCAAACCAGAAGCAAAGCCTTCAGTGATTTGTCAGACACAGCAGCCACAACCAGAATCTGCTTCCTGTGGTTCCATCCAGTCCAGCCCCTGGCCCTGCACAGGACCCCCAGCAATCCCACCCTGTGCCTGAGGGTGTTCTCTACACTGAAGGGAGCACTTGTTTGGTTTTACAGAACTTTACATTCAGAGCACCTAAACTTCCACAGGATAATGTTCTGTACAAAAATAAGACCCCAACAGGAAAAAAAAAATCTTCCCAGGCTCATCTGGCGTTCCCCAGAAGATACATGCTTATATTTGGAGAGGAAAACAGCTCCTAGAGGAAGCAACTTGTAGATTTAGAATATGACTTTTAAAGTGCCCTGAAGGCCACACACCAACTTGGAAGCAGTACAATGCAAATGAAATGAGTGGGAGATGAAAGATTTTAATAAGCATTGAGAGCAGGATGATTTTGAATCAGTCACAGCAGTCATTTCTCGGCCACGGGACTGAGTGCCAGAAAAAGAACCAAGAGCCTGAATTCTGAGTGTCTGTCACAGCCCCAGCACCTGCAAACAGATCTCTGGGAGCAGAGCACGGGCAGTTGGGTGGTGACAGCAGTGCTGAGAGTGCAGGTGGACACAGGGTGCTGAAAGGCTGCTGGATTTGAGTGCTGCCACCTTTTTGCCATCGCTTCCTGGGCTGCTGCCTCAACAGAGCTCAGGGAAGAATAAGGACAAAATGTATGGAGAGAAAAAAATGAGCTGAGAAATGGTGGATACAGAAGCTCTGCCCCTTTTATCTGAGTTTTACCACGTTCCCATGCCTGGGGACATCACTCTCAGGGCCTCTGTCCAGCTGTGGGAGCCCTCACTAATCCCTCCCCTTCTGTCAGAGGGAAGAGGGGACATTCCCTGAAAGGAGCAGAGGAGCTGGGGGCAGAAGGGCTGTGGGCAGAGCCCTGAGTGCTGAGGCTCTGCTGTGACAGGCACAGGCACTGCCACGGAGCCAGAGGAGGCAGGAGGGGAATACTGGGCCAGGAGCACAGAGGTGCTTTAAAACCAGGGCAAAAATCAATAGCTACACAATGTTCCCATGGGCTGCCTGAAAATACTCTGTCTTCCAAGGCTTGGGAGCTTGGAGTCAGGCTCATGGCAGCAGAGAGGGACCATGAACACCTGTCCTATCCTTACTGCAGGCAGTGAACAGTGCTGCTTCCAAAAATCCCTCTGCGACCATTCCCTTCACCTGTCAGCTGCTGGGCTGAGAGTGGCAGACTCTGTTCTGCCAGCCCTGAAGCAAAATACCCTTGATCTCTCAGGGTAGAGATGAACCTCAAACCACATCTTTCTGAAGACTGGGAAAGTGAAGCAACAAGGATGTTGGTGGAGTTAGCAGGGACCACAGATGCGTCAGCACAGCAATCCAGCTAGAGAATGAATTATTTATTAAATTTACAATATCATTTGTATATCCTAGTTCCATAAAGCGATTGGACAGCGTTCACACTCCTTCCAGGGTGATTGGTGTAAGGTCTTAGACATCCATTTAAAAGTACTGTGTTACTGTACCCAAAACATAAGTGGAAAAACAGCAGGTGTGAGAGTTATTTACAAAACCTATCTTACTGTTTGCATAGCTTGCATAGCAAAGGAAAATTCCCACAGAATCAGTGCAAGGAGATGGAAAATCTCTCTGCTTAGCAGCTTTTCAGTATCCACACAAAGGCACGAGTACAATCCTACAGAGCAGGTGGATTTCTGCTCCCCTCCCTCTGCGAACAGGCACTCTGACCAGCAGCAGCAGCCCTGAAGGACAGGGATGTCACTGCTCCAGGGACAAACCCACCGACCAAGATGCTGTTTACAGACCCTCCACATCTGCAGGCTGGCAAGGTGAAACCATTCCTTCCCCACCCATAACAGTTCCCATCCATGGGGTCACAACCACCCCACGTTAATCTGGCACTGAGAGGGGAAATCTCCATGCAAGAAGGGAATGCCCTTCTCAGGGAAAGGGAGAAAACTCCTTCACCACCACCACCAAATCACTCACCACCCAGTGGGATGTCACCAAGGAAGCATCAGAAACTTGGAATTCGTGGACAAAATATTGGAATTCAGGTTTTCAGGATGCCAGCCCCTATCCTCAGCTCAGCCCTGCCCCACAGCAGGTATTTTGGCAGTGCCCGAAGGGAACAAGGCCAGCTGACTGTGCCCTCAGGACTGGAAAGATTCAGCACCATGCTGCACACCTGCCATGTATCTTAAATCTCTTCTGGCTCCTCTAAAGCATTGGGTCTGTGCTACCTTAACTCTCAATCTGAGGAATTTGGAAACTTCAGTAGAGATATACTGATGTTTTGGAATATCGTCAGTCCTCTTTATGAACTCATATAGCACAACCTTAACTTTATGAGTTGTTTTCACCATCTACTCAAACCATTAAAATGGCTGTTCCGTGTGTTCATGAATGTCCAGGCCACCTGGTATTCCTCAAAGTGTTATTTTTCACTTTAAAATAATCTGAAAGGTGCCTTTGAAACAGCATCATCTCTGCATAGGTGAAATGCTACCGAAAAAAGAAATTAAAACCATTGACATGCAATGAATTTTGCAAGAAATCATAAGGAGAGAGGGTTTCAAAACAGAGATCACCGGCCAAATGCATGAATAAATGTGCAGGTTTGCCATTACCAAGGCATCTAACACAGGTGCATGGCAAGCAAAAGGTCAGCTAAGCCTAAATGCCCCCCACCCTTTAACAATCGGCACTAATGTCATTTATTCTTCCCCAGGGGGATGCGGGCGGTGAGAGCGGGGTCACTGCTCTCTGGGCTGGGGGCTCCAGGCCCTGCTCCCCAGCTCTCAGCCAAGGCAGGACCTGGGCTAAAGCGCAGCCCCAGCTCTGGGGCTCTGTGCTGATGCAACATCCCCCCTTTCCTCGATGCGTACGGAAGCCAAAACAAACGGGGAGGATGAGCATGAATATTTCAAGAGCCAAAGAGAGGCACAAGAACATCCCAAACGAGCGAGTCAGCGCTGCTCTCAAGGAACCACTCGCTCCGTCCCACCCCCAGTCACTCTTTCCATATGGAGTTGCTATGGTGATGATAATTATTCCTGATCAGCAGGATACAGTAATTATTGCAATAAAAATCACATAAAGCTTGTCACTACATGTGTGAGACAGAGATTGTCTCTTCAATTATGCACCTTTCCTTGCCCTCCCCCTCCCTTTAAGGTAGGGTGTTGGGGTTTTTTTTTTTGTTGCAATTATGTAGTAAAAGATAAGAAATTCAATTATTTCTTGCTAATATCAACTTTGCAAGAGATGATGGCAGTTGCCAGCAGCTGTTTGGATGATCCCAATCAGGCAGCTTCTGATTATTTCCACAACAAAAGAGGTAAACAGGCTTTGAGAATTTACTGCAAAAATTAAATGGCTTAGTGTTTCAAAACATATTCCGGAGAGTTTTGAGTAGTGGTCTAAAGGTTTGCAGCCACTGGAGTCCCTCATTCTCCCGTTTGATGTTTATTTCATGGATCTGAAGCTCAGCAGAAGGGTCCCCACGGCTCCAGTTCCCACCCTGGCTGCAGATCCCTGCCGGGTGCCTCTGGGCAGGACGGGGCCAGCGCAGCAGAGCCCTGGGTCTAGAGCAGCACAGAGCGTCCCAGCTCGGAGCTGTGGCTCTCACCTGAGCAGCTCGAAGGCAGCCTGAGCTCTAAGACTTGTTTACCCCCACTTTGTCATTTCAATTGGTTGACCTTCATTTCAAACGTAGCTGCAGACACGCTGTGATTGATGGGGAGAGTAACTTGATATCAATATTCTGGAGGCATCCATCACGAGCTCTAATCTTAGATATAACTGTACATTGAAGCCTTTCTAGCAATCAATCCCCTCCTTTGTGTGCCCAAGTGCACGTAAGAAGTTAACACACGCATTCAGACAAAACCACTTTGCTTTAGGACATCTGCTGCACTTCGAGCTGGAAGAACCACCTGAGTCATTCCTGACTGGCTTTTGGGCATTTGATGCTTTGGGTATTGCTTACAAACTGTGCCAGACACAGTGCCCAAATGCTTCCGTCTCCCCTGAGCCCACAAACAGTGTCCCTTTCATGGATCAGGCAGGATCCATCGAAACTGCATTTTACAATATCTTATTTCATCTCTACATTTTGTAACTACTTCAAAAGAAGCAGGGGGAAAACAATATCACAGGATATTTTCAGCAGGTCGTAGGTTGGACAATAGCACAGCAGAAATCAATCAGCATTTCAGTAATGCAAATGTTTTAAGGAGCACAAAAAGTTGTTTATGCGAGTTTAAGATCTGCTGAACCAACAGGTTTTGAAGCACTGCCTTAGGAAGGTAACTGGGGTTTTTTTAGCACCTATATGACACAATCTTTTGTTATACTCCTCTATGACATAATGTTCTGTAGTCATTAATATGGGACTAATCTCACAGGCATCTCATCTGCCCTCAGTGGAACGGGAGCGGGGCCAGATTCTTAAGTATGCAAAAATCCAAGAAAAAGATTTATCTGTCTATCAGCATGTATTCATTACACTTAAATTATTATTTGCTCACTATCAGCGTAAGCAGCACTTCACAATGTATGGAAATCAGAGGGCCTCTATCGAAAGGCACGGTAGGTGTAGGGGAAAACAGGAATTCTGCCTCCCTTGAGCCGAGGCAAGGCCGAGAAGCTGCAGAGCAGGGTCTGCACAGGGAGCACAACCATCTCTTTGCCACGTTACAGGAGACAGCAGAAAGGGAAGGTGGCAAATTGCCTCTAATGCCTTCGACAGGTCTGTTTGGTTCGTGCATTCAGCCGGCTGTAATTTTAAATTGTCATACTTACACGTCTCAAGGCAATAGAAACTGGTATTTTAGATGTGGATCCTGGAGCCAGAATTCATGTTCTACTGCCCACTGACCATGAGCTTTCTCTGTGAACTTGGCCATATCACTCAGCCTTAAATTTAATGTCAAATAATTCAAAGGTTTTCAATTTTGGGAGGATTTACCAAAACCCCAGATCTCAGTGCTGGCACCCAACTGTCAAGTGAACTCTTGTCTACGTCCTTCTTGCATACCACACATCTTAAACATAGAAACCATAAAATGCTTCAGAGCCACTTAACACAGAGGCTCTCATAGCTTGAATTCAGCATCACCTGAACCATCAGAGCTTTGTCCTTTGGGCAGGCTGACCACCAGGAGCTTCTGCTGTGCCTTCCAGTGGCAGTTCTCAGTCCCTTACCTAAGTCTGAACTCGCACTCACAGCGCGTTTCTAGATTAAAGGCAAACATCACCTCGAGCTGAAGCCTTCCCATCATTTCGCTGTTTGTTGCCATCTCAAATTATACTCTGAATGTTCTGATAGTCTCATTGAAGAAAACCAAAGTTTTTCTTGCCAAAGAAACCTGTAGAACTGCTGCACTCTCACATATGGGGTGCCCTGCACACCGTGCCCCGGGGCTGACTGGCCAGTCCATTAACAGCTCTTTGGCCAACACATTGTTATTTTTCTCCTTCCTAAGAATCCCCAGCTTTCTGTCCGGCCCAGCACGCAGGAGGTGATCAGTGCTTTCCTGTCTCTGTGAGGTATGCAGACCTCTCTGCCCCACAGGACAATGTTTCACTTGTTCCCCTTCCCAAGGGGATGGCTGGAAGATGCTCCGGCCCCAGCGAGATCAAAGAGCTGCCAGGACAGGCTGGTCAAGCATTTCCCTTTCATCTGAATATATTGTTTGTGACTCTCTGCCGCTCCTGAAGGTGAAGAAGGGTTCTAATCATTGCAGGAAGAGCCCTTGGAGATGACAGCAAGAGAAAAGGGAAGATTAAGGATTGCTTATAAACACCAGGGGAACAGCAGGTCACAGATCTGGGGTAAACTGCATTTATTGATTTTACTTAAACAGCAACAAAGAGTTAGGAATTCATGCAATATAAAGAACCATTAAGCATTGGTACCTTGTAATGGAGCAGGGGCTGCTTTACTCCCAGGATATGTATTATACTGTAAGGCGTGCATCTTGTAACATTTTGCATTTCCAAGAATTAACATGGCACTACAATAAAAAGGACTTAAATTATTTTCATTACACTCAATAATTTTGCAGAGAATCACTGAATTCATAAAGCAAAGCAGTTCTGTGTCCTCATAGATCACACAGGGAAACTGAAAACAAGACAGAGCTTTCCAAACTGCACAAAAGAAACCCACACCATGGAATTTTAAGTTTCTTCTAGCACAGCTTTTTCTTTCAGTTCAGCAATCCATTTCCAAAACAGTGAACTGAAATTTATCCAAATTTCACTTTGCTGTTGCCATCTCTCATAACAAAGCAGACCAAACTCCATCTACAACCCTTCTGCTTCGAGGATGAGCCCATTATCCCTAGAAGGAATCTGATAAGGTTTCTGTAATTCAGCCAAAAGGAATAAAGATTTTTAAATTTTGTTTTTAATTTCTAATTTTCCCCCCTGTGGCAGCACTGCAGGAAGAGCCAGTGAGGAGCAGAGCTCGGTCAGGGCTGGGTAAAACTGCTAACAACAGGCTCGGGTCAGCTGGAGCAAGAGGATCCAAGGATCCAGGAGCCTGATCTAAGCCCTGCCCCTGCAGTTCCCAGTTCTGACTCCCAGGTAAGGGACTGCAGAGGGCCGTGACATCACACACAAACATTTTCAGCACTGAAATACGTCTGACACGCAAGAATTCCAGCTCGTTGGGATCCACCGGGTGGTTCAAATGCTGGGTGAGGGCCGAGGGCTGCTGTGCTTCACCTCCAGGAAAGGAAAGAGGCAAAACCCTGGGGGCTGCCCAGGTGCCCTGAGCCTGCCCAGGGTGACTCTGTGCCAGCAGGCTCCAGCCACAGGCTCCTCTGCTGTTACAGGAGCCCCACAGCGAATAACCAGGGAAACATGGTCAGCCTCGAGAGGCACAGGGACCTGCCCTGCGCAGAGGAGCTGCGCCGTGTTTCTGTCCTGCTCTATCTTAACAGTAATATTTTCACTAAAGCAGAAGGAAAATAAGCAGTATTAAGTGCAAGTATCTCCTGTATAAATATTTATCTAAGGAAGAAAAAGTGTCCTTGTGTGCAACCGCAGGTGCACAGACAAACACTTCAACACCAAATTCCATAAAATAGCCTTTGGACAAGTAGCTGAGCAGTGTTTGGACAGATGGCCAGTTCTTCCATAAATGCCTCATTCTACTTCCATTGTTTTATTCAGGGCAGGGTGCTGTACTGGAAAAAATATTCTACAGCACCCTTTTCATTTAATAGTTTCCATGAATTATACAAATCAGAGTTTACCCCGGTCCGTGAATAAACTGCAGGGTCACTAAAACCTTGAAGGCACTTGTCTTTGCACAGAATACACAGAGTGCTGAGCACGGGCTGGGGGAGTCCTGCCTGCAGAGAGGCAACTGGGGAAGTTGAAAGCCTGGAGGGTCCAAAACTGAAAGACTGAAGAGACCCATAAAAGCTGAGAGAGCCATATTAAATAAAAAAAAAAAATAGAGAGAGAGAAAAAAGAAAAAAAGAAGAAGCTTCAGTGAAAAGTGTCTGAAATCTGAAATAGAGGGAAGAATTCTTTCAACTCCTGCAGCTAGCTGAGGCAAGTTCCTTGGTATTTCTTACCTGGGAAGTTTCTTCCCTTTGGCTATACAGCAACTCTTGCCTACAAGAGGAGAAAGCTGATAACCAGGATTAGGTGAACTGGTCTAGATAAAGAACTGACTTGAACCTCTGCCCAAGGTTTGAACCCAAGGCTTGCTCTTAAAATCAGTTATTAGGAGGCATTTTTCCCCCTTTCCTTGTTCCCTTGCTTCCCCTTGTCCGAAATCTCTTCTTTTCTGTTCTGGGTGAAATCAGACAGTTTAGGATCTTGCATGCCACAGAACCTTTTTTCTTCCATTTGACAACCCTGTAAACCTTGCAGCTCCTTCCCAGTGCCATGATTTTGCACATTTGGGCAGACATGGGAGTGTGGAGCCTGTCCCTGTGTCACGGCCCCACGCTGCCCTTCCCACAGCCAGGGCAGCCAGCAGCACCTCACTGTGGCACTCCCAGTGCTCTGAATCCTGAAACCTCTGAAGGAACCCTGGTATTCACAGATCCTTTAAACCACGGGGTCACGATGACACACTTCATCCAAAAATTTGGATTAGTCTGACATTTTTAGGGGCTTCTGCAGCCACAGCATTCCCTGACCTGGACGGAGAGGACATATCCATGTAATGCACGGAGCTCTCGCACATTTGGGAGCTTTCTCGGAAGCATTTCATCAAACAGTTGGTCCAGGCACTGCTGAGGGTCACCAAAGTCACGTGCTGAATGCGATTTCAGAATATTCTCTTCTAAAGCTGCACTCGGCATAATCTGAGAAAAACTTTTTTAGTACTTGAACATACGCTTAGAGAGATCTATAAAGCTGCCAGTCAAGCATCAAATGTCTCTCTGCAGACAGTCTCTTTTCTAAAGCCAAGGGGATGGTATCAATACAAAGGAAAAAAAAGAAACCCTTCAATGCAGCAGTCATTCCTGCTCCATCATCCTTTAAATATTTAGCCAATTTAGGAGAAAGACAAGATCAAAATGCAGGATAATCGATGTAAGCTAACACAAATTTTATCTGCCTTTCCTTATTTCTCTTCCAAAATATCAGAAGATGATGAAATATGATTTTAGAATGGGCATAGTTAATACACCCTGGAAAGAACAATAAACAGCTGAAACAAGCTCCTCAGCCCATTCTTCTTAAGTGCCTGATGTGTAATCCCAGTAACACTTAACATTCATTTGAATATGAAAAGGCTTCAGGCTGGAGGTGCTAATAAGAACACCCCACACTTCAGCTTTAAACAGACATGACAATTTGTATTTCAATAAGGGGGAAAAAAAATCACTGCTCAGTCTTGAGGAAAGAAATACCTCCACTCCTACACTGTATCCATTTACAGTACTTACAGGCACACGTTTCAGCATCACTAATGCACACCCAGCGTCAGGGAGACAATTTAAATTGCCCTTCAGAAGGCAGAAAAAGGAACATATCATTAGCATGACATCTCCACTCCTCTGAAATGCGTGAAAGGCTGGTTGTGCTGCACAAAGGTACAGGTAGGTGTAAATGAAAAAATGCATTCTTTGCTTGGTGATAAGGAAAATGTGGAAACAGAAATGCCAGGGTGACAGACTGTCTTCTGCTTTTTCTCACTCTGCAGATCTGACAGCTTCACAGTGAAGCTCCATTATAATAAGGTTGGAATCCTTTACCTATCGGGAATGTAGGACTCGTGTTTGCTGATGCTTTAATAAGGAAAAAATAAAAGCCCAACTCCTCACCAGCACTGTGTCTTGTTCTCTCATTTCTTGTGAGCCTCATCAACATTTCCTGTCTTGTCAAAGTGAATTTTAATTGCTGCAGGATGACATGTTTCTCAGTGCCACCTTTGTTTGGAGCCAGGTCTAACTTCAGTTCCTGTACACAGACGAATGTTCTGTAAGAAACCTGGAATAAGCTTTGAAAGCAAAATCCTCAACAAAATGTAGTTTTAACTGTCTTGATTTTTTATGTGATTTAACAATTGCCTGAGTTTTCATAGAAGTCAGAAAGAAATCATTTTTTAATGAACTTCTTCTCTCACTTCTAACTCATCAAACCAAATTTAAATGACAAATAGCTGCTTCTAAGAGCTTATTAGCAAAGCTGTCCCAGAAAAACCATGTGCCTGTGTACAGGTGAACATTTGTCTTATGTATTAGAACTTCTCACTAGGAGATACTGAAAAGCTGAGGGGAAAGCCCAAAGCATAAATTGGAATGGACACATCAGCTTTACTCGTGTTCCCGTGGTAGAACAGAATTGATCTGCCTGAGCTGTTTTAGATTTGATCACTGTGGATTCAGGGCACATTTTTGCTGAGGCTCTTGGTGGAAGTCACACATTCCATGGGTGTTCTTCGGGAAGGAGGATAACATTTGCTGTATGGAAATTAGTGCAGGCTGTTATGGGAACACCTTAAGCAACTTCATGGAAAACCTCAGGAGCTGCCAAGCCAAGTTTTAGGCTGCAAAGGGGAATGATAAAGATAAGTAGTTCTGAAAATATGTGGTTGAAATAAAAAGCTGCACAATAAACCCTGAACTTCTCTCTGTGAGCTAAAATAAGGAAAAATTGAAGCTTGTAAATGAATCTATTAGGCTTTCTGATATAAATTTCCTAAAGTACGCAAGTTGCTAAAATCTTCCCTCTCTTCCTCACACACACATACTGATTTCATCAGCCCCACAAACTGGCTGAGACATAAGATTGCTGCTGTTTCTCTTCTTCTTCTTCTTTTTTTTTGCAAGCTTTTTTCCCTTGTGACTTTTATGCTTTTGCCACTGTTCAAAAATATCTTCTAAAATCTGATGTAATAAAGACAGAATTACATCCCTGAGCCCTCAGGAAGATCAATAAGTAAGTTAATTTCCTGAGTGGCCATAGAGCTCCTGGTTTGTAGGAGAGGAAAAAGGGCTGAAGGACACAGAAATGTGGGCCCAGAGAGAGCTCCAGCAGCGATCCTGGCTCCCTGCACATTCAGACACCTGCGATTCCTGCTTTGCTCTCTTCTCCCTTTGCACCAAGACACATCCCCAGCTCTCAGAAACGAGGAGCAAACGTGCCACTCCTGGGGCAGCACCCCTGGGGACCCACAGCAGGGACGGGAGGGAAAAGGGAGCGGGGCAGAGATGAGGAGGGGACGCCTGGGAGGGCTTTGCCTCCAGCCTGCCTTTGGCACGGGAGCATCACAGCCTCCCCTGCCCACACAGCTCCACAGCCCTCCTGTTCTGTGGGTGCTGCTGCCCCAAGGATGCTGGGATTTTCACTCCCAGGAATAACAGGCTGTGGAGCAAACAAAACTGATCACAGAGCAGGGGAAAAGCCCTGTGCGAGCAGTCACTGCACTGTCCTCATTCCAGACACAAACAGGTGCACACAGGGGCACTAAAGGGCAAGACTGTTAAATCCTTTTGATGAAGAGGATCCTGAGCTTTCCCATCCCTGCACAACCAGCTCTTCTATTCCCTCCTCAGCCCAGAGCCTGCTTATGCAGCCCTTAGATGACAAACTGGAGCTGGATTGATGACAAACCCCAAAGCAGCACAGCTCGGATTGCTGTGCAAACTCATCCACTCAGTGATTGCTCCCCAGTTTGTAGTCCAAGGTCTCACTTGAGCACATCTTAACCCATTTTGAATGCACAAATTGCTTCCAGTGTTCCAGTGTAACCCAGGAACACCCAGCCCAAACCAGGCTGGTGCTGCCTGCTGGATGCAATACCAGTCCCCCCAGACTGGCACCCCGGGCACTGCACCAAGGAAGGGGCTCTGGGGAGAGGGAAGAGATAGAAAAGTGAAGTTACTCAATCTCGTGGCTGCTGGCAATTAAGAAGGTTGATTTTTCCTGCACTGCAGTCCCTAAAACTGGATACCTGGATAAAGACTGCACGTGGTTTGCACAGCACTGAGAACCAACGGGACAGATGCTGGCATGGGAAAGTGGAAGAGTCTCGTCTCTTGGTAGTTACTGCACACGGAGTCTCACCAAAACCCAGTTCTAGCTTGAGGGCTGTCTGGGGCAGTCATTTCATCAGATTTGTCTGTGGGAGAGCTCTAGAAATTGCCACCTGTGAACGTTTCCAGGAGAGAACGAATGAGTGCTGAAAAACCATCATGCTAAATTTAAGGTAACACATACAGCTTCTGCACTGTGGCCTTAGTTTTCAATTATCTGGGTTCAAATGCAGTGTATCAAAAGCTCTAGAGCAATCAAATCCACTTTAATGGGCCTTTAGTATAAAGGCTAACATGTATAAGCTTTCCTAAGCAGCCTAAAAAAAAAGTTTACATTAAAAGATGTAACAGATACACAACTATGCTCAAATATTTTTATTTGTCTAACATAAGGAATAAAACAAGTTACAGCAAAGCATGAAATCTGATGAGGATTCTACCTTAAGGATAAAAAAAATTGTCTTTTATAATAACAAATAGTTGGAACCAGCACATTGCTCTCGCGACATTGTTCCCTTCAAGACAAGTCCAAACTGTTCAACATTATGAAAACTCTGCCTATTGCTTTGTACCAGAAAATTTATTACCCCCAAATCATTTACAACAGACAGCATGCATTCCAAAACTGATTTGTTACTTTAGGCCACAACAACTCACTTTCAAAGCTTAAAGAATCCATTATACTGTGCAAAGGAAAGCCTGTGAACAAGACACATATTAGAGACAGCCTCAGATGGAATTCCACTAAGAAGTTTGGATGCAGGACGTCTGCAAACACAGCCACACAATCCACTGGAAGCGTTCTGGGCACCATGGACTGGGGGGAGAAGATTGAATACGATTTTTATTCCATAAAGCGTGCGAGCATTTGTCACAATTTCAGCAACCTGCTTGGTTGGTGGGGAGAAGGAAGCGAGCCAGTTAGAGCAGAGAAATATGATTAACACAGGAACTCTGCTCTTTGGGAGATGTCATTAGCTGCTGACACAGAACGTGCCATTTGTTTCACTTTGGTGCAGCACAGAACACAATGTGTGTGTTCAGCACTCCTCTGCTCCTCTTATTTTGTTACAAGCAACAACAGGCGCTTGGGTCAGTCGGGTTTCTTTGACTGAAATGCCTCAGACATCTTCCAGCTATGGAGGCCACCAAAATTTAACAACTGCTGGTCTCACAGCTCTCCTGAGAGCAGAGGGAGTGTCACACCTCGGGAGGCAAACCCAGCTCACGGAGAGCAGCCAGGGCAGTCCCACAGAACGTGGCCCCACGAGCAGAGCTCGGTGCGAGGGGCCCCAGGAGGTGGGAGCAGCCCCAGCACCCAGGGCACGGGGTGCAGGGCACTGCGCTGATGGCACGGGGCACACGGGGCCTCGGGTGTCTGACGCTGCCGTGGCACCGGCCTGAACATCTGCACCTAAAGATCAAAGAGCTCAGCGAGCAAACCAAGGCTTAGAAAGTTACCTCCACACTTGATTTACAACCTCTTTGATCACAAGGGACAATTCTCAGGAATTTTTTTAAAAATCGCTGCAAATTCACGTCATTCAGAGTCTTTTTCTAGTAAGTTATCACAAAGTTTGAGAAGTGACATAGAAACAGCATCTAGAAGTGATACCTGTTTGGTTAGCATTCAAAAGTCCGTATTTCTTTGAACTGAGGCATACCCAAACAGCTCAACCAGGGCTTTAAATTGTAACTCTATATGACCAAAATACAGGAAACTGCTTTGAAAAGAAAACAAAACCCTACAGCACAAGTGTGAGTGAGTGGCTGTGGGTGCTCAGCTGCCCCTGGGGCTTGCCCAGAGCAGGAGTAACTGAGTTCTCTGCAGGTGACAGTGCTCCTCTGAGTTTAACACGTGGTGTTTGCAACCTGATTCTTAATTCAAAGCCACGGGACAAAGGAGCCCCAGCACCCCTGAGCCCAGCTTGGTGCTCTCAGAAGCTTCTCATAACCTGCTCAGGGACTGGGCAAGCTACAAACTGGGTCCCTTTATCCACTGTCTCTCTCCCCAGAGTCATGATCTAGTGGTCTATTTCATAATCACTACTGCTGGAAATTGATTGTTTTTATTTTTAAAGCTGTTAGACATGTTCTTCCCTTAACCTAAACAACTCCTCTCTCTCTTTTTTTAATCCCACACCTATTTTGCTTTTCAGTTCTCTCTTGAAACATTGACTGTGAAAAATCCAAACTGGCCGAAACCAATCCAAGCTATTCTGAGCACACTGCTGCAGAATGAAGCATAGAGCAAAAAAAGAGCACCATTATCTACCATTTAAATGATTTCCAAAGCTAGCATTAAAGACCTGGGTTTTCTGTGATCTTTGTCCAAGAAAACTCACCAGTGACCTCAGTGAGATTTCTTTAAGCACACACCCCACAGCAGCGACTGCTCAGGGGGTTTTACAACACAGAACCAAGGCTGCTACAGGTGAGCAGGTACAGTCAGCAACAGCCAGAGGGGCTCTGCAACAGGCCTGCAGTCAGCTGTGCTTTCTGTCCTACAGTAATGTCACACCTGAGTGAGGATAACACATCCCACAGCACATGTCTGGTTTGCTCACAACAGCACACTGACAGGCTGGGAGAGCTGGGGGTGCTCACCTGGAGAGGAGAGGGCTCCAGGGAGAGCTCAGAGCCCCTGGCAGGGCCTAAAGGGGCTCCAGGAGAGCTGGAGAGGGACTGGGGACAAGGGATGGAGGGACAGGACACAGGGAATGGCTTCCCAGTGCCAGAGGGCAGGGATGGATGGGATACTGGGAAGGAATTGTTCCCTGTGAGAGTGGACAAGCTGTGGCTGCCCCTGGATCCCTGGCAGTGTCCAAGGCCTGGTTGGACGGGACTTGGAGCACTCTGGGATGGTGGAAGGTGTCCCTGCCACGGGATGATCTTTCAGGTCTCTTCCAGCCCAAACCATTACGGGATTTGTATTTTGGTACCTGGGTCCACTGGCCATGTGCATGTTCCAAAATCCCTTTCCAAACACGGGCGAGTTCTGAGCTGTCGGGTGGGTTGGGAACCAGGCCCGGTGCAGGCCCAGGACACAGAGCCCCTGAGTTTGGAGCGTGCAAACACTGCGACTCGAGCACAACACAAAGCACCGCTCGAGAGCACCCAGAGCCACGCCAGTCACACCCCAGCTCCGGCCTTCCAGCCAGTCTCTGCCTCAAAGCCTCCATGAGGTCAGGTGAGGAAAATGCAACACCGCTTCCAATGGAAACACAGCTTCCAGTCGCTGCTTGCAGTTTGCAGCGCCAAGCGTTCCGCACACCCCGCGGCAAACGCAGAGTCCCGGGAGTGTGCTCCAGTTCCAAAATCAGACAGGTCTCGGGGCTTTTTGGCTGTTCTGGAAGCAGCAGTTTGCCGAAGGGAAGGTGGGATCAGCGCGACAGCACAGGGATCACTCGGCAGCCTTTGTTGCACCAAAGCCCTGCTCAAGGCAGGTGTTGAAAATATGGGTTAAAAGGTGAACTTCTAAAGTCCTGAAGGGCTTTTTTTTCTCCCACCCTGATTTTTCTTCACATTTCTGGTCACTCAGTACTATAGCTGAATAGTGAAATCAAGCAGTTTTGATTATTTCTATGTTGGAGAAGTTATTTAATCAGACAAATGAAAAACGTTTGTAGCCATCACAGGCAGCTCTGGGTACCAGAAGCTCTTGACAGCTGGCTCTCCTGGCCCCCTGTGATAGTTTGGGGCCACGTCCTCGTTAGAAACTGATGCACAAAACAAAACTTCCAACTGCATGTACACATAAGCACCCTGGTAGCAGAAGAGACCCATTTAGAGGATGCTGAAATATAATTAATTACATCATACATCCATTAGAGGGATGGTCCCTGCAGCTCCCAGAGAACTTGGCAGAGCATTTAAGGCCCGTCAAGGTTGACCACACAATAACTGAAGGGGAGGAAGAAAAAAACACATCAAACCACAGAAAAAGCCTGAGAAAAGATTTCTGGAGTGCTTTTGCATTTTTCCTTGATCTAAAATAGAAATAGTCTTCTGCAAGTGCACTTAGGACACATCAGCGAGAGGGCACCCAGCACACCTCCACCACCACTTTGCTAACTCCCAAAACCCAGAGGGCTTCTCAGCAGAATCCTTTCCTCTCCAAGGACATCCCTGTGTCCTGTTCCCATCTCCAAGGACATCCCTGTGTCCTATCCTCATCTCCAAGGACACCTTTCACTGGAACGTGGGAAACAAAGGTTCAAACTCGAAGAGTGGAAAAATTCTGCAGAACTGCTACTGAAAACTTTTCCAAGTAAGTCCCAACTGAGCATCCCTCTTCCTTCATTTTACATCTGCAGGTTGTTTCCAACTCCTGTTTGGAGCGGTTTTTAGGGGATAGAAAGAAAATGTATTTTTGTTTGGTTTTAGAACCACAGAATGGTTTGGGTTGGAAGGGGCCTTAAAGCTCATCTCATTCCTACCCCTGCCATGGGCAGGGAACCTTCCTCTAGCCCAGGTGACTCAGAGCCCTGTCCAACCTGGCCTTGAAATCCCATTGCAATGTAATAAAACCAGATTTTTATCAACTCATATCCAAGCTGAGAGATTGTACAAGTAAATAAAACCTTCCTTGCTCTCCTCTTCCAGTTCCCACCTCTCCAGTCCAATTTTAGAAACCTGAGCTCAGGTTTGGAAACTGAGTTTGACTTTTCCTACGAGGATGCTGATAGTGTCTTGCTCCAACTTGTTAAGAGAAGCTCCTCCCTTGTCCAGTTCTGTCCTTACTTAGAGGTTTGCAGATCCATGCAGTCCCCTTGCAATGGTCTCTGTTTACAGGGCAGGCTTGTTTTTCACTGAGCTGTTCTGGAAATTAATGGGCTCATTTGTGAGTCAAGTCCCCCTCATCTTCAGGAGGGGTCCTAATGCCTGCTTGGAGAGATTGCTTTCTGCATTCCTCAGTTCCATCCCTCTTCTGCGACCAGCAGTGTATGTAGGAAGAACAGACAGAGAACAGAGAAGCTCCAAACCTAGAGCTACCTGGCACTTAGATGTTCTAGAGAGAGGCTTTTGGTTTGATTTCCTGCATAAGGGTGCAAGCTGGGTTAGACTTGGGATTTCTAATTTATTAAATGGATCATGGCTCTCATGCTGGAAAGCCAAGCCTTTCTGCTCAGGTTTGGGTGCTGTTGCTGTGCATTCTTCAGCTGCCTCAGAACAAAACAAGTCCCCCCCAGTCTGGGCTCCAGCTCGTTCTTTGTGCTTTCACCAAGGTTTGCTCTGAGCCTTCATCCCCAGGTTTGACTGAGAATACTCTGACGCCTTTTTCAACCCTTAAGGCTCTGCGCTGAACTTCAATGCATTTGATTTTCTAATCCTCTCTATTGATTTCTAGGCATGTTTTTGAAATGTTAAATCACTGAAATCCTTCGTTCTGAACAAAGGACCTGGCACGGGGCCTTCTCCCAGCACAACCAGGCTGTGGCAGGCACAGAGGAGACTGGGAGGAAGCTGCAAGGGCTGTGTCAGATCCATGGACTGAAAATGATGTCTCAGTTGCAGCATCTGCCAGCCAAAGGTGATGACAGCCAGAGGCATTTGCAGCTGAAGCTGACAGCTGTTTAACAAGTCACCGAGGCTTCCCAGCAAGGCTCTCCAGGGATGGGAAGTGGGAGTCAGGCCTGTGCTAAAGAACATTTATTTTGCTGCATCTCCTTGCCTGAAAAGCATTTATGAAATCAAGTAGTGCTGTCAGTCACTGGGAGTTTTGTGTGTGCAGGCAGCAACCCTCGGAAGAACAAAAGTTCTTAAAGAATTCAAAACCAGCTTTGAAATGTTAATGGATGTTTTGCCATAAGCATCAGAGGGAAAAGGGCTGGATCCTGAATATGTCATAGCTGTAGGTGACACAAATAAGCAATTTAGTTTCTCTCCTTTGGTTTCACATTTTGCTTCCTCATATTATTTACTTAGAGCTGCTAATTCCAACCCTATCCAGAACTTAGTGAATGTGACTTTTCCTATAAAGGCTGCATTTCCAAAAAATGTGCATTAAAAAAATGTTTTTCTTAGAACTGAAGTCAATTGGTATTAGAGGGAGATGATGGAGAAAGTAAAAAAAGCAAACAAAATGATGGAAATGGGGTCAGTTCAGCATTTGCACCCAGGCACAGTGACACAGAACCAGTTCCACCGCATGGCAAATGCAGTGTGAGCACTGACACTGTGCCTTTCTGGCTCCCCCTTCTGCTGACTCTCAAATGAATATTGATCTTTTAGATGAAACAGAAAAACTCTTATTTAACTGTGTGCTTTTCACAGCTAAAAACATTGCCCGAAGCATCGTGGTGCCCTGATCCCATCGAGTTCCAGATCTGCAGTTCTGCTTTGCCTCCAAGATTCACTCAGCCCTCGCAGAAGTAGTCAAAAGGTGAGAAAGATGAACGTTTTAACGAGGCAATTGTGCAAGAGTGGGTGTAGGGACAGAGCAAGGAAACCCACAGGGTGAAGGTTGCCATGCTCGCACTCATCACACACTGCTTCAGGGATAATCGTTTTGCACACCTCGATAATGCCAAAGCAATCCTATCTTACCCCTTTATGTCAGTGTTTTAATCTCCTTGCACTCCAAACCTGCAAACTTGCCTTAATGTGCCAGCTGCAGAGCGAGTCAGCCAGGCAGAATATTGCCAGCCACAGCTCAGCCAAGTTCTGAGCCTGAGCACTGCAGGAATCTCACCCTATATTTGGACCCCGCTCTAGCAAAACCTCCATCAAAAACGCCAAAGCCAGCTCTGCTTTAGAGCTGCAATCCATTTCCATCCATTTCCATCCATTTCCCTCCCATCCTCACTTTTGAAAATCCAGAGGTGAGCTTTGGTTGTGCCACCAACCCACTGACAGCAATTTAATGTAGTTCAATAAAGCTCTCCTGCTTTACTGCAAACCAGTGTGTTCTACATGCAGGCGCTATTGCTTTATGGATTGAGCTGCTTTTGATGTCCTCTTTGATCAGATGTACTCCCGAACCTCAGTGGAGCCCTTTCAGAGCAGCACCTGCCCGGGTGACATCAGAACCAACACTTTCACATGTTTTTAATTTGAGCATTGACTGAGAATATTTGTTCCCGATCGCAACAACGGCAAATGAGCAAACGACCTCCTAAAAATAGACAAAGTGCAGCATTAGCAGCACATCCTGCCCACCTACTGCAGTTTTTCCTGTTAAAAATGTATGAAGTACAAAACTCGCTCAGCACAGTGCAGGACAAAACAAGAGCCAGCCGCTGTCCCGAGAGCTGATGTCCAGGACCTCCCACAAGCAGCACCCGTGGACGTTGTGTGTGTGCTCCCTTTCCCTGGCACAGGAAGGCAAGTTGGGGAAGATGCCACTGGCAGACAGAGAGATGCAATACCTACACACAGCACAGGCCTGCTTGAACAAGGAAGAGAACCAAATCCTGTTACCGTGCTCCAGTGTTAGCCTTGTGATCTCCTGAAGGAGTGACACAGCCAGTGTCACCCAGCAGGGCCAGCCTTGGGCTGGGCTGCTCTGTATGGACACGCCTGCCTTTCACTGCCTTTCAGACCAGGATCTTGGGCATGGTTCCGTGGGCACTCCACACCACAGAGCCACGGAATCTCCTGAGCTGGAAGGGACCCCCAAGGATCACCCAGTCCAAGCCCTGGCCCTGCACAGACACCCCAACAACTCCACCCTGGGCATCCCTGGCAGCGCTGCCCAAACACTCCCAGAGCTCTGGCAGCCTCGGGGCCGTGCCCATTCCCTGGGGAGCCTGGGCAGTGCCCAGCACCCTCTGGGGGAAGAGCCTTTCCCTGAGCTCCAACCTAAACCTCCCTGGCACAGCTCCAGCCACTCCCTCAGGTCCTGTCCCTGGTCAGAGAGCAGAGGTGGGAGCTGCCCTCAGGAGGAGCTGCAGAGCCCAAGGAGGTCTCCCCTCAGTCTCTTCTGCTCCAGCTGAACAGACCAAGTGCCCTCAGCCACTCCACAGCTCCTGCTGCAGACCCTTCCCCATCCCACGAAACACAGCTGGGATTTACATCCCACATTCAAACCACCCCATTTAAACTGCAACTTCAAGGCAAGCCATCACCAGCCAGCCACAGTTACATGCCACCACCATGCCGGGAAACACTTATTTTAACACAAAATTGAGGTTTATTTTCCATATTCTATTCTAAGGAGGTTTACAATGTCCCAGGGATGAGGAGCAGGAACTGGGCCGAAGCTGGCAGGGGTTCTAAAGCCGTCAGCCCCTGGTTTTCTTGTCTGGGGGTGCACTGCCATAAGACTGCAATATTTCCTTTGCCACTCCCACCCAATCCTGCAGAGCAGGAGTTTATTAAGGGCTGCATTTGACTAATGATACATCATATAACGTTAACAACATTTTCTGGTTTTGCAATATTTTTAAGACAGGGAAGATAATGCATTACAATCCAGACCCCACTGATCATTAAGCTTTCAATCTCTTCACAGTTCCAGGAGACTAGAAAATTAATCCAGCTGATAAAAGGCTGGAGTTAATTACCAATGCTAGAAGGAACTCTTTAATTTCTAAATCCAATTCCCTGTGCCAGTAAACCTGCTGGTTATATCCATCTCTTTTTCAGACCAGCTCAGCAAGAGTTGTCTTACACAGAGCTGGGTGTCTGGTCAGAATTCAGTACCAAGAAACCAAGATGCTGTGTGGCTTAGACTGATATTTTTGGAGTCGGCAAAGATCAGCTGCATACAGGGCAGGACTGGGAAAAAACCAAACCTGAGATATTTCCAGAACCCCAGCAAACCCACAATGTGCTCTTCTGTTAGAAACTCACCAAGTGGTTTAGTGGTGACCATGGCAGAGCTGGGGTGACAGTTGGACTTGATGATGCTAAAGGTCTTTTCCAACCGTAACGATTCTGTGACTCCGAGATTCTAAAACCTCCCACAAACCCAGTGAGCAGTTTGCTTGGCAACTGACTCCATCTGCTGCCTTTTTCCTGGGTGCCTGAGAGTTTTAGCTGGTGACAGATTGTCATCTGCTGACAAAGGAGCACAGGGATGCTCAGAACCTGCGATGCCACTTTGCCTCACAGCCACCCAAATCCCCTGAGAAGAGCTCGACTCCAGGCCAAACAAAACCACAGCTCTCTTCAAATCTGCAGCGGAAGATTTGTAGGGCAAGAAGCCAAAGCTCCAAAGCTGGTAGGCAACAGAACCCTGAGGTATTCGGTTAAAGCCTGCAGAAGGGGCATGGAGGAAAACTTGCTGTAACTTTTCAACACTTCTACACAAAGAAAGGGGCAGATCAGGTGCCCTTTACGGAGCAGTTTCGAAAGCATTCCCCAAAACCAGGTGCAGGGGAAGGCACATGGTGTTCGTCTGTGTGCGTGATGGCACCCGTTTAGTTCAACCCACTAACACAAGAAGAACAAACAACTCTTTTCACCCCAACACTTTGCTTTTCCTGTTTCTCAAATTTTCAAGCCTCTCTTGCTCCTATTCTATCCCCGGATGCACCTGGATGTTATCCATAGATGCACTTCTGTGCACAGTGCCCTGAAAGCCCCTCAGACAGATTTGTTCTGACATCCTTTGGAGAAGGACAGAATGAAAGGGCTCTATAATTTCTAGACAAGGAGAAATTAATTTGTTTGCAGAATGACTCCATGGACATGCAATAAGCTGAGGCAAGACCAGGAAATCCTGAGGCAGGATTTCGACTTGGGGCAGAACCTCTACTGGAGAACTGCCAGATAAAGACTTTCTGGAAAGGGGAAAGGGATGAGGGAAATATTAATTAAAAAACATAAGTCAAATCCAGGAAACCATAATTTATGGCTTAATGACAAAAAAAAAAAAAAGCCTAATTTGCCATAGTTTTAAAATGGAGTGATGATACAGAAAAGACTGAGAGCTGCAAGTGGTTAAGTAAGGGATCAGGAGGTCCAGACAGAACCGGGAGGAAACACTCCACAGTTATCTCCTCTGGAGGCAGCAAAATCATGATAAATCTGTTTACAAACACATTTCCTGAATGTGTTCATTAAAAATACAGGTTTTTGGGCAATAAACTTCCCAGGGAGAAGCGTCCTGACTGGGGAGGCATCAGTGTGGCTCTGCCAGTGCCCGGGCAGCTTTGGAGTGAGGGATGGGAATGCCACGGGAGAGCAGGCAGTGCAGCTGGCACACGGTTACCTCAGTGCTGTGCAGGGAGGTGATAAATCATCCAGAGCTTCAGGGATTAGGGACGCCTGCCAAACCCTCAAAAATGTTTGAAACTTGATAAGAAAGAAACAAACAAAGAAATAGTCGATACTATGTAAGTGCCAGTTCTCTAACTAGAGCAACATTAATAAAAAAAAATTATCAGAGTATTTTATACTTCATTATTCTACACAACCTAAAAAAACCCCTACTGAATAAGACTGATATTAACTCCCAAGTTTGTGCATCCAATTATTGTATTGAAGTCAGATGGTTTATATGTAGAAGCAGCCCTTGATGATTTTCCTGCTGCTATGACAAGGGAAAGGGGGTGCTTATTAGCCACCTCTGGCAGAAATTTTAATCCCATCGAGATCCTTTTCAAAAGCTGCTTTCAAAACTGAAATAAACAAGGGCTCCTGAAGTGGTTAAAGCAGCAACAACTTGTTTTGCCGGGAAAACTGTGAATTTTTTATCTACCAAAGCTGAGGAGTTACACTGAAGGGTGTCCGAGCAAACCGATTTGCTGTGGGTCAGACCCCGCTGCCCTGCTGGGTCAGCAGGGGCACTCCTGGCCCTGCACCCACAAAGCTGCTGCTGGAGCTTCTGCAGTCCCCGTTTGGCACCTGTTAACACCTGCCCTTTAGGCATGTAGGCAAGTGCTGCTCAGCCACGTGCTTGACTGATCCCCAAACACGCAAGGAACACTGCAGTGCCTGTTAGCCCCGGAGTTTCACTCTCTGGCGGGGCAAGCCACAGACATTCAGTCTCTCAGAGCCCCTGAAGGGACGTGGGAGGTGCCCAGTGGGTCTGGCCAGTGCTCCCTTCAGTTTGGTGTTGTATCTCCAGCTGTGGCAAAGGGAAGAGTTACTCAGACAAAACCCCAGGCCCAGGCACTTCCTGCAGCCCGTTCCCCTGGACATCCCTGAGATCTGCAGCAGACTGAGGCTGCCAAGGAGCCATCCCTGCTCTGCACACAGCTGATGCTCTTTGTCTCCACCACTGCTTTGGGCAGCCAGTTCCAGGGAGTCCCAGCCCGTTCCACAAGGCTGCTGCCTGCCTTGCAGAGAAGCATTTCCCCTTTTCTCAGTTGTTTTAAGTCAGCCTCCCAGCATTTCCTCCAGGTGTTTGCTAGCACTGGCGTTGCAAGATTCGGTGCACAGTTCCACATCTGGCTCATCCACCACAGTTCAGGTTGTCCTTCTGGGATGACAAATCCCTCCCAAAGGAACCCACAGAAGGGCGGCAGAACGTGCAAGTGGCAGGAGCTCCTACGATCCTCACCCCGGCCATACACAGGATTACCTCTGCAGGGTGTCCCAGCACAGGAAATACACACATTTAAGCCTTCCTGTGTGCGGTATTGTGCAGTGGAAGCTGTGATCACAATCTGCTGATACCTGGCCAAGAGATCAGCTCCCAAAAGTCAGCGCTGTTGAGGAGAATTCACCAAACACAAAAATCTTTGGTTCCAGCAGCAGTACTCAACACGTGGCTCTACACATTCTAGCATTAACACAACGGAGGTGCAGCGCTGGCACAGCAGCCTGGGGCCAAGCCTGAGCTCGGCACTGCAGAGCAAGGGGTTAACCCCCTGTGTGCCTTCCTTCACAGCCAAGTGATGGAGCCAAGCACCAGGAGTGCTCCAGAGCCCTGCAAGGCGTGACTGTGCCTCTCAACCCTTCAGCCTGCTGCTTGCTGGCGTGTCAAGCAGAGTGACAGCGGGACTTGTCACCTGCCACGTGCCCTGACCCCGCTGTCTGTGGGGAAACCGCTGCATCTTGTCAAGGTAATGATCTCCTCCGTCCCATAAAAGCAAAGAGAAAGTGAAGATGAAAAACAGTATTCAAAAAGTGGAAATTAGAACTGTAGCAAAGCAATTTTCTTTTGAAAACATGACAATTGCTCAAGGCACAGGAACAAAGTGGCAAATCCTATTCCCCAGAGTACTGGGATCAGTAGCAAAGTCATGTTGCATCTCTGCACCTACAAAACAGCTGCCTGGCAAGTGGAGGCAGCTCCTGTTTCGTCAGCACCCAGCCCTGCTCAGGTGCTTGTCAGATCAGCTTCCCCTCTGAACACAAACCCCGGTGCTGTGAACACGAACCCCGGTGCTGGGATGCGCTGCTCTCACCAGCACAAGGCACATTTCAGGTCATAATGAGACCTTGGCTCCTGATACGAGACATCTTTACAGCTCCCTTGGTTTCCAGCCCCAAACCAGCTCCAGGGGCCCAAGCCCTGGCTCACAGTGACAATTTGTTTTGCTCCCACGAGATCTGAGTTTTTCTGCTCTCCCCCCACCCACACCTAACGCTCCCAGGCCCACTCAGTTTGACCACGACCAAGGCCACGTCTGAACTCCACTCCGGCCACGCACGGCTGACTGACCACATATCTTCATTCCAGTTAATCCAATAAAAGAACAAATTCCCCAGATTTCCTTCAACATCCTCTTCCTTAGAGGAGCACACTTGAGCAGCCAAGACACCGAAGCACAGGTCTGTTTAGCCTCAGGAAAGCGCGTACAATACCTGCCTGCCTCCCAACTTGCTGCAGCTTGTGCTGTTTTGCTCTGTGGTCATGAAATAAAATTAAAGATCAATTTAACCGCCTGGAAGAAACAAACCTATAAATAAGTAGTCGTAAAACCTAGAAGACAAGACAGGAAGAAACAAAATCTAACGAACGAGAATAGAGGCTGAAAATTCAATTCCAGAACTCACTAAAGAAAAATTGCAAAACTGAACAGTTCTGGGAAAGAAAGGAATTTACAATTTTTCCTGGAAGCACTTGCCAGTCATACACACGCTCTGAACAAGGCAGATTCGTGTATCTTATGGTTTTTGCACATTGGTGCGAACTAAGAGTTGCTGCCCTGAAGATTTTACCGTCTGAGGGTGTGATCACCCTGCTGCTGTGGGTGTGACAATTTCTAAACAAACAGGATTTCATTAGTGAATATCTACATAAATAACCATTCTCCAGAAACTCCTGAGGGAGGATAACATGGCCCAAGACATTACAGCACAGCCCCATAAATTATAACACAAACCCCACATTTGAAAAGATGTGCAACTCCTGGAAGAATTTCCAGTTCAAACTTTTTTAGTTCAGCGTGTGAAACCATCCCAGAAAAGGTGCAGAGGAACCAACCTGGAACTCAGTCATTTTGGGGGAGAAGTGCTGAATGGAGTATTCTCAATTTTTTCATTGCATATTACAGAAAAGACACTTTGCCAAGCTAAAAGTTTCATTAAATCAGTGCCAAGGATCCCACTGACTGCTCATCTATGTGGCATAAGAATCTTGCTCCAAATCCAGATTATTAATAAACACTGACCAGTCATGAAGTCAGAAAAGCCACTCTGCTGCTGGAAAGGAAACAGAGTGTGGGACCCAAAGGCACCCACACGCACATCCTTCTTAAGGATGGTAATTACAGTCTTAGGACAGATTAAGCAATATATTCAAGGGGTGAGGAAGAGGGAAATCATAATATTACTCAATTCTTTCACAGAGCAATTTATTTTCTCTTCTTCTCAGTGTTTATTTTAGAGATTTAATATCAGATATTTCAAACTGCAATCCTGATGCTTCTCGTGCTTCATGGATAACTTATTAACCTGCTGGATGGAGAATGTTTTAACCTCAAATACAGGCCTGGATTGTGTGATTCCTTGATTGGCTGAGTGCCTGTATTCCAAGTCAAGCTGAACTTGCACGCGTAGACCTTGAAGTGTCTGCTCAGTTTGGGTGGGGATTTCTCTCCAGAGTACATATCCCAAGGGGTAAACATTTGTTGCTGCTTTTACTGCTTGCTGAGTGAGTTTCCTTCACTGCTGATTTGCAACATGACAAAAAACAAAGAATAACTCAGAATAAGAAGAACCAAGACAAAACCAACTCTGTCTCTTTCCTTAGGGTAATAAAATGTCTTGACTGTTCACCAAACACTGAGGCTGTAAAGCATGAGGATTTTATGTGTTAGGTGCTTTGCTGATTCAAAAGAGTCTTTTAATGTCACTTCCAAGTGACACTGGAAACTCTTCTGCCTGATATGCTGATGTTGATCTTTTTTCTCAGCAAGAAAAAAAATCAGATTTTCACAAATAGATCTGAATTTTCTCTGAAGTGTTTCCCTTAAGTCTTAATTGTTTTTAGGGAAAAAATGAAGAAAGAGGTCAGGAAGTTTCTTTCACCTGAAAGAGGATCCACAGACCTGGGTAGGTGGCACTGTGTGGTGGCAACAGGAAGAGACAATTTAATAGGGTTCCTTCAGGACTGTTTCACCTGGAAAAAAACCCATAAAGGGCGGGCTTCTCCCTCAAAGTTTGTCAAAGAGCGAGTTTGCCTTTTGGCATCCCGTTATGAGATCCTACCAGCCAACAGAAAACAGGGAATTAACCTAAAGATTTTAAGTGCCAGAAGAAATAACTGTTTCTGGGTGCCTCTTGTCCCATGTCTTACCAGACTTGTGCTGCTGGTCACAAACAGTCAGAAAAAGGGAATGTGAAACACAGCAGCATTTGACCTTTCCTTTAGATAACCCTGACTCCAGAAGAGCAGGTCAGCACAGACACAACCCACCCCTCAGTGTTCAGCCACCAAAAGAGGCTGAAATGTCACAAGGGTTTCACCCAACCCTCCTCTGCTGCAGATGGGGGAAAGGCCCTCGAAGTAAGGAACCCTTGGGAAGCGAACCTGGGAAATCTCTGTGCACCTCCCACACCAAACAGCAAACCCGGCTGTTCCATTATGGGATGGACTCTCACTTCGGGCTGATGGCTCTGAGCAGCTCAGCCAACATTTGAAATTGTATAAATAAATAATTATCGAAGGATTTAACTGCAGGCAATGCTGTCTTAAGGCAGATCTCAAATCATCGTGTCTACAGATTCTTGTATTTGAAGAGTCTGTTTTTCTTCACCAACCAAACAGATTTACCTACACATAGAATATTTTGTAAGGGTTGGTTGTTTGGGGTGGGGTTTGGGGATTTTTTACTTGTCTGGGGGCTTTTTGCTTTGTTTTGATGGGTTTTTTTCCCTTCAAGCTCCATCCCTCCACCAGCCCTGCTATTCCTCTTGGTGACTCTCTGCTGCAGAGGAGTTGTACCCCTGCCACCGGGCTGAGCAGTTCCTCAATTCTTCTACCTGGGCACAAGTGCAAAAAAGTAAATGTGAAAACCAAAAGTTTTACAGAGGCACCTTAAGACAGGAATTAGGCTACTTAGGACAGACGAGTCCTAAGTAATGAACTTCTTTCAGAATATTTATTCAAGTATCCATCTGTATTTATGAAAGCTGAGGTGAGACTGAGGAGGGGCAGGGGAACTTCAAAGCCCCAAGCCACAGGTCTCTCTTGGAGATTCTTGCAAAAACCACCTGAGGAAATATGTCAAGTGGTGGGTGTTATGCAGTGATTTTTCATTAATTTTAATTACTGTCATTCTATAGGATAGTGAGCATCCTCAGACCTTCGCCTCCAAATTGCACTGGGATTTGTGCCAAATTTCTGCTCCCTCTTTGGTTCCCTCCAGCAGTATTTAGTAATGGAATCGCTTAAACATGTTTAAATAAGAAGGGTAAATGCCAAACACTTCTGAATGAGAAGGAACGTGTATCTTAAATGGCACATGAAGCCTTTATTCATAATTCTATAAACTGAAAACCTGGACTATTTGGGATCAAATAGAAGGCTTGATCAGGCTTGAGAAGAGAGTAGATGGAACATCCCCATGTAAGGAAAAGCAAAACAAAACACAAAGTGACTCTAACTTTTCATAAAGCATTAGGAGAGCACACTGTAGGGAGGGGGAGGAAGAGAAAAAAACCTAGAATCAATTCCTTTGATGGGAGCTTACTGGTTTGCTTAAAAAAAAAAAAATATATTTTCGGCACCAGATTTGCAATACAAGTGACATCATCATCTCCATCATCATCATCATCATCATCTCGTCCTGGCTTCCTTGAGCCATGATGACTCCACCACAGTTAACCAAGCAGCAACCCACCATTTTCCCCTGGTTTACATCCTTGCACACCCACAAGCACAGCTCGCCCCCAAGCTCAGTGTTTCCCACGTTAATCACGCCAGCAGCAAGGGGAACACCTTCCACCCTCCACCACAACAAGTGCCAGCTTGGGATGGTGAGTAAATACAGCCACCATTTCTTTCCAAAGGCACCTACATTATCCTCTCAAAGCCTTTCCAGTCAAAAATCTCCTCCACTCCCTTCGTAGAAAGGCTCCTTGTCACGCCTGCCTGGCCCCAGGCTTGCCTTGCCCCACCTTCCCCAGCTCTCCAATTCAGGTAAAAGCCAGCTGTGTGCCAGGCCCTGGGCTTGCACAACACTTTTTACTCTCTGTTTCCTACAAAAAGCCTCCTGAAGAGCTCCCTCTCCACCTGAAGAGGAGAGTTTGCTTGGGGTTTCTCTGGGGTGGGTCTCTGGGTGTGTGTGTTTGGGGTTTCTGTGTGTCTGGGGTTTGTGCGTGTCCCATCCCTCCGGCTGCAGATTTCTCTCTGCATCTTCACCTGCCCAAGGAAATCTGCCATTGTGCAGTTTATAGTGTCCTTGTGGTGCAATTTTCCTGCAGCTACTAGTGAAATTTTGGGAGCAAATGTGTGCTGGAGGCTCTTTAGGAACCTAAATTTAACAGAGGTAAAACCAAGGCTGAGATACAACCAAGTCACAGAATTACCCTTCAGAGTGAAAATGTTATTAGAGATTTTCTCATTCACTCTCCAATTAGTTTTCCCCCTAAAAAAAATATATCTAATTGTCTTGAAGCTAGATTCAGCTGTTTTAAGTTCAGTTTGCACTCATTAACTAGCACTGCACAGAAGACTGAAGCGTTTTGGACACCAGAGAGAAGATACAAAGTAGTATGATCAAGAAGTGGAAATTCTTACAGGCACAGGCACAGAGTACAGGAGATTCCTAAAGATCTAGAGAAGTGTGTGTCAGCAGCGTGGCTGAGGTGGGAGAGACAGAACAGCAGAGCCTGCACTGTGAAGGAAGAGATCCTATTGAGGGGACACAGGAAGAACAAGATGAGTGGGACGTGTCCCTGCCCACGGCAGGGCGTGGAACTTGGGGATCTTTGAGTCCCTTCCCACCCAAACCATTCCGGGATCCCATGAGGGGCAGCCTTGAGTTCTCTTTGGGTGCATTTGATAAAGCAGAGATGAATTTTCTGTAGGGAGGGGATATTTCACTGTGCAAGTATTTCACGTGAGTACGTGGTAGTCAGTGCAAGGCTTAAAACGCCCCTGTGGACCTGAAATATCTCTGCATTCTGCACCTTTTCAGAAGGCAGAGCAGAAGCAGCACAGAGGATACCAGTACCTTGCCCGTCCTCTTTTGTAACAGACAAAGCATTAATGGAAATTCTTCATGTTCCCCTTACCAACAGCCTAAAGCCTCGCACTGACGAGGAGCACTGAGCCCTTTTTACACCAAGACACGATGTTTGTTTGCCTTTGCATGACACATTAGAGCCCAGCCTTCAGGAAACACAACAAGGTCAGTCCTTTGCTGGGGTCCTCTGTGGCTGTTTGGCACTGGGATGTGGACATGTGAGGAGACACATCTTTCAGCATCAGCAGATTTGCAGAACACATGCTCTGCTTTGAAACATGGGGAAATTGATCCTGCAGGGCTGTTTACTTCACCAGCACACCTTGGAGTGCTATCACGGCACCTGCACGTTGCGTAATTGCTGCTTCTCCCTCCACCAAACATCAGCAAAATTTGTAGCAGGCAAAGGTATAATCACAGGGAGTGCTGCAGCCAATTTTCACAGCTCAGACATAAAAAAAGAAAAAAGCTAATTAGCGACATCTGTTCTGGAGCCTACCTGCACTCTGTTTATTACCTGCCCCCTGAACTGGCACCAGCTTTGGGAAGGGAGCTCACCTGAGCGTGTGTGCTAACCTGGTACATGCCCACGCTTTCCTGAGTGACACCACGTCACTTGATACGATATTCAACAGAAATTTATCCAGTTTTATTTTCCTGAGCTTTTAAAATAGTTTCTTTCACATGATTCGTTAGCCTTATTTAATTCTTTGTTCACACACAGAATTAATGAATAATCCTCTGCTCCCTGAGATCTACCAACAGATCGTTCCCGCTCCTGTAAGCTGCAGCCTCCTTCTGTCCAGGCAGGAGTCAGAGCTGGCCCACAGTGGTCACCCTGCTGGCAATGGGCCACTTTGCATGGAGTGACACATTTTCATCCACAGGCAAGGTCTGAGCTCCCTCTGCTCTGTCAGCCTGCCCATCGCCTCTCCCATCCCCCTGCAATCCCATGCCGTGTTTTGTACTGGATTGATCCCTACATAATGAAATCGAGCAGAGCTCATCTAGGAATGCAAAGAAATTTCACCAAGTTAATTTTTTGGGAAGTATGCAAACCTCGAAATACTTAATTTATCAGAATTCTTCACTCTCATTTTTGACTCACATTAATACAGATTCCTTGACCTCACTTTGTCCAGCTACTCTTTTAAAAATAAACCATGGTAAACTACAACATGCAGCAGTGTTGTGGCTTCAAAAAAGGCCCCAATCTTCATCTATGACAAGCTTATGCTGCATTTTCTGCACAAGTAAGACAAAAGATTTAGAAGAAAAAAGCATCTCAGGATATTAATTGAGACCAAGAATATAAGCCTGTTTTGTGAAGGGTTTAGTGATTCTTTCCTTTCACTACTTCCTCCTGTTCCTCATGGAATTGTTCTTAAAAACACCAAACCAAAACAACAGCAAACCCCCAAATTTTGAAGATTAACAACAAACAAAACTGCTCCCATCACCACACTCGTGGCTGAATGCTCTGATCCAGTCCATCAGCCTCAGAATTTGGGCTCAGCCTCTGGCTTTGGGTGCATCTTCAGCGGCACTTTGAGAAGGGGCTGCCTGGCTCCCAAAATAACCAGCCCTGGCTGGAGTCTGTACACGAGATAATGGTGGAGAGGATGCAGCACTTGCCAGAATGCACATAAGGATGAAGAAGGCTGCTTAAGGGTATGCAGCAGTAAGGAGATACTTCTCATGTGACTGATCAGAGTGAAAACTGTGTTCCAGTTTATTACACTGCCTGCAGATACGAAATTGAATAGTAATTGTTTGAACTAGATTCAGCAATACCTACCACAATCCACTAATGAAAGAGACCTGTGTTGTCTTGCACTATTGGATTAGGATTGTTGAGTGCTCTGTATTTTTAGAACAGCAATAAGGATCTTTTACATTACTCATGAAACACACAGCACAGGTTTAACCAGGTGGAACAACTTGTCTGGCTGGTGCAGAACTGCAGCAGGGGAAATGCTGGGGCTGATTCCTATATGGCACAGGAGAGAAGGCTGCAGCCTAATTCAAGGCTTATCTGAGACAGTAAAGGACTTGCACTGGTTTCACTGGGTTTTCCTCAAGCCTATATTGAGATCAGTTAAGAAAGTTGCCCAGTTAATCTCAGTGGAGCAGTTTTGTGATTGTTTATTTTCCTTTTAATCTGGTCCTGCTTTCCACTGATCCAACGGGGAGGCCAGAGCTCGAGGGAAGATGAGGCTGCTGGACCAGAGGGAAGACAAGAGCAAGCAGCATCAGTAAAACAAACAGCCTCAGCAGGTTTAATCACCTCCCTGCCTGCTCTGTTTGCACCAAACACTGCCTCAAAGGAAGCCAGATACACCCTTGGCTGCACTGGTTCCTTGTACTGAAGTATCTAAATTCCTGGTGCCTCTAAATCAAGGTAACCTCAGGTGTGCGACCCTGATCGGACAGGTCATCTCTCAGAGTTTAACAAATGCTAAAATTCTACTGTATTTTGTACCCCAATCAGGATTCTTTGGTATTTTCAAAGTAAAAATGCTTCAGGTGCTGTGTTTTTGTGGGGGTTTTGACATTTCTCTCTTTTTTTTTGAAACTTTTTCTTCACAAAGGAAAACAAGAACATAAAGCAATGTAAAATACATGGCTTGGCTGATTTTCCCACATAAAGAAGCAGGGCTCGGAGCACAGCTGGTGAAGCTGGAATGACACCACAATCTGGGGCACAACCCTTGCATGCAAATCAGCACAGAAAGCAGTGACTGAGGTCCCAGCTCTCCAGTCAGCCTCCGACAGGTATCCCAGGATCTGACACTGATTATGTGACCTTCCAGAAGCGTGGAAGAGCACTTGGGTTTTCTGTATGGAGGAGCTGGATTCAGTCACCTCTGTGTAGGAAATCTTCACAGAAAACACTGTGGGTTGAAGAGTCATTTCTTAACCGACTGCTCTCCTGTAAGGCTCTTGCTCTTAGTAACTGGGCTTTAATTTCTTTTTCCCAATTCCACTGCAAGCACAGTGTCAGGTTTGTGAGGCTGAGCAGGACCGAGCTGTTTGCATCAGTGCTTGAGAGCAGGATCCACCTCAGACCTCACCTAACAGCAGTTGCTAGGAGATCTGCAAGGGAAAACACCCTTCTGATTGCAGCGGGGGCTGTGGGGGAGCTGCTGGGCAGATGGAGAAGGCTGAGAAAGGAAACACATGGAAGAAGATATGGCTGTGAGAAAGAGGCTCCCATGCCCCCAGCGCATTCGGATCTGCAGTCATATCTCCCTTACTGGTGGGAAGCCGAAGGGCTACACACCCTGTTATAAATATGGCCACGGACACTGCAGCAGATGGCATTTGTCAGCAGCAACAGCAGCCTTTCCTAAGGACTAGGGAAGCTGGAATCCAGCTCAGGAGTGGCTGGAGATGGGAAAGAGAGCACTAGAGCATGGGAGAGGTGAGCTACCGTGTCACTGCATTGCATTGCTGGGTTTAGGGAGGCAATTCCTGGCATTCTGACTCCCCTCTCTGCTAAGTCAGTTCTGTTATCAAGGAAGAAAAATATACACCAGCCTCTTCTTTCTTTTGTTTGTTCTGGCTCTTACACTTCCCTGCCAGTGCCTGCCCCGTGCCAAACGTCTGCTCCTCCCTGCCCAGCCATGCTGTGGGTTGCCACCTTGTCACGGCCGCTGGCCCTCGTGCTGATGGCACCGGCTCGGACAGCCCTGCCCGGCTGCAGTCACACGGGGTGTCCCGGGCCTGGCACCCTGCCCATGGCAGGAACACGGTGCCAGGGCAGCGGGGGAGCACCCTGGCAGCACCCTGGGGTGCAGGCAAGGAGCTGAAGCCAACCCCAGCAGGGTCCCACTGATGCCATGATGATTTTTTGCTTTTCTTTTATACCCCTTTTATACACTCTTTTATATAGCTTTATATATTCCTTGTGACTTTAGCTGACACAGTTATAATTCTTTAAGTTCGATAACTCCCCTTAGACCCGGTATTTCGTTAAGTTTAGAGACCAAACATTCTAAAAGCCCAAAGAACCCAAGGGCCTCTCCAGAACACATTCTGTAAACAAAGCCAGGCCCATCCAGGNTTTCCCTCCTAACTGTGTGCAGCTCTCTTAATTTTAAGAGCAGGATAAGGCATCAGCACCGCAGCAAGGGCTGGAGAGCCACGCTTCAACCCCCAGAAGTGCCTCCCCCAGCCCAGCCCAGGCCAGGGCAGGGTGTTTCTGCTGGCAAGCGGGCAAGGAGAGCAGAGCAGGGCGCATCCAGCGGGCTCACACCCACCGTGCCTCCGTGGCTGACCCTGGGCACGGCTTTGAGGGATATTCTGCAGCCTCCCCGCCTGCGAGCTGGGAATGGGGATGCCCACCTCTGCTGGGAGCAGGGCTCAGGGGCGTAGCTGCATAATCTGCACTGGAATTTTCACAAAAGGGCTGTTAGTACGTCAGCTGCAATGTTCCACTTCTGTCTGGCTGCAAAGGGGGATATGGAAAAAAATCAAAAAAAGTGTTAATCAAGTGCTAATCTTGCTGCTAATTATTGTAGCTGCTTACATTTGGAATTTCTGTATATGTCTCTCTTATTTTCCTTCTCTAAATGGGAGTAAAATGTACAAAAGGGCAGGTATTTCCTCCTTTCTGGTCCTGCTCCACCTATTTACTGGGCCATACTACATGCCTGGGAGTTTCATAATGGGAATTGGAAATGGAATTAAAGAAAAGGAAATTGCTACAAATGAAGCAATTTCCTGGGTGTAAACAGGGCTTGGAATTTTGAAGAACAGATTTCACATGAAAACATATTTTGTTCTGTCAAACAAATGTGACGATTTCTTGTTAGATACTATTTAGCTGAGAACATTAACAAATAACCTCATTATGATTCTGATGACATAAAAGACAAAGGACTGAGCACTGAAGTCCTAATTTGGGCAAAACTCCAGAACTTCAGGGATACTTTTGTCTCAGTAATCACATCAGGATCTGGTCTTGGCAGGTTCCAGCACTAATGGATAACAATACGCCCTGGACTAACTTCTCCACAATTTGTTAACTGGCTTTACAAACATAAATTGAGACTGGAGGAGCTAAACCCCATGGATTTCCACCAAGAGTGAAATTTAGTGCAATTTTATGACACCATTTAGATACCTGGGTGTCTGCATGAAGTACAACCTGGCCTTGGACACTTCCAGGGATGGGGCAGCCACGGATTCTCTGGGCACCCTGTTAAATTATTTCAGAAATACCAATTTGAGCTTTTACTCATTTAAAACTTCTTTAATAATTTCCCTCCTCTTTCTTTCAGCACTGAGGGTTGGACATTGAGAGTTGGTCTCCGTATCAGTGAGTGGCTTTGAATGCAAAAGGTTCAGTTAATTTGCCAAGACTAAAAGAGAGTTTGAAGTCTCTGTATGAACTAATATTTCCTGAACACCGTGTAGGTGACCCTGCTGAGCAGCCTGCAGACAGATGTGCTGATAGTCCATTGGTTTGAGCACTCAGGGCTAATTTCGGCCTCCTGAGAAGCCCACTGAAGTTCCCTGCCTGCCATGAAGAATGCACGTGGTGGTGTTTATTTTTTGCATATTCAACAACTGACAAGAGTAAAAGCATTACATCTGCAAACACTGTCTCCTGGCAGCGTGCATAATTCTTTTTTTGGAAGCTCTTTGAAGACTTTGGATCAAATTTAGAGGTATTAAATTCCATTTTAGCCCTCTGTCTTCCCAGTGTGGCCTGATGATTGTGTGCACCACAAAACATCAGTGTCAAAAACCATCAGAGAACACACCCACTGCAAGGCATGAAATGGATTTCACCACCCCACGCTGATGTTCCACTGAGGCAGAACATGTGGTTAGCTGTCTGTCATGGCAGCAAAAGTAAACCCTGCATGTACCAGAGGTAAGAAAATCATTCATCCAAGAATAATCAACTTTTGGAAATCATTCACTGCTGCTATAACTGAGCACAATGCACCAGCAATTAGCTGTGCATCACTGCTTTTAAACTGCACAAAGCTGACTGCAGTGGGGGTGGTGAATATTTGTTAAGCTGGGTTTGTATGAAATAAGAGATCACCTGGAGGAGGAATATTACTGGAATTTACGTTTCAGGTCATATCTGGGAATTTACATGTCAGTTGTAGAATGTCTCCTCTTGGCTTTCACAACCAGTGATGTCATAGATCAAAGATAGTGGGTATCTTAGAAAGCCCTGCTGAAGACACAATGAATAATTCAGCATTTGCAGACCAGCTCCTACTCTTGTTTGTACTGGAGTTAATAAGAAGTGTTTCCTTTGAAGCCAAGGGGAAATTTTATTCCAGTGTGAGGGATATGAGAATGAGAAAAACAGGGTGCACCCATGGCCTTACTGCCTTCCCAGAGGGCGTCAGACCCAGACCGAGTCCCCCAGGGTAAAGGAAACTCCTGGGCTGCTCTCCATGGAGAGGGCAGAGACTGCAAACCTCGTGCAGGAGCCGGGCAGCTGAGCCCCGAGCTCGGGGATCTCCTGGGAACATTTCATGGCAGGCCAGCAGGACAGGCAGTGAGAACACGGGGCTGAGCAGGCACCGAGGCTCTGCCTTCGGATCGAGTCCAAAGGAGGGCACTGCTCCTTTGTGTGAGCATCCCACAATAGCAGGAGGGAAGAAGCCTGGCAAGGCTCTGTAATCACTTCTCTGTAGTCCCAGGAAGCGCAGAGAAAACCCCAAAGAGATGCACACAGGAGCTGGTGTTGAGGCCCAGGGACAGCCCCAGAGCAGAGAAAACCCCAAAGAGATGCACACAGGAGCTGGTGTTGAGGCCCAGGGACAGCCCCAGAGCAGAGAAAACCCCAAAGAGATGCACACAGGAGCTGGTGTTGAGGCCCAGGGCCAGCCCCAGAGCAGCAGCACCCCTGGCACTCCCCAGGGCCCCCCGATCCTCGCTGCAAGCCCCGGAGGCACCGCGCTCTCCCGCTGCAGCCGCCTCCCTTCCCACAGGAGAGCTCCCGGCTGATGCCCTTTCCGTGCTCCCCCAGTCACACCTGGGAAAGGACAAAAGCCCAGCAGACCCCAGAGGAGAAGCCTGTCTGGGAAGGTGTGTGTCAGATATGGAAAGCTGTGTCTTCCAGTATCAGAAATCTCATGGCTCGTTTCATACAGCACTAAACTGACCTTTTGGGGTGGGGTTTTTTCTAAGGAAGGGTTCCTAATGACTCCTCATGTTTCTGTGGACATGGTCCTGTGCGAACACTAAACAATTCCATCAGTCTGGCCAGGGTCTGTGTGCATTTGACATGGAGAAGCTGGCACTGTTTAAGGGAAGCAAACACAGAGGTCAGTGCTGTCCCTTTGGACAGCAGAATAAATCCTATTGGGGCACGACAAGCCAAAGTACCTCAATTAATTATTTTCCAGTATCAAATTGGATGTATCTTGGAAATCTGTTTGCACAAGTTACATAAACACAGGTACTGCAGGTTCTAACACACCTCCAAAGCAAAGTAATCATAACAGTTGCCTTTTTTCCCAGCTAAGTCAAAACATGGATAGCACTGTTGGAAATGTCAAATGGCAGCATTTCTGCTCAAACATTGAAGTACATCTTCAACATTGGATTTCTGACCCCAGTGAAAGGAATAGGGGCACCAACTACAGCAGGCAATAATCTGAGGTAAAACACACACAATGGCCAAAATTAACTTGAGTGGGAAATTACTCAAAGAGGATAATCCCTAAACACAGCAAAATAAGGAAGCCCAAGGAAGAATAGCTCTTTCCACATGACCAGCAAAGAACGAAAAGTGCCATGTCATGCAGAACTCGAAAAGGGGAGGAAGATTTCTTTTCTGGAGATTTTCTTTTCTGGCTTTTTTTTTGTGGTTGTAGTTGTTGCTTCCTGATAAACAGAGAGGACAGTTCATGATAAGGATGAAGGGTCTCAGCTCCAACACCAGTGTGGGCAGTGTTCTTGGTAGCTCCTGTGTGCACACAGGCTCCGAAGGAAGGTCTGAGGTGCCTGACACTTCCTGCTCTGCTGCTGTGCCATGGCTGCAAACTTAGGATGGAACTTGGACAAGAAGTAACTGATCTCTTTATAAAAATACAAAGTTTGATGCAAAACCAGCTTCTACCCAACAGCTGGGAAAGAAAAAGTAAAGTACATGGTTCCTGTCCTAACCTTTGTTTCTCAAGGCTTGTTGGTACCACTGGTATCCCTGTAACTTTCCTTTTACAGACTCCTGTCCTTGTCTTCACTTCTTCTGTCCTGCTCCTGGTCCTAGAGACAACTTCCCCAGTCTTGAAGCCTCAGATGAGTTCTGACTTTTCATTTAAATCCTTCCTTCAAGCACCTTTCCCTAAGAATCCTTTACTGTGACTCCTGCAGCCACAATGAAATGATTCTCATCCTTTCTCTTTTCCTGTGTGCTTGTAAGAATTACTTCATGTTTTTCATAGGAAATTTTCAGCAGCCTCTATATCCCTTTATGCTGCTGTGCAGGAGCTATTTCATTGACACTGCACAAGTGAGAAATACCTCTGGGTAAAGTGAATGTCTGGGTAAGTTAATAGAAACCCCAAGTTACAGCAGACCCTTCAGTAAAAGCAACTGGAAGGAGCAATAAATACCATTATCATTTACAGTTAGAATATAAACAATATCCACCACCAGCCTGGCAGTTCAAAAGCGAGCTAAGAACTCCATCAGCAGCCTGTTTTGCTTTGAGTAATTAGTTTTATAAGAGAACATTGATCAAAGGCATTGGTAGCAAGTTTAGTGAAGTGTTCATCATGTACAAAGTCGCTGGAAAATTACTCAGCCCTGAACTCAGCTCAGCCAAAATCAGGTAAACCATAAATAACCAGGGCTAAAGATGAACAGCCAGCTCCGAACAAAGGAATTCCAGAGACAGCAAAGCACGGCTGCAGTCTCAGCAGCAGTGGGTGGCTTTCACCAGGACCCTCTGCAGTTCCCTGTCCCAGCAGGGGCTCAGCGGTGCCAGCTCAGAGCCACTGCCAGAAGTGCTCTGGGCAGCAGAGCTGCTCCTGCTGCCTCCTCACACAGCAAGAAGGTGCTTTCGAGGCAGGGAGAGCAGCTCACCTCCGTGGCAGCTGTTCCAGGCCTCGAGAAACCCTCAGCAACAACGAAACCACAAAGATCCTCGGTGCCATCTAATTAATTGAAAAGGCAGTGAAATATTGGAGATATGGGGGGAAGTTCTTAATACGTGGTTGTAAACAGAGAAAATAACTCGGGCGTTCTGGAAGGAGCTCATCCAGCTGAAACATGGGCCCAGGTCTCATCTTCTGCTCAGGGCTGCTCAATCAGTTTTCTGCAGAAGCTGAGGTTTGGTGAACGGTTGTCTGTAATTTTTTGCACATTTCCAGCTAGTTAATAGCTGAAACACTTCCCCAGTGTGAGGGAAAACACATTTCTTCTACGGAATCTCCTGTGTTTGTGAAAAGGCTGCCCCATAAGCCTTTCACCTGTCCAGAAACGCTGGCAGAAGCTCTCCTGGGGACAGCTGTGACGCTGCTCACGCCCTACAGTTTGCTGAGGGAGCAGACTGGGAGCTCTGACACCTCTAAGTGAGCACCTGCCAGGTGTCAGCGATTTCTGACCCTCATCACTGCACAAAAATAGAGGGATGGTGTCCCCCAAACCTGGACTCCCTCCTGACTCGTTTGCAGTGTTAACCTTCTACAACAGTTTACTAATCACACATAGTCATTAATAACCAGTGATTCCTGCACACCTAATTACATAGAGAAGCAATTCTCCAAGTGCATAAGGCACATTTTTTCCCCAGTAAGGAAATAAACTCAGAATTTCAAGCAATTCAAAGTGCACCTGCTGAACGCACAAGTAGGTGTATTCATTCCTCACTCCTTTTCCTGGGGGTCAGGGAGGGAACCACATTAAAAACGTTCTCTACCAAACGCTCATTGTGGGGATATAATCAATGAGAGTAAATTACAGAGGGCAAACCAGATGCTGCTCGAATTAATTTCCAGTCTTCTCAAGCAGTTAAAGCTCCTTCCAGCACTGAAGCACACGCCAGCACGAGCCCTCTTGCTCTTTTAATGCCACCACCAATGTATTGGCTAGTATTTGTCACTAAGGAAAAGTTACATTTTCTCATTCCTTGTTGAAGTTCACATTCAAGACAAAACTCCAAGGAACTGAATTTGACCTTGAACCGATTCCAAAAATTTAGCTTGTGCACTTCCAGTTGAAAGAAAAATCAGGGATCCTGGCTCAAGGGTGAAATGGAAGCCTTGTTTGAACTACAAAATTAGTGCAGTTTGAGAAAAATGACTGCATAGTGCGGGAACATAAATTAAAGGTAAATCATGAAAACAATGAAGGTTTTTTTTAAAAATAAAATCACTTTCCGTTAAAAGTCAATTATTTCTCTAGAAGGTCAAACTTATTTTCAGTAATAACACTGTTCACTAGTAGACCATGAAGACCTGTACACGTCTGAAATATGTAGAACTTTTAATATGCACAACAGAAACTGGGTGTTGGAACGGTGTCAAAGAGTCTCTGCAAAATTACAATGCAAGTCGGACCGCATGAAGTAATCAAAGTCTCAGTTTATTAAAATGTGTTATTTATGACTTACAGAAAATATTTCTTGTCTGTGAAAGAGAAATGAGTTAAGGATTAACCCTTTTAATATTAAGAGGTTCCTTTTTCTCATTAAACATACAAATACTGAATTTTATTCATGAAGCAGGCGAAACAGAGATGCCAAGTCTCCCACATTATCATCTACTGGATTCATTCTCTAGCTAATAAATCTTCTGATTCACATATTCTGCCCACAGAATGCTAATGCCTTCCCTGCTGGCCGGGCTGGTGTCACGGTGTCTGTGAGGGCTGCCCTGGCTGCTGGCCCTGTCCAGCCCTGTCCCACAACCCAGCCGAGCAGGCAGGGGCTGAAGGGCTGCTCTGGTGTGGTTAATGGCTGCCTCAGACCAATGGGTGTCAGGATATGCTGTCAAAAGGGAGATAAAATAGGTTGGGTCCTCCTGGACCAATCTCCTCAGCATGAGCACTTGTAAAATAAAAGCTTTGACAATCTTATTCTGCTGATTTTTTTTTTTAGGATCTAGTCTCTCTGTTCACCTTTATTCCTTAGCCAAAAACACTGAAGGACCAGCATAACATTCTCCACCACTGCTGTTCCCTGTGTTTGGCCAGATGCAAAACCAGCTGTTGTGAATTTGCTAAGTGTGGGTTCCGCTCATCCGACTTGAAATGTGCGGCCAAAACGTGTCCCCAGAGCCACGTGCAGCCAGCACCAGGTGATGGCAGCCTGTGACCATTCCAGCCTGGAGCCAAACCTGGGCTTCCCACGTCCTTGGTCTTCCAGGGCTGCTGGATCAACACAGCAGGAGAAACCGGGCAGGAAGTCACCCACGGCTGGATGTGGCTCTGCTGACAGGACCCCAAATCCTAGAGAGCCCAGGCACTGCTGCAGGGCGATCATCCTGACCCTGGGAAGATGCTTACACCTCTCACACCTGGATACACCCCCGCCTGCTCTATTGCAGTTTGGATGTAGAATCGATTTTCATGTGGAATGTTAACATTTTATGTGTATAAATTTTTTCCCTTTTCAGGAAATTTCATGCTTTGCCTCTTATTCCAAATTTTCAGCTGAAGTTGAAAAATACATTTTTACATATAAAGAAATGTAAAAACTCATATTTTCACTTAAACATAATTCATAGTGCAATTCACTACAGGTAATGATTTCCTAGAGTTGCCTGGTTAGGATTCCTTGGCTCAGTGGCCCCTGACTAGCTCAGGTGACAACAACTGACAATTGCATTAATATGAACAGCCAGTCCTAAATCAGCCCAGAACAAATGTGCAAGGTGCAGGAGACCCCCGGTGCCCTCTGCAGCTGTGTGCTAAATACACTGCTAATACAATACACTGCCAATAACCCTGAATGGCTAACAAGTCTTGAAGTATTAACTTGTTTTCAGAGAGTCCTGGAATGCTTTGGGTTTAGAGGGACATGAAAGTTCTTCTCATTCCACCCCTGCCACAGGCAGGGACACCTTCCACTGTCCCAGGCTGCTCCAAGCCCCGTCCAGCCTGGCCTGGGACACTGCCAGGGAAGGGGAATACATCCAATAGGATGGAAAAGTTAAAACATTTTTCCTGCTCGTTCCCAGGAAAAGGAATGGCTGGGGAAAAGAAAGGCAGGGACAAACAGACACATCAAGAGGATTCACCAGTTTCAGCCCTGCAGTGCCAGACCTGGCAGCCACAATGCCGTGAGCAAACAAAGCTCTCAGCACCTGGCCACGGCTGCACACCATTTCAGAAGGGGAATAAAGCCCAAGTTCTTATTCAGCTACTGTGCATTTCTTAAAAGTTTACATGAAATACACACCAGTCGTGCTCTGCTGCTGGTTTTGTCAGAATACAGGAAAATGCCCTTAACACACAACAGTTCCTTGCACTGCATCGGTTCTGTGAGGGTCTGCTGGGTGTTTTAAGTCACAATGTTGAAATGATAGTGGGTTTAACACTTTGCAAATGCTTTTAAGTCTGAATAGTTCAGACCTGAAGTAAGTCTTCCCTTAGGGATTTAATGTATTTAATTATCTCTGAAGTTTTATCCATCATAATAGCTAAGTGAAATCATTGCTCTTGTACAGAACAAAGGGAAGCCAAACATATAAATCAATATTTGATTTTTTAAAGTTATTTACTGGAGTAACACATGACAGACAATGAAACAGTAAAAGAATTCCCAATAGTTATTTTTTTTACAAAACAAAAACTTAACAGAAGGTTATTTTAAACCAACAAAATACAAGACTAATTAGCCAAGAGAGATGGAAATATCAGCAGCGTGGTGGGAGAGGCAGAAAGATGAACAACGGAGACTTTTAATTACTTCTGCATTACTTTTGTGGGGTTAGTTAAGGCTTGACAGGTCAGTGCTTACATAAAAGTGATCCTGAGCTCCCCTCAAAAGACCTCCACAAAAGCCCAGGGCAGTGAAACCACTTTGGGAGTGCTGTCCCACCGGGAGCTCCGTGCTGGTTTCCTTTGTGGTCACATCCTTATGCAGTCTCTGGAGCTCAGAAAGGACGTGGGGACACCAATGGTTTTCCAGTTCTATCTTTCAGCAAATCGCACCATTCCTCCAGCAGGACGCACAGACCCGTGGATCCAGTGCAGCCGTGAGAATTGTGAAGTGCAGACCCACGCGGCATTTGGGGATTACACAAAAGCTGCAGAACACATCCATTCACTTATCACTGCATCCTTAAACTTCGTTTCACATCGCGTGTATTTCCTCTCGTCCTACCACATGCACAATCTGCAAGGGATGCGATTGGAATCATTTCCCAGCCAGGCACAAAGGCACGGGTGAATTCTCGAGCCCGTCAGTCAGGGCTTTCCCCCTTGGCACGGCTCGGGGCGGTGCTTGGAGCTGGGTGCCACGGTCCTGCAGCCCTGCTGCCGCCGCAGCTGGGAGCGGGGGATGGCTGTGCCGGGCTGGCAGCGCTGGGGAAAGAGAAGGGAAGCGACAGAGCGGCCCCGAGCCCTGCCCGGCTGTGCCATCCCTCCCGCGGTACCTGCACCCCGTGTCCGCCCTCCCTCCGGCCTCCGAGACTCTCCGACACCAGCGGGGCCCCACCCTGCTCAGACAGACAAAGGCAATGCCACTCCTCTGATAAGGAAATTGGAAGCATTTCCTTGGGTTTATCAGCTCCCAGTGTTTCCTGGCCCAAGGAGTTTCTGCCCATGTAGGGTGAAATCTGGCTCTCATCTGCTGTGCTGTTGCAAAAGATACAAGGACAGAGCATTACCCCACAAACACCGCGTGGAGAGGCTGGACAGAAATCGGCAATCAGTGTTTCATTCTGCTGGATGTGACTGCTGCTGACAACTGTGCAATAACAGCTTTGTAAAGGAGATTCATACGGATCCCAATTTACAAACAAGAAAATTAAAGCATATGGAGGAAAACAACCTGCACCCCTTCACAAGGGGAACCAGGACTCCTCAGGGAACAGAATCCAAGAGCCCACATCACAAAATCCCTGTTGGAGGTCATGCACTTGGTAAACATCACGGTAAGCAACAAATGGTAACCAGAATCTATTCCAGCTATGCACTGGGTATCGGGTGTGACCAGGTGTGCACCCACATTGGCATTCTCCCTATTTACTGTGGAGAGCACACAGTGAAGGACCATGAAACCGAGCCACATATCACAGGATTAATTCCAGATGAAAACTGGAAGAAGAAACACAAGCACAAACCGATCAAGGAACAGGATGTCCTATACATTTACTGATACCTGGAGAGATGTTCAATTGAAGGAAAATAAATTATCCCAACCAGGCTGCTGGAAAGTGAGTTCCTGGGCCGGTTTGGTGTTCTGTTTAAAGGTAACCCTGCAGCAGTTAGATACCAATCACATCACCACCACAAATATTACAAAGAAGTTCCAGGAAAGGAGCTACAGTCCAACACATCCACCCAGGTTCCTTTAATCCTTTTTCCTTTCAGGCAAATTCCAGGCTGTTCCCACCTGCCTGCTGTGCCCTTGCTGATCCATTATCCTCTTGAACGGGCAGTGAACCTGCTGCAAAGGGTTAAGGTGGCTGCACTGTCACAGGGCCGACTGCATCGACACAAGGTGCACAAAAGTCCCCCCAGAGGAGAGAACAGGGGCGATGGCACTGATGTCCAGCCCAGGAGCCGTCTGATGGGGACCATTTGCTTTCTTTCATTCCATAAAAGGTGTTACTTTTAAGAAACTACTCCTTTAACAAGCCCTAAAATGATCAAGAAGGATGCCCTGGGCACAATACCTGTCTGATACATCAAGTTTATTGATTTAGATCATTTAGAGCAAAACAATGAGACCTCACAAAAAACATGCTCCTTCTTTGGTTTAATAAGAGCCTTAAAATGTGAAGCTCTTTGGCTTATACCCTCAGAGGACATCAAGGACACCAGGAGAGGTAAATTTTACCGAGAGGAATTTTGGCTGTCCTGACACTGAGCTGTGAGTGCCACACTGCACAGCCCACTCTCCTTGGGCACCATTCTCCATTTGGCTGCTTTGCCAGGAGTATCAGTAAAAAACCATTTGGTGCCACAGTGTAGTTAAATTGGGATGCCTGCGCTCTGCAAACAGCATCCAGAATGTCCTGCCTTACAGAACTCACTGAACTTCCTCTAAAATTTAAAAACTGGTGCTCTCTACCAATCTGGAGTGATTTTGAGTTGCTGTCTGCTTTTACAGATGCCCCCTTTGTCTGCCTGGATGTGCAGGTTGGGGTTAGGGGGGTGCACAACCCACATTGTTCAAAGCTTCGCACGTTGTTCTTCGCAGGCAGATTCTCTCCTCTGATTCAAACTTCCAGAAAATGATTAGGTTCTCGTTCTGCCCCAGCACTTGGTTTTCAAGAATTCTGGCCCCGAAATTTGCGAGGATTTATCTTGATCTGGAAAAGATTCCCCCTTCCTTCATTCCTGCCTCGGGCACGTCCTGACAGGCCGTGGCATTCCGTGCATGTCAGAGAGCAAACGCAGCGGCAGCCGGGCACTGACACACGCCAGGGGACGTGCTCCCTCCTGGGCCAGCCCCAGCTCCAGCTCGCCATCTCACCCAACATTCTCGGGTTCCTCCCATTCTCTTTCCAAGGTCAGGATGAGCAGTTTGCTCCGAGGAAGAGTTTGCCCAGTGTGGAGCCCAAAGGCTCTCCCAATGAAGGGGCACCTGATCGTCTTCCTCATTACATTAGTGAGTGAAGAGCCTCCAGGAGCCTCAGAGATTTTGGATTCATCATCAGCACTTGTTCAGGAACATCCTACCCTCACCGCAGCAGCAATCAGACTGGGAGCTTCCCAGAGCCAGACCCTCTGGAGATGGGGAATATTTCCTCGTTTTGCCTACAACCGAGGACAGTACTGGAATGGTCTTCTAAAGAAATGGGGTTTTTTTAAATTTTCCATTAAACATATCAATAACCAAAAGAGTTAGTGTAATCCTAAAGCTTAACCCAAACAGCCCTGAAGTCAAGGGGAGCCTTCACTGATACAATCCCACCCCAAGCGCTGCTGGACAGCACTGAGTGGCCATGCACAGGTTCTGAGTTGTTGATACACACAGACCTGTCACCATGAGCACTTGATCCAAACTGGGGTTTTTTTCCAAGAAAGGACATCATAATTCTTCACTGGGTCATTGCATCATCCATCAGAGACACTTTTATTTGCAGGTATCGGGGACTACATCTCTAACCAGCGTGAAGTGGCCAAAATTATTGTTCCATCTATGCTGAAAGTGAGACCTTGAGGTCACAGGTTGTCTGGCAGACTCGAGTCATCCTCCCAGCTCTGCAGAGCTGGAGGTTGGCATCTCCCTTTCACAGAGCTTTAGTGCCCGTCCCAGTGGGACTGAGCTCCTAGAGACCAAACAGGGAAGTAAATTGGATTATATTGAATTAGTGGCTTTGGACACACCTTTCACTCTTGTTAAAGTGCAATAAATGCCCCATTGATTCTCTGCCTCAGTGGTTTAAAAGTGCTAATTCTGTACAGGTGGCAGTTCTGCTCATGGAATTCCCGCTTTGATCATGACCCAACCCTGAGTGCCCCAGCCTGAACGAGCCATCAGATAACCGTGGATGTTTAAGGTGTTATTGAGAGCTCTTATCTCCACCTGATTTGATGCAGTCTCCGTTTCCAATGGGCACTGAGGGCACTCAGCATCCTCTCCAGATCCATTTGGTGTCTCACCAGCCCACGAGGGTGTTCTGATTCCACAGCAAACAGCCACTGCTGTCCCGTAGCAGGGGAGGTGCAGCAAAGGGATCCAGGTGCTGCTTTTGGTTTTGTTTTTCCCTCCCTCGTGCCTTTACCAGGTTTCACTTTCCTCTGAGCCCGAGAGCTTTTGTTTGTGCAGGAGACCCAAGGGTTTCCCACAGCACTGAGCAAGCAGAGGTGCTGGCACCAGAGCCTGCAGCTCCCACACCAGCCCTGCTCTCGTCTGCAGCAAGCACGGGCAGAGCTCAGAGACAAACTGTGATAAAGGAGCGCTGTCCGTGTGCAGCACAGCTCCCAAGGGTTTGGAAATGCTCTCCCACAGCACCTCAGACACTGTGCCAGAAATCACAGCTCTGTGGGCAGGGATCCCCCGGGTCACACTCTGCAGTGTCATACACACCTGAACAAAGGGAGACAAAGAAAATTAAACAACTGACTCAGAAAAATCACTATTACCACCAGGGAACAGCATGGGACTCTGGGCAGCCCAGACACATCAGAGAAAGGACTTTCCATAAAGAGACAAGATAGCAGTTGTGCACGTGAGTATTTCTCTAGACCATTAATTCCAGCTGCATGATTTCCCATTTTTTATTGCAAGAACTAATAAAATAAAATCACAAAACTGCCATCCTTCTCTAATAACTTCTGTTCACTACTGTAGTGGACAGAAACAAGCCTAGAAATAATGGGCTCTGTGCCTGCAAAGAGCTGGTTATTGTCTTGGTTTGTCTTTGGTCAGAATAGAATGATGTCACAAATTTGCTGTTGCATTTTTGTGTTTCTTGGACTTATCTATGAAGAAGACACACAAGAGATTCGTATTTTGCTGTGCCTTACCAGGACAGATGAAATAACCATCGCCACCAGCAGCAGAGCTGCTGCAGTCGGGTCGGCCCCCGATGGCTGGTTCGTGGTTGGCACCTCTGAGGTCTCAAAAGACACAATTTTCCTGCAGCTGGGGCACTCAGAACACTTCCCACCTGTTTCTCTAACAGGAATTCACCCTCTGCTGCCTTTTCCAGTGCTAGGAAAACCTCTTACCTGTGACCAGGCATTTCTGTGAACCCTGATGGAACTCAGAAAGCATTGCCCCTTGACCCAACCCACCTGGAAATCAGCTCAGCATCAGAGGCTGCTGGGAGAATCCCACCAGTTCCTTAGAAAAGAAGATAAAAAGATAAAGATTGAAGAAATCAGGAAAATGACAACAAAAAGTCTTTCTCAGCTATTAAACTTAACAGTCTACATACAGTTTAATTGCTTGCACTGTTTTCAGTTTTGAGCATATGCTGTTGTAATCATCAAGTAAAAACAGGGTTTAGGTATGCAAGATAAGTTTGTGGATAATGTGAAAGGAAAAATGTTGAGGCATACTATACCTTGAGTATTTACATTCCTGTTTTTATAATTATCTTAATTAAAGAGTAATTATTTCACTTAGAGATAGGCTTATCTCTAACATGAAACTACCTGTCTACCATAATAAAAATTGGAAAACATCAAAATTGCATTTTTTACTGTCTTTAATAGCCGTTCTGTACTTTAAATGCTGTCTTCACCACAAGGAAAACACATTGTTATATTCCCTTGGTATTCTTAATTTGTAAAAACCAGGCAGGTTGCTAAGAATGGAAGCAGGATTTCCAGAAGCACAGAATTAGCTGGCTAACAAAAACGTGCTTTCACCTTGTGTGAAATGAAAGACAAAAACATAACTAACACAGGGTTAGGCATGAAAATGTAATGGAAAACAGGGAAATGAGGCAGAAATATGTGCTGGTCCCTGTGTGCTGGTCCCTGTGTGCTGGTCCCTGTG
>VXBT01012700.1:80494-94753 GCA_013400235.1 Oriolus oriolus
TGTGCTGGTCCCTGTGCTGGTCCCTGTGTGCTGGTCCCTGTGTGCTGGTCCCTGTGTGCTGGTCCCTGTGTGCTGGTCCCTGTGCTCCCTGTCTGAGCCTGGGGACAGCCCCAGGACCAGGCCCTCCCCCGGGACAGCCTGGTGCAGCTGGGGTGTCTCTGCAGCTGAGCTGGTTATCAAGCATTTCATCAAGTTCTCCTCTTGGCTGGCATCTGCCTGCGGATTCCTTGACAAGACAGATCCAGGGCTCCTGTAAGAGCTGTCCTGGACATGAAGGGGCGCTTCTGTTTGGAGATAAACAGCACCAGGCAGGAGGACACGGGAGATGCGCTCTCACGGGGGCTGACCTCCCTGCCAGCCACTTGACACCTCACCTGCGCTGAGCCCCACATCAAAGCGGGACCAAAGCAGCGGAACAACCTCAGGGGAGACGCTGGGTTACTGCACTGCACGGGGACCTGGCAGGGAGGCAGGGGGGACTTCAAAACAGCTCAGTCCACAAACCTCAACCAGCATGTTTTAAACACTGCTTAGAAATAAATTAGGCAAGGTCTTACAGAGCTGCCAGAAGTCAGAGCGAGCCTTACTCTCCCTGAGAGCGAGGGAAGCACTCAGCAGCGGGATCAGCTTTGTCCCCCTTTGGTGGATGTGCTGGTTAAATAGATGTTACTGCACTCAGCACCTGAGGCACCTTCCAACCCAAATTATTTTCCCAGTGCAGACATTTTTTAAAAAATTTAATAGAGGAAAATGATGCACTCATCGTTACCCAAACACTTCACTGCTCAGCTGAGCCTGAGCTTCCTTCTGCTTCCCTGGAAGCAAGGCAGGCATAGGGGCTGGAGCTGTGGCAGAGCTGTGCTGCCTGCAGCTGCTCTCCTGCCGGCTGAGGAGGTGCTGAGGCACTGCACATGAACATCAACAGCTTTCCTGCAGCTTGCTGTAGGTCTGCTGGCTGGTTTATACGTCACGAGGGAAGGCACTGCATTTGTGGCACTAAAATGAACCCAAAAGATGCCCTCCAATGTGTCACAGCAGACGCAGCGATGCCCGGGGGTGGGGCACAGCGGGGCACAGGGACTGGCCCGTCCCTCCCCAGCAGTGACAGCCACACCACCGGGCCAGGGCCACCTCAGCAGCCTCAGCCCTGCTCTCTGAGTGCTGAGCCCCTCCACCTCGCTGCTGCTGCCTGGCACCGCCTGCACTGCTGGGACTGGCACACCCTGCCAGGGCCGCTCTCCCCCGGCTGCTGTGGGGTGGGTGTGGATAACAGGTGTTAGGGACACCCATTGCTGCAGCACCCAGCTGGCTGCAGTGCCACCACCGCGCACTAAGAGTGCCAGGAGCGTTCTCCTGAGTGCCCTTCACCATGTCTCTGCTGCTCAGCAGAACAGATTTCCTCGGGAAAAAACCCAAACCAACAAATAAACCCCACAAACACCCCCCCACCAGCAGCAAACAATAAACCAACCAACCAAGCGAAAACCTCCACAAAAACCTGCCTCCCAACAACTCACACAGAGCACTTCAGTGTGGCACCTTAATCTTTCAACTAATCAATAACTGGAACAAGGCAGAGAAGCCACCAAACACACTGAGACAAGAGAGTTCCTACAGCTGCACTGGAACAATTGCATCAAAGGTTGGTATTTATGGCAAGATATACAACAGTGGCTTATTTAGGCAAATAGAGAAATTACTGACCTGTCCAGTTTGTGTGTTTTCAAAAAAAAAAGTGGATTTCCAAAATCTTATTTTCTATTTCTGACTCCCAAAAGCTGCCTGTGACGCCAGCATTCAGCTGGAGCCTGTGCTTGTGCTGCTGCCCAAGGGATGCCTCTGGGTTTAAGGTTTGGGGGTGTTTGCAATATCACTGAGCTGCTGTGTGGCATCCCTGCCCAGGCTGGGGGGTTGCATCTTTAAGGTCCTTCCAACCAAACCATTCCAGGATTCTCTGATATGACCCAAGTGCTCAAGGAGGCTTCTTCATCGGGCTTAGGGAAAAAAAAATTGCCAAAAAACCCCTTTGGACTTTGATTCAGGACAAATGGACCTCCCCTCTAATTATCTGTGCCAGGATTTCACTGTGTAAGGCCTTAATCACAGCGAGCAGGAGTGGGGCTGCAGAACACTGGAGAGAAATGCCCTGCACCCACGGGTCTGGGAGCCAGGTAGGGTCCCGTTTGGAAAGAGCTTTCCTTTGTTTCTATCCTGCCCTCCAGTGGTTCAGCTGGGGCTTAACTGGAAGATAGGTCAAGGCAGAGCTAGAGAAAAGCACCGACCAAAGCATTCTAGCCTGTTCCTGTGACTGGCTACAGCACAAAAACAGGACAGGTCACATGCTGAAATTACTGTATTTGCAAAAACTGAACAAAGTAAGGTCTTTTTATTTGTCTGCTGAAGTAATAAACTGATAAAAAACCACAATTCCCTCCAACACCACAGCAATAGTCAGTACTAAAAAAATGAAAAAAATATTATAATAGGTCAAAATCTGTTCCTGTTTCACCTCCTGTTTCTGAATATTTCACCTTCAGTCAACTGAATTATTCAGTATTTCCCACAAGGGCACACTGAACTGGTCCATGTGAAGCCTTGGCTGGGCCCAAGGACTGATCCATGAGCTCAGTTTTCCTCTCAGTGCCACCAGAAGGACTGAAACAGTAAAGGGAGTTTCTGTGATCTCACCCAGCTCCCTGTGAAGGGAGGGCAGCGTTTGGCTCTGGCTGGGAACATTAAAACATTTGATTGATCCTTGTGAGCCATTAGGAAATGCCACCAGCACCTGCACACCAACACAATCGAGGTTTTGGATAAACTTGTGTTGTGCCCAGAACCAGGATTATACAAAGCACAATGAGAAATGGAGAGCAGGGCACCAGCTTCCCATTCCTGTCCCACCACATGACACAGTTTTTTCCAAAGGGAATGTTTAAACATCCTCTATTTAATGTTTAATCACAGGGATGCAGAAAAGGGGAAGGAAGAAAGGGAATTAATTCTTATATTACTAAAATTAGTTATAACCACCTGTAAAATTATTCCCTTCATTGACCATAAGTGGGCATGGAGGGGGAGATTGGAGGCATCTTGAATAAGTTTTAATAATTGATAATAATCTTCATTATTGTTTTTATTATGGCAAACTCCCAAAAAGCTGTGCTGATCTTTAATATTAGCTCCTCCAGACAATTAGAACACTGAATTTTTTAATATAAAGTTAAAAACCTAGAATCTGTGCACTTTTCACAAACCATAAGTATTCTGCAAGTGCCAGACCCTGCACTGATTATTGTCTCCCAGTTCATTAGTGAATCTCCTCGCCCATTCAATCAGAATGTCTCTGGTCCATTTCCCATCACTTGGGATTACGAAAAACAGCTTGGCACTCGGTCAAACTGGGACAGCTTTGCTGATAAAGCCAGCGGGGGAAGCAAATAATTTGTCAAATCTCACTCTTCCAACCATAAAGAGCCCTGGAAATCAATCCCCGGAAGCGCTCCCAGCCCGATCCCGCCGGCAGAGAGGAAAGGGCAGCACCGCGCTCACTGTCACCAGCTGACTGAGGGACAGATCTGCTGCTCCCAGGGAGGAAACCTGCGAGATACTGGGCCACACTGGAGCGGGGCAAAGGCAGAATTAAGAAAAGACTTCTTGAATGGCACGTTCCTTAGGTGAGCGTGGCCCCGTCCCTCCTTCGTGCCCACAGAGCTGACTGCCCGTGACCTGATGGACTAAGGGGAATTCAACAGTTCTCATCAGTGAATCTCAGTGAACTTCAATTTCATATCAAAGCCCCTGTGAACAGCCACCTTCAGCTGCCTTCATCTGGTTCCATGTCACCATTCGACACGGCTGTTGAGCGGTGCCATCTGCAGTTTTGAAAAGAAAAACTCAAACAATGCACGCAGTCCCCTTGCCAAATTAATGTTCAAAACTCCACATTTTCGCTGATGGCACTGGTCAAAAAGTTTATTTCATTTTTGTGAAAAAACATTCGTACCTGTTCCTAAAAGGCCAGACCTAGCTGAGCTGTGCCCAACCCGCGTGCCAGCAGCGCTACCCACAGCGTCTGCCCGCATCCCTGCGCTGAGGTGGGGGATTCAAACACGCCCCAAGCCTGTGCTGAGAGCCCTCATCTTCCTGCAGGGACACTGCAGGAGCTGGGCTGTTCACAGCACAGTCAGCACTGCCACAGCTTGCTTTTTGGCAAGGCAGGAGTTATCCCCCAGAGCTCAGTTTTGTGTTTCCCCAGAACACTCACTGCAATGTTATGATCGTTGTACCTACAGTTATTTTCATCAAAAACTGTGCAGTGAAGAAATGTGAAGAAGAATTTCACATGCTTTTGCTTCCCCTCGGCGTCTCAGGGCTGACACTTACTATCAGAAAGGAAGGTAGGTAAATTCTTTAGTGTGATGATGGCCTGCAGAGAAAAACAGCCTTGATTTTGCTCCACCACTTCGTATCTCTGACATGGATTTCATGCTTCCCAGGCAAGCACAGATCCTGTGCTCAGGGCAGGGCCTCTGTCGGGCTAAAGATTTAAGATGCTGCTGTCTCCCCTTTGTGACCAGCTAACCTCTATCCCAAGGGCTCATTTCTCAGCTGCTCCAGATAGTTTGCCTCCCTGCCCTCGAGCTGCTCAGTGCTCCTGTTTCTTCTCATCTGCGGCTGGCTCCCGAGTTTTAGGAAGCAGCAGCCAGCCCTAAGGCCAGCCCTGGGCTGTCAGGGGGCATCCCTGCATTCCCAGGGCTCTGTTCCCAGCAGAGCACAGGGTTCACATCCCCAGGCAGGTTCTGGAGGGCAGAGCTGGGGTGAGGTGGTTCCTGTTCCCCTGGTGCTGGTTGCCCCGGGCTGCAGCCAGCGCTGCGTGGCTGCCCACGGCAGCCTGCCCAAACGAGACAGTGCTGACCCAGGGAGGCAGGATCCACACAGCCTTTCAGCACTGAGAATAACCCAAATTAACTTAAGCCCTTCCACTTGCATGTCTGTGGACTGTCCTGGACCCTAAAGCTTCAGCAGTGACAGAGTTTCACCCGTATTGCTCAGTACGTGCTGACAACACTCACACAAGCCAGGAGAGCAGAGTGCATGCACAGAACCACTGCACTGCTTCAGATGCTACAAGTACTGTACAGAGCAGAGTTTCTTTGCCCCAAACCCTTCGTTGCAGCAGTGTGCAATATATCAGGACTTACCACCTTTGACATGAGAAAGAATCTCCTCTGCCAGCATTCTCAGCTCAAACCGGCCAATTAATTCTCATTCCTCCATCAGGGCAAGTCCTCCAGAGTTAATAACACACTAAGGAACACCTTCTTAGGGAAATTCTTCCTTCCTGGGATGTTTGCTCAGGTATTCAGGGAGGGGAGAAAACCTGAGCCCGTTTTTCTCTAAAAGAAAGCACATGAAATAATTAGAAGAATCAGAGATATACGGTTTTGTTCTCTTAAAGCGAGCTCTGGGGATGCGAATTACAGCAATTCTTTAGGGACCTTGCTTCTTTGGAGCTGGCTGGATGTGGGCTTCTGTCTAGAAGGTATTTAAGTGTGTTTGTATGCCATGGTGACTGAGCTAGGAAGACGTGTACAGCCAGGACAGCTGATCTTCGGAGTGACTGGAGGGCAGAAAAAGAGCTCTCCGCAGTTTCTTAGACACACTGTGAAAATACAATGCCTGTTCCGGTGTGAAATTGTGTTTTGCTATCCACTATGAGAATAAGAGACTGCAGGGGAGTCTCTCTGAGGAATAACTGAGCTGGGTGTAGAACAGCCCCTGTGCTTTATTTCAGAGCACACACACGGGCCAACAGCACCACCAGGGACACCAGGTCCCAAAAGGATGCAGAAGTGCAGAAAGTTAGATCCCAGAGTGAAAACTAAAACCCTAAGCCGGGGTCAGAGATTCCCTACATGGTACAGGAGCTTAAAAATTCCCTGTCCAAACCCAGCCAGCAACTGAGCAGGAAGTGCCTAAAGCCAGGCTTGGTTTACAGGTACCGATAAGAGTGCAATAAAACCTCAGCTCAGCATGTCCTAAACCCCAGCTCTCCCACAGCACACAAGTAAGATTTGCAGTGAAGTGGAATCTGCTTAGAAACACAGCCCAGAACTCTTTAGGAACGGAGCCCCCGGCCCAGTATCCCCAGCAGCCCGAACAGGACAGTGTGCTGGAAGCAGGGGTGGGAAGGTGAGTGAGCAGAGCTCTCCTGCCAGCGATGACCCTGCTGCCAGCACCGTGCCCAGCTGGCAGGGATTCTGAGTGCCCAGGGCTCTGCAGCGGCGTGATGGGCTCAGCAAGGGAGGGCAGCGCGCAGGGCAGGGACTGCAGGGCTCCCCTGCTCCGTCCGATACCCAGCACACGAGAAGGACAGAGCACGAACTGCAATCTCTGTCCCAAGCAGCTCCTCTCAGAGTCGCGCTCATGCCTTCCCCTCTGTCTGGCCCAACAAAAGCAATTTACTCGGAGCTCAGCAGAGCCGTGGGGCTGCCCGTGCCCAGCCCGCTCTGGCAGCTGGAGCATCCTCCTCCGGGGTGGAGCTGAGGATGCTAAATGCAGCCAGACAGAGGGGGGAACTCTGCACCTCTCCCTTCCTTAGGACACTGAATAGCAGGCTGCAGAACAACAAAGTTTTAAACGAAAAAACCCACGGTTCTTACATTTCTGCAGGAAGCCTGATCCTGCCTGTGCCCCAGAACATATAAATTGTCCAGGACCTGCTTCCTATTTAAGCTGATACTCTTTTGAACATGGCAATCACATTGGCAGCAATACTTGTCACAAAGGCTGTTTTCTAGGGCAGAAATGGAACAAAAAATCACTCAGTTTCAGCTACACTAAGAATAATCTTGCTTGCTTTCAACCTTGAGCCAAAAGAGCTTTGTGTTGCAGCATTGCACATTGGTGGGAATGCCTGGTAGGTGGAACTCAGACTGTTTGGAGCTGCCTAAAGACACTGAACATTGAAGCTTAACTTCATAAGAAAGAGAGGGAGAAGGGGTTTATGGGCACAGTACAAATGAAGCTGCCAAAGGGTCATATTTAAAAGCACTTCATTAAAATGTTTTATCAGCATCATCTGTTCCATATTAATTGCATTAATTAAACATTTTGTATTCCAGAGCAGTAATTCTTTTCCCTTGAGTTCCAGTCCTCTCCAGACATGAGACTGGTTAAGGCTTATGTTGCAGCACAAATGACTGATATGGGTCTAGATAGCACCAGATATAAATACCTAGAAATGTGCACTTTTAAACAAATCAGATCAATTCACGTGCAAGTGTTTAGTGCATCGCTGTATTGATTTAAACAACATGTAACAGGGTAGTGCAATATGGCATCAAGACACACACCTGAGAAAATGTCTCTTTTTGAAGCCAGGTTATAATACTCACTAAAGAAAAACTGTGGCCATGTACCTCGTGTCGGTAGAATTACTGCCCCTGTTATATTTAGCTAACAGACAAAAACGTCACAGGGCGTGAGCAGACTTCTGCAGGAACATCCTTTGGCAGCTGAATCCCGGAGAGACATTGAGGGTGGCCTTGGGAGGAGAAGGCTGAGGGGAGATTAGCGTTTTCCTGCGGGTGGGAGGCACCCCAGAGCCTGGCTGCTTGCTACAGAGGCCGAACAGTGACGTTACAGAAGGCTGGGGGGACTCACAAATGCCAGGAGGTATCGCTCACATTCAGCAGATGAGGCCTGGGTAAGAGCCATGGGTGGCTCATGAAGCCTCTTCAGAGCCATAAATCACCTCTTTCCTGCCTGTCTGACCCCTTCTCCCCTCGCTCACGTTCAGGAAGCACTGACACACTCCGTGCCCCCGTGCCCAGGGTGTGAGGGGTACACGGAAAATCACTCCTTCCAAAAAACTCAACCAGCCCTTGGGGGGATTGTCACCACTGTCTGTGGGGCACGTGTGCAGCTGGGCTGGTGTGAGCTGAGCAGAAGAGAGATGGTGTGTGAGTTAGAAATAAATGTCAGTGGATTCAGCAGCCCGAATGACCCAACTGAAAGGTGCAATATTTTCCATCTGGTTAGAACCAAAGAGAAGCCATTCTTGGGGGTGGGAGGGAACTAGTTCTGGGCTTCTCTGTCTTTCTCTCTTTTTTTAAATAAGGAATTTAAAGGTGTTCCTCGTGCTTTCAAATATTAGATTATTTCTGGCTGAGCATCATCCCAAGGAACTGCATTCTTGTCTCACACGGTGAGATAACGCATCCACAGCTCCAGTCAGTGCATCTCTGCCCGGAGCCCTGGTATCCCAGACTGGTTTGGGTTGGAGATCCCGGCTGCACAGCTCCTGAGGGACGCCGGGCACCGCTTGTGTGCTCAGGAGAGGGCTGAGCGATGCCGGGCACAGCCCAGCTCAGGACAGAGCACAGGCTGTGACCGTGGAGCTCAGGAGCTCTGCAGCACAGCCCTGCCCGGCAGCACAGGCAGCAGGAGCAGTCAGTGCCACGGGAAGGGATGGCTGCCTTGGGCAGTGCCACGGGAAGGGATGGCTGCCTTGGGCAGTGCCACGGGAAGGGATGGCTGCCTTGGGCAGTGCCATGGGAAGGGATGGCTGCCTTGGGCAGTGCCATGGGAAGGGATGGCTGCCTTGGGCAGTGCCATGGGAAGGGATGGCTGCCTTGGGCAGTGCCACGGGAAGGGATGGCTGCCTTGGGCAGTGCCACGGGAAGGGATGGCTGCCTTGGGCAGTGCCATGGGAAGGGATGGCTGCCTTGGGCAGTGCCATGGGAAGGGATGGCTGCCTTGGGCAGTGCCATGGGAAGGGATGGCTGCCTTGGGCAGTGCCACGGGAAGGGATGGCTGCCTTGGGCAGTGCCACGGGAAGGGATGGCTGCCTTGGGCAGTGCCATGGGAAGGGATGGCTGCCTTGGGCAGTGCCATGGGAAGGGATGGCTGCCTTGGGCAGTGCCATGGGAAGGGATGGCTGCCTTGGGCAGTGCCACGGGAAGGGATGGCTGCCTTGGGCAGTGCCACGGGAAGGGATGGCTGCCTTGGGCAGTGCCATGGGAAGGGATGGCTGCCTTGGGCAGTGCCATGGGAAGGGATGGCTGCCTTGGGCAGTGCCATGGGAAGGGATGGCTGCCTTGGGCAGTGCTCGCACATGGAGAGCAGGGCACAGAGCTGTGGCTCAGAGAGAGAAAAGCAGCCTGTGCTGGAGTCCCACATCTGCAAGAAAACTCCCTTCCTGTGCTGTGCAATCAGCTGGGAGGTTTGGTGCTGCTGTTGCAGCTCACGACAGCCGCTCGCAGGAGCACACGGCAGCCTGGGCCCTCTCCAAAGGAACGTCTTCCCAGCAGCAGGAGGAGGTGTGCACCTCAGTCCTTGGCAAAAAGGAGAGCTGCTCTCACCTGAGGTCTGGCATGCACACACACAGGATCTGGCCGTGCTGTCAGACCCAGTGCTGCACTCTCAGGAAGGGGCTCCTCGTGTCCCCAGGCAGGTCTGGAGCCCTGCAGTGGCTCAGGGTTCAGTGAAGGGACTGGGCAAGGTCCCAGTAACAATACACCCGGCTTCCCCAGGAGCAATCGGATCCCATTGTTTCCTAGTGCCATTTTCCACTTGCTTCCTAAGTGTTTCCCTGTCTGGCACCCTCGGGCCCTTCAGGATGGCCCAGGCGCAGAGCAGGCTCCCCAGGAAGGCCCAGAGCAGCAGGGTGACACGCCACAATGGCTCTGGGAGATACGCAGGGCCCGCGCTCACAGCCCACCTGCAATTAAGATAATTCCTAAGCAAATTAGCACATCCAGTCTTGGGTCTCGGGAGGGCTTGGGCTGTGGCTGCCTGAGAGGAGCTGTGGAGGCAGGGAACCTCAGAGAGAGATTTGGGGTGCAGATGGACAGATGGACAGATGGAAGAGGGCTGCTTTGGCTCCCTGGGTTCGTGAAGCCGGACCCTTTTCTCACTGGGAGAAGTCTACATCCCATGATGGAGCTGAACACAAAGGTTTCACTTTTTTCCCCTCCCTTCGGTGCAGCAGAGGAATCTCTCAAACACTAACTTTTCTCAGAAAGCTCTGCAGCTGGAGTAGGTGACTGTGGTGTAAGCTACAGGTGGGATGTGCCTTCCTGCCCACACACAGGGCCAGTGGTAACCCTTGGGGAGCTTCTTGGAACCTGAGTTCATGGACAAGAAAGGGAAGGATGAAGGGTAGTCTTATAATAATTTTCAAAGAGATTTTGAAAAGCAGAAAGGGACCAGCCCTCCTGTGCTCCTGCTCACATGGGGATGGTCTGTGGTGTGTTATTTCCACTGAGAGAAAACAGAAAGGGGCCTTGAGGGGAGGGGGGAAGCATCTCTTCATTCAGCCATTACAAAGAGAGAATAAAACAATAATGTTATGGAAATGCAGGGCAAAGAGAAATTAAATTATGCTGTAATAAAGGAAATTAAATTAATTGTTTACAAGTAGCTATGATTTATTTTTAATGATAGAAAAGACAATGATCCTGAATAGAACATACAATCCCATATATATCAATGTCCAAGTCCTTTTCACACCCTTTCCTATATTTATAATTAAGAAGGAAGTCTTCTAATGATGTGCCTTGGGAAGAATGAGAAATTACTTAGGTGGGTTAAACAGCAGTTTCAAGTCCTCCTGGAAAATTAATTATGATCAGAGGTCATACTCATCAGCAGGTCTGCAGAGGCTGAGAGACATTCTTTGGACACATTATCCATGTGTAAATTCCTTGTGTTTATGTGTAACCAACATACAGCACATAAATAGCAGGTGACTTCACGTGGGGGGTTTCCTATGAGCTGCTTTTACACAGGCACTGAGAATTTGCTTTTAAAGATAATGTCAGAGAGTTATTTTTGTTCCATAATGAGCAGAGATCCTAAAATAAGAGCATGGCAGCACAGAGGGTGGCTTGGAGTACATTAATGAAATTAAAATCTTCAGGCATTGAATACCATCTTCAAATATAAATAAAAATTAGTACTGGTCTGAGCGAGGTCAGCAGAGTGTCTGAGTGCTGTATCCGTGCAAATGCTCTGAACATACTTGCACTCCACAGAATCCCAGAATCCCAGAATCCCAGACTGGTTTGGGTTGGAGGGACCTGAAAGCCCCCCCAGTCCCATCCCCTGCCATGGGCAGGGACTCCCCCCACTGTCCCAGGCTGCTCCAAGCCCTGTCCAGCCTGGCCTTGGGCACTGCCAGGGATCCAGGGGCAGCCACAGCTGCTCTGGGCACCCTGTGCCAGGGCCTGCCCACCCTCCCAGGGAAGGATTTCTTCCTGATATCGAACCTAAACCTACTTTCTGTCAGTTTGAAGCCATTCCCCCTTGTCCTGTCACTCCAGGCTCCTGGAAAAAGTCCCTCTCCATCTTCCTTGCAGGCTCCCTTCAGGTACTGGAAGGCCACAATTAGATCACCCCAAAGTCTTCTCCTCTCCAGGCATCCATTCACCCAGGAGCATCCCCCAGGAGCTCCTCACTCCCCATGAGCAAGCTCTGAATGTGGAGCACACACACGCCTGTGGCAGCTGGGTGCATGGTTTGTGGAGGTGGAGTTAAACCCTCCTTAACTGACAGGCTCTGAAGCGCTTTAACACTGCCACAGGAACCCAAACTGCGCTGTCATGGCTGCTGTGGGCTACTCAAAGTCATTTTAAGGTCCATGACTGAGCTCTCTGTTTTCATCTCCCAGCCTCATGCCAAGGCTTTGGAAACTCTGACAGCCTGTTTTCATTTTACCTCTTGGACACGGAATCTTTTACCTGCAGGAAGAGCTGTGTTTGCTGCTCTCAGTGCATGGTGGATTGTGTAAACTACTGGAAGCCTCCTTGAGAGCTGAGCTTTTCTGGACGAGAGCACAGCCACTGGGAGAAGGTTGATTCCCCCAAAAACGAGTGGCTTTAATCCTCTAACTGAGCATCATCTTGGGAAACATGACGAAAGCAAACAGACCTCGATGGTGTGCATTCCTCACCTTCCCTTTTTCACAGACTGCTGGAAAGACCCACTCACTTTGTTCTCCAGCCTCCAAGATCCGCCTTTCTCCTGCACACACAAGTTAAATTATGGTGCTATATACACAGGATATGTAAGGTATCTATATGATATGGTATCTATGGTTTCTACACATCACATAAATATTTGGTTCCATATTTGTCTAGAATTTTGCTCCTTGTGTAGTCAGCTTGCATTTATCCACTGAGATAACCATTTCCCTTATGTAATGGGTCCTGGAACTCTCACCCTGCTAAAAGGCAAGAAGACAATAATATTTTGACAAAGTGAGATTTTCCAACTGAGAGAGCGAGAGCTGCTGGGAACAGGTGAGCCAGAGCTTCCCTCTGGTTTTTCACCTGCACTGCAAGGCACTCGTGACCAGTCCAACCCGAAACAGCCCGGGACTGGCCCACCTGAGTTACTGCTTTTCCCCTCATGGCTTCTGGCCAGAGTTGCTGAACCCTCTGATTACAATAAGGGCAAGAAATGGGTGTTCTTTGGGTGGACTCCACGGTGCTGGAAGTGGTTCTTTATCTTGGCCCACACAACTGCAATTGCTGCCCTGCTGGGCATACTGGGAATAAAAAGGTTTGAAGCAGGTCCAGTTCTGCTTCCCCCAAAGACGCAGAGCAGAAAGGCCTGAAGAGCCTTGGAGCTGTCATCGTTCCCAGCTCCAGCCCGGGCTCCACCGTGCCGCTGTGAGGGGAGGTCAGGGAGGGAGGGGAGGCACTGGCGGGGTTGGCGTGGGGGGCACTGGCACTCAGAGCAGAGCCCAGCCCCTCTCCCCGGTCAGTTTGCTGCTCCTGAGCCTGGGACAGCACTAACGACCCGAGCAGCACCAGCGAGATCAGACAGACACTCTGCACCGGCCGCCTGGGACAGCTTTGAACTCGGATCATTTCACACACACATTTTCTCACTCGGCGTGGAGCTGGGCCAGCAACCACTGCACAAGTGCTGAAGGACTCGGGTACATCCAGGCAGCGTGTCGGGGTCAGCCTGGCTCCCAGTGACTCCTGGAGCCTCTGACGTGACTAGATGTAATCTGCCTTGTCCTGGAGGTGCCTGCTCACGGGTCACATCTTGTGCGTAACACGAGGTGACAGTTCGAAGGAAGCAGGGCATATCAGCTATCCCGAATCAGCGGATTTCATTTTTAAAGTTTATAGTGAAAGTTTCCTTTAGAAATACCTCCTTTTCCCCCTCACTATTTTCATTTGTTAGTGAAAAAAAATTATGTGCTAGGGTCAGCAGTGTACTTGGCACATGTCTGTCCCAAGGAAAAGGATGAAGCAATTACACGTGTGGCCTCTCAGCACGGAAAATACCAGATTACAGCCCAATTCTGACCAGACCCGTGTGGCCATGTAGCCATGTTCCTTCGAGTATTCCATCTCTATGGAATATTCCATCTCTGTGGCCAGACTCGTTTATCCTAGATTTACCCTGCCTATAGCCAGCACTAAAGCACTGAAACGTGGCTAAGGCTGAGGAGCACTCCAGGAGCACCAAATGCCTCAGCCTAAGCCAGGGTGTTGTGGCAGCCGCTGCACGAGCCCTGGGGACACCCCACGCCGAGGGGGAACGAGTCCCTCCCCCTGAGGGGACACCCCACACTGAGGGGGGGACACAACACACCGCACTGAGGGGGCACAGAGTGTCCTCCGCTGCAGGGAGCACCCCACGACGAGGGGGACACCCCGTGTGAGGAGGGGACACAGTGCCCCACACTGATGGGGACACTCCATGCTGAGCAGGGGACACCCCCATGCCACTCTGGGGGCACTCAGTGCTCCACACTGATGGGGACACTCCATGCTGAGCAGGGGACACCCCCATGCCACTCTGGGGGCACTCAGTGCCCCGCACTGCCGGGACACCCGTGCGGAGGAGGGGGCCCAGCACGCAGCCCGAGGGCGCAGGCACGGCGATAAAACCCCGACATTCTCAGAGCCTTCCCTTGAATCCCGCAGAGGTGGCAGCGGGCGGCAGAGGGGTCCCGCGCCCGCCCCGGGCCGGAATTCCCGGGAAGTCCCCGCACGGATGGATAAGGGAACTCTGCGGAGGCGCGGGCAGCGGCGCCATGCCCCGCGCAGCCACGAGGTGCCGCCGGTGATGCACAAACCCGAGCCGGCCGGCCCCGATTTTCGCTGTTTTCGGGGAATTTGCTGCCCCGCGGGACGGGGCCGGAGCGCGGCCTGGCCGGGACCGCCTCTGCTTCACTCGCTCTTCACTCGGGCTTTACTCGCGCTGCACTCACGCTCCACTCGCGCTCCACTC
>VXBT01012700.1:95649-203592 GCA_013400235.1 Oriolus oriolus
ACTCACGCTCCACTCACGCTCCACTCACGCTCCACTCGCGCTTCACTCACGCTCCACTCACGCTCCACTCACGCTTCACTCACGCTCCACTCACGCTCCACTCACGCTCCACTCGCACTCCACTCACGCTCCACTCGCGCTCCACTCGCGCTTCACTCCGCCCGGGAGCGCTGGGCACACACAACCCTGCACAACCCACGGGCCAAGGGCTGCTGAGCGGCTCCGGAGCATCTTTGGCGGCACTGACCCCATCCCCCGGGCTGCCCACCGGGGAAACCCAAACCTGCCTTCCCGGGCTGGAATCCCAGCCCCAGGCTCCCAAGAGCAGGCTGCCTCCCGCCTGTGCCACCTCCTGCTATAAACCATTTGTTCCATTTGTTTAAATGGGGTTAAGCACGATTTCCCCCAGGGACACACTTTACTGATGGAATTCTTTTTGGATTTCTTCTTTTCTAGAGTAGAGCTAAGGAAGGGGACACGTGCAGAGATACGCTTGCAAAAGGATGCCAAGACTAAATGGCACATCTGTGCCCTGAAGAGCAAAGGAGAATCAAAGGAAAAAGAGGGAGGAAAAGAGTTCCAGGGCAGAAATAAGGATAGATACTGCGGAGCAGGGAAGGCAGGGGAAGGAGTGAAAGCAAATAATACATGCTGACAAATCCTGGGATGTTTTGAGGCTGGAAACAAGGATAAGGTGGCACTTAATGTACCTCATGACAGTGAAATGACCCAAGTGGTAAAGGAATCAGTTGGAAGAGATTTTGTGAGTGCTTACAGCAATGTTCACCCAATAAGAACTCAAAGCAAAATATGCCTAGTAATTGGAGAAAATATATTAAAATTCATGGGCAGCAAAGACCTTTTCTATATTTGTTTGCACCAATAATTTACATAAGTAGAACAATACTGATATAAAACTTTTAAAGAGAGAGCTGGCCTTGTGTTTGGCAGCTTCTTTTAAGTTAGATTTTTATGGCTTGGCTAATTGTTCTCCTTCCTCTACTCCCTGAAGAATCCTGATTGGCTTCAAGTTAATTTGCTGAAAGCCAGAAATCTAGTAAAAATGTAATTTTACCCTTGCTAACAGCTGGAGAACCAAAATCAATTTCAGCAGCTTGCTGAGTAATGAAATTAGAGGGCTCACGACTGACAGGAGCCTCCCATGCCCGAGTTGAAGGGCAGTGCCATGGCTTTGGTTTAACCCCCTGGTGCAGACACCCTGCAGACAGCACTCAGCAGGCAGCACTGCGCTGATCTGCCCAAGCCCAAGGGATGCTGCTGTTAAAAGAAGAGGCAGTGGTGGATCACAGAAAGCCTGGTTTGAATCAAACTCTGAGCTCTGATACCTGTCCCTGTCCATCAGCCTTCTGCACAGCTCGCTCCTTTCCAGGACCTGGGAGCAGGACAGGTTCGCTGGGGGAGTTTGCTGTACTCACCAGTGTCAGCCGCTCCCTGGGGAGCTGCCAGAGCTGAGTTAGCTGGTTTTAAAGCTAGTGTCTGCATTTCATTTTCACCCAAATTACTTTAGGAGCTGTTGGACAACCTGCAGCACCGTTACAGTTGAGCTCTGCTGTGCATCTGCCCGGAGAAGATCCAAAGGGATGCTGCAAGAGAACTGACTGGAGGGAAACAGCCCTCACAGTCCCCTTAGCTGTTCCTGAGCTCCCCGTGGCTGCTGACCTCCCACCCTCCACAAATCTCTTGAGGAAAAGGGGCTGAATTCGTTAGCAGCAGCCAGCACAGTGTGAGTTACGGGTTTGTCTGCAGGAACCCAGGGCTTTACACAGACAGAGGGTGAAAAGAACCCATGAGCAAAGACAGAGCTGTCTCCATCACTGCTTAGGGAGCCAGTTTTTAAAAACAGACCTAGATTCCTGATGTTCTTGCTACCATGCACATACTACTCCTCTGAGAGTGGGGAAGGCTGGTATTTAAAACTGCAATCTCCATTTTGTAAAACTGTAAGCTGAGCCAAGGGCCCAGAGAGTTAACAAACGCCCTTGGACTGTTATTGCTGCTGCTGCACTGCTTATCTGGCACCCCCCACTTTAATCCAGAGGATCCTAAAGCCTTCAGAAGGATGAGCTGAATAACCTCTCAGCTGTCTGTGGTGGGCAGATGGGTGACAGACCTGGAGAGACCTGCAGGGCTGAGGAGGAGCCCAGCAATGCCTCCAGCACACGGGGAAACAACTCTGCCACGAGCTTCTCCTTTTCTGGGTGGGTGTAGTCATTGGGAAAGGCAGGAGAATACAAAAGACTTGCCCGTGATGAAACCCCCAGACTTGCTCTCCTGCTCTCTTGGGCACGGGTTGCACAGTCCCCTCTGCCACTGCTAACTTTCCAAGTGTGCAGGAGAGCAGAGCTGTGGGATTTGCCCGTCAGAGGCAAGAACGCAGCTTGGGCTCAGCTCAGGTAGGAGGGACTCGTATTTTTCAGGGCAGAGCGGGTTAGAACAAGGGGGAGTGGTTTTAAAATAAAACACGACAGGTTTAGATTAAATAGTAGGAAGGAGTTGTTCCCTGTGAGGGTGGGCAGGCCCTGGCACAGGGTGCCCAGAGCAGCTGTGGCTGCCCCTGGATCCCTGGCAGTGCCCAAGGCCAGGCTGGATGGGGCTTGGAGCAGCCTGGGACAGTGGGAGGTGTCCCTGCCCATGGCAGGGGTGGCACTGGGTGGGCTTTCAGGTCCCTCCCAACCCAAACCAGCCTGGGACTCTGATCCCCCTTCACAGCCACCACAGCAGCTCAGCTCACACAGGTGACCAAACACATTACTCTGCCATCAGTAACAGGATTGCCAGTGCAGGGTTGGGTTTATTTTATTCCCTGTGAACAGGATCTATCACATACTTGGTAGTATTGTTTTTACAGATGATTTATTTTGTACTTCTGAAAACTGACTCTTGAGAAATAAGGAGGAAGAAACTGATGCTTTGAAAAAAAAATTAAAAATGAAGTGATTTAAAGGCAGAAAGGAACACTTGAAAGATGATTACTTTATGCAACCACAGGAAGAATAAAATCAATTAGAGCAAGAGGTCCAAGGACTGGCTTGGAGATTAGAAAATCTGATATTGGAAAGTGGCTGATGAACTTATTTATTCTTTTGCAAGCAGGTTCTGAGTTTGAACCAGACTACTTTATATGGCAGATGATTTATTTATCACCAGCATACAGGAACCTCCTTTCACACCACCAATTAGTGATGCTGGCAGTGTGTACTAGGGACGTGATCCTTGCAGGATAAGGATATTTGCGGATTGGAATCTCCTCCGAACCGATGGGCAGCAGCAGCAATGTTCCTTCCAGACAGCTGATTTATGTGGGCATGGAACTGCTCATTAAAATCCATAATGTTTATTTGCAATATGCAGCTGGCAGGGATTCCCTGAGACCCCGTCCTGCCAGCAGGTGAAATGCTGGGTAAGAACTGTCTGGCAGCAGCAGAATGAAACCAGGTGGTTTTCCATGCAGCTGAAGGACAGGTGAGCAGTGTCATTACTGGGAGGAAACAAAACCTTAAAATCAATGTATGCAGCTGTAAAGACCACAGCACCTTTTCCTCACCCTTTTCCTTGGTATTTAATCAAAACCAGAGCTGGATTAGAAGCAAACTCCTGGCTGAGTGTGCAGACTTCAAACTAATGTGAGCTGGAAGAGTCCAGAACATTCATTGCATCTCCAGGGCAAGTACCCAAAGGCATTTCTAGCAAAAACCCTAATTCTTCTTACATGCTGGCCACACCAGTTCTCTCCTGCTTTTACTCCTCAGACATAAGAAACAGAGACAAAGGCAACACTCAGAGAGAGGGAAATCACCTCAGTTCCATCTCTATTCCAGTTCCATCCAGGTCCTTACTCAGCTCTACGTTCCCTTCCTCCCTGTCCCTCATTCTCACCTGAATGAGATGTTTTCCTCATTTGCAGAGCAATCGGATTCCTAAATGCTCTGAGCTCATCTCCTGGCACTGGAGCCCACAACAGCAGGAGCTTTGTGCTCCCCAGAGGTTCATCTTGCCACACGAGGCAGCTGCAGACACAGCGTGAAGGTGGCGGAGATGTCAGGGTGCAGCCCGGGCACCGAGCATCTCCTCGGGGAGCGCTGCTGCAGGGCACAGGCAGGGTGGGAACAAGGATCCCTCTGGGCAGGAAAGCACAAAGCACTGTGCAGGCTCCACAATCCACTCACAAGCTGGATTAGGATGAGGTGCACAAGCACCTTCAGTGTTTGGGAACAATAAAGTTCCCCCCCTCACCATGAACTTACACAAAATCTGCAGCACTTTCAAATTACCAGTTTCCTCTGAAGTTAATTAAGCAAAACCTGAATACTGCAATTATTCAAAGAAGGATTTTTCTAGAACTCTTTTGTTATTTAAACTATTTTTTTTTTCTGAAGAAAAAATAGGAGTGAAACATAATAAACCACAAAATAAACCACAAAAAACAAAAAATGACACAAAACAAATAGGAAAAAAATCCACTCACCAAAAAACCAAACCCCAAAACAAACAAAAAAAAGCCCCAAACAAACAAAAACCTAAAACAAACCCATAAAACCAAACACATCACACACACACACACACACAAAAAAAAAGCCAAACCAAAACCCAACCCATCCTTGCCCCAAAAAAACTCCAAAACAAAATACACCCCCAAAATAAAACCAAGCCAGACAGCTCTTATAGCAGGTAGTGGCAGTAACTGCACAGATGAGCCACTTGAGGCTAAGGGTAAAACCAAGTGGAACTGAGCAGAAAAACAAATGAAATCACAAGAAGCTTGTAGGTGTTTATTATTTTTAAAGGGTACAATGCACTCACATATCTCTGTAAGACAAACCACCATGCCCTGTATTTATACAACATTTTCATTCTTTGCTGGCAAAAACATTCTGCAAAAACTGGGGACATTTTCCCAGGCTAATCCGAGCCACCTCAGCACTGATTCAGGTGTATTTATTTATTTTTAACACAAAAAAAATAATTAAGGTAGAAGCTTGACATCCTGGGTCGAAGCCCAGAGGTCATAAAAATGTTTGAAAACAAGAGCCCCTTGAGACTGTAGGTTATAAGAATGTGCGAATACAGAAGTTTACAAAAGAAATGGAAATCTAAGAGGCCATTCTTCAGAAATTTTTCTTCATTTTTTTTTCTCTTGGGCAGGGTCGCCATCCTGCCCAACAGTGCAGATTCTCTTGGGGGATTCCTTTTAGCAAAACATCTTGCAGAGAAGTATGAAGCAGCTACTGGCAAACAACAAATTTCCCTCCTTTTGATTTACTGTGGAGGTGGGCCTGTGCAGGATTTACATGCCTTGTAAACTCTGGATTTACAGGGAACATAGGTTGTAAATGGGCACAGTGTTTTGGTGAACATTTACTTTTTATATTCATTGTGATTCAAGCATGATTTAATATGCATATTTGCCAAGTTTCCAAGAGGAAGTTGGATTAATTTTGCTCCATTTGTGATTCTCTGCATCACTCACTCTGGCAGCCCAGCCTTTGCCAAACTTTAATCTGCCTGGGATTTTTAGAAATAAGTGTTGAATAAATAAGTAACTCACTAATCAGATGGGTTGGCCAACATCCCAAGGCACAATTAACCTGCCTCAACCAGAGCTGGGAGTGCTGAGCTGTGTTCTGCACTGCTCGGGAGGAAGGAAACCAAACTCCCCTCTCAGCAATGAGATTATTTAGGTGGCTCTAGTTTAATATAAATTCCTCCTGATCTATGCAGAAAAACAAGTGTGCCCTGTGCCTCCCCGTGTCTCAGAGGAGCAGGGATCTAAACCCACCTTTGCTCTTTACAACATGTGTTCAGTTTGGCTTTTCTTTGGAAAGGATGCTGCACTCTGAATCCTGGGGAGATTCTCCTTGGCCTGCACAGAAAGTCCAGCTCAGGATGAGCTAAATGCACCCCAACAAAAGCAGTGTCCAGCAGGAAATGCACACAGAGGGATAAGGACCTCACACCAACCCAGAGGATGAAGATTTCGCCTGTACAGCCATCCCAAAGGGTTTGGTGGTGACAGGCGCAGAAGTACCACCCAAACCTGCAGCGTGTGTTTGGTTTGTGTAATCCCTGCTGCAGTAACACTCACAGCTTTGATGTCCTCTGTACAAGGCTACGGGCCTGACAAACACAAAAAAATAACATTTTGTGAACGAAAAGCAGTTGTGGTGGAAATACTATTTAGAGCACCTTTGTACAGAGATGAATACAGATCTACTGATAGCAGTCACATCACACTACTGCTGCACAGGGGACTAAAGTTATTTTCCTTTACAGTTCCTTACAATGGTATACAGCAAAACAAAGCGGTTTTGGGAAGCCCCTCAGCCCCTGAGCAGGCTGTGCAGAGCGTGTGCGGCGGGGGAGCGGCGCTGGGCACTAGGTGGTGGTCACGGACCGGCGCAGAGCCCTGCCGGGGCAGCGCTGCCCTCCGAGCACGGCGCAGAGGAAATCAGCGATAAGCATTTAAATCGAGCGTCTGCTGGCCCGTGCAGAGCTGGATTCCAGCGCTCAGGGGGCACACTGGGCTGTGCAGACACCTCTCTCACACCTCTTCTGTGCAGGAGCGGGACACAGGAGCCCCTGGGGCTGCGCAGCCGGGGGGACCCGGGCACCGCCTGCAGTCGCTGCAGGAAGGGCACGAATTGCTCAGAGCATCTCGAAGCCCCTCTCTGACCATCACAGCCATGCTGAGTGGGGCTGAGGGGAAGGCAGGGCCTTCCCAGTGCCTCATGTGTCTGTGTCTGCTGGACATGACGGTGGAAGAGGTGCTGGCACCCAGGCAAGGGTTATTCAGAGTGGAAACCCTCCATGTCCCAGCCAACCTTACACAAACTGCAGGTTAACCTTTTCCCAGAGACTCTGGTTTAGGAGGCAACAGACTCAGGTTTTCACGGCATCCCTCAGGGTTTTGTTCAGAACAGAGAACTATGCTGCTTTGTCAGGTAGAAAATTATTTTTCCACCATTAGTTTTTTCTTACTGCAACTGTGGGTTTTTTAAGACTTACATTCTCCAAAGGAAAAAATTCAAGACCACACACAAGAGCAAGCCCTTAGAAGAGCCCTGAATTGCTTTCCTGTTTCTGGAAGCTACGTGTTTTTAAAACAATGCTTCTCCCTAACTCCTTTGGGCAATCAGTCCAAGATGAGAAAGGTGAGGGTAGGGCTGGGAGCAATGCAGTGAGGCTGCAGCATGAAGTTAAACAACAAAAAGCAATCTGTGTGGCTGGATTTGAACGTCAATAAAGCTGAAGGTCACGAGCTGATGAGCCCTGTTGAAGGACAGCCCAAGCCCTGTCCGTGACACTCCAGCAGAGTTCCAGCAGCAGAGTGGTGCTGCAGCTGGGCCATCTGTCCCCACCCCGGCCTCCCTCAGTAATTCCAGTGACAGAGACAGGAACAGCACCAGACTGAGAGATTCGCCCTCAGTGCTGCATTTCAGCCCACTCTATTTTCTTCCCTTCCTTTCCCTTTGTGTAATTAATATGTTGTCTTCCAGCCTTATTGACGATGCCCCCCTCTGCAGAAGCCTTCCCTTCCTAGCCACCTGCCCACTGAAGCCAGCTGAGAAGACAGCAGACATCTGGATGTCTCAGAGCCCAGCAAGGCTTTTCAGCAAAGCATTTTTTCACGCACTCGGAGCCTCCCTGATGAAAGGAGTTGTGAAGCGGAGCCCGTTAGCAGCAGGAGCAGTAATGGGAGTAACAGGGTAGTGCCGAGCTGACTGTGGCGCTTGGGGACTGTGACACTGGCTGACAGTGATTGATTAAGAGGTGGAAACTCTGGCTGTGGCACTTGGCTGTTAAGAATAAAATGAACTTTCACTCCTCGCTCGCACACATCCATCACGGGCAGACAGGCGTTCGCTTCTCCCGTAATGACTGCAGTTCCTTTTGTGAGAGGGAGGCACGAGATGGAAATTCAGTTCCTTCTGTGATTCGAAAAGCATTTTAATTCATCAACTTTTCTGAAAGGATGTTTAAAGAAGAAATAACGCTTTTTGGTAACACAGCTGGGTTTCAGCATGTTCAGCATCTCAGCTATCGAAGACTCTTCCTCGTTTGGCCGAGGGATTTTGAAGAGAATGGCTGGGTGTTGTTCCCGTGAGGATGCAGCGGTGCCCAGGGCAGGGCAGCCACCAGCACCTACCAAAATGCAGCATCTGGAACGTGTCTGCCAAGTTTGGAATATTCCAAAGCCCTGCCTACAACAGAGAACAGGCCTGGATGCTATGAGGGGCGTCTCTGCGGGATCAGCTCGTGCATTCCAGGGTGCTCTCACGTCTCTGCCCTGTCCCGTGTGTACAGCTCCAGCTGGTTTGGTTTCAGGACTGACTCTGATGGTAGCTGTGTGATCCAGGGCCTGGCTAATGCAAGGGAGAAAGGCCCAGAGTGGTTTGGGCTGGAAGGGACCTCACAGCCCACCCAGTGCCACCCCTGCCATGGACAGGGACACCTTCCCCTGTCCCAGGCTGCTCCAAGCCCCGTCCAGCCTGGCCTGGGACACTGCCAGGGATGTGGCATCTTAAAAAAGATGTAAGTGGGCTCCCCCTGCTTTTGTCTTCTGCCTTTAGCCTTAGAGCACCCTCATGGCAGCAGCTCTTCCTGGGACACCGCTGTGGCCATGGGCTGCTGGGGGAAGATGCCTGAAAACTTCACCAAGATATCAAGTCACAATATTGAATCAATAGGAACAGGCCTATCCAAGCTGCTGGAAAATAAGGATTATCTTTAGGGATAATGACGATACCACAAATCTCTGAAGAGGTAATTGTCCTTAGGAAGACAATATTACAAAGCCATTTAAAACTGCAGTTTGAAAGTGTGAAATAGAGACAGCGAGTATGAAAGCACAAAGACCAACTCAGCTCCGCATTCAAAGCAGCAAATTATCAGCCGAACCATTTACTGCCTGGACTGGCTCACATGCAAGTGATTTGCTGAACCATGTCTCTTGGTGTCTTGGCTTTGCCGTGTGGAACCATATTACAGTTTCCAGCACTGATCTCTCTTGTTCAGATCATAAAACGACTTGGGGTTTTGTAAATTAGTTTCACATTTCCCTCAGCTGCATTTAGCTCCAGTTTACTTTGATCTCTCTTGCTCAATCCCAACTTTGGCCTATCTTCAAAAAAAAAAGAAGAATTTACATTATGGTCAAATTAAGGCCCATTCAAACATTTGCCATTTTGAGAAGCTTATTTGGCTTTCCAAAAATAGCAAAATCTTCAACACAAATTTCAGGAGGATCTCATCCATCCAGGATACTTCCAAACTCCACCAGCCTCCTCGGAGTGCTGCCACAGCATCCCAGTACGATGATGGCCACAGAAAAAAGCTAATCAAGACTACCATCACCTGCAGCATCACTTGCTTGGCTCCCCACTTCATCCTCCTCAGCTCTGCCTTCCCTCTGTCTCCTCCACGTCCTGTACCTGGTCCCAGTGTGTGCTCCAGCTCTGTCCCAAGTGTCCAGCCAGTGTCACATCCCTGCATGTCACCCCCTATCTCGGTGCTCTAAAATGCCGTGGCTGCACCAGAGAGCACAGGATCTTCCCTGCAGGTGAAAATGGAAGCTCCCCAAAGCCAAGCATTGCTTCCTTCAGACCTTTATTAGCCTCAGATCAAATACTGTGCAAACGTAGACATCAGCTAACAGCATTTGAACAATTAATTTATTTGCCAAGATTTTTTGTGCTAATGACCTGCCCAAACAGGTGCCAGCAGCTTTGATTGTTCCCAAGACACACACATTGCTCTAGTTCTCCGACAAGATGAGCATAACTTTTTATATTCTTGATCAAAACAGGCTTCAAAAGCAAAATTACAAGTGGCCATTTGCTGTGTCCGCGCTCCCAAGTGAAAAGGAGCGAGCGCGCCGGCGGCAGTAAACCCGTAACGCCTGTCTGTTCACACGAGGGGAAAACACAAAGGGGCGTGAGCGCAGCCAAAGCGAATCCATTCAGAAAGCTGAACAGCTCTCTGCAGAAAGCCTTTTTGGAGTAGTCAGTCAGCGCAGACAGCTCCGATGCTCTCCTCTTCAAAGCAGGCAGCCTTTCATGCAGGCTGGCTTTGTGCACAAGGAGAGTATTTTTAGCAATGCATTGAAGGGTTTGACATTGAGAGAACTGAGGGACATTGTCGTACTGAGAAAACTTGGATTGCTAATTCTTGTACTGAGGACTTTCTGGGCCCAGAGAACAGCCTGGAAGCATTCATAGACACTATAATTATTCCCATTTCTACATCATGCATTCAAAAGAAACTTCTGTACTCTCACATCATTGTCCAGTCCTCCCAGCAACTGCTAAAATATTCCTATGTGGACATCCCTCCTCCTATTTCGGGCCCAGGATTTAGGTAGACACAAGGTCAAGGACATTGGAATGGATGTTAAGGAATCTTCCCTGGGACTGATGCTTTGGTAGATATAAAACACAAATAGAAGCAAATTTATTTGCAAATGCAACCCAGTTTCCCAGGGAATGGAGAGCCAGGACAGCAGCTGCATCCTTATGGCACTCACTGTCTCGGGAACGTAAGAGTTCATGAGTTATAGGGGTTTCCACAGAAAATCTCTCCCGTGGCCATTCCTGTTGCAGGAAACAAACCTTTGGAGCCATAACACCCAGCTTGATCTAATCTGGGCAAGAAACTGCCTCATCCCAGCAGCCCTGAGACGTGGAACAGGGAGAGGTGTGGGTGGGTGGTGCCACTGTCCCTGCTGAGCACAACTGCCCTGTGCCAGGGGCCCTTCAGCAGGGAGAGGGACCAAGGTACCCAGGGGTGAAGCTGCAGACTGAAGTGATTACAGACTAGGAGGGAGAGGCCAGGTAGATATAAACACCTACAATCGTAAAACTGTATTTTCACGTGCACTGCAGAAGTTTTTAGTCATCACACTGACATTCTGCCATTGCAAGTGCTGAATTCTGTACTTAGGGAATTAGGAGACAAGAGTTATCTGTATCATACAAAACAGATCTGTGCCATTGCTTGCATGTTGAAAACCTGCAGTCCTTAAACTATTCAAAGCACAACATCCTTTATGTCTAACTGAAAAGTATGATAACTAGTCAATGTGCACAGCCTTTCATCAACCAGAAGTCTTAAATTATGACTGGTATTAATTGTATATAATTGAAATTATAAATTCCCCAAGATAAATAATATCTCACTTATAAATCTTAAAATTTTTTTCCCAACAATTATAAATAAGTTCTCATTCATAAGCATTTACAGATTAATGCAGAGCTATGGATGTAATTTCTTTGCAAATGAAGCTATGTCAATGTCACTGCTATTCATCAATCTCTAGGCTCCATATTTTTTTAATGAAGTGTAACAGGTTGTGAATCAAGACCATTTTTTATTGTTAGGTGCATAAGCCTTTAGAATCAGAAACAGGTTTTATAATCTAATTTCCCCAGAGATTATGTAACAAAAGTGATAAACTTACAGTTAATACAGCAATGGTTTTGACAGCTATGACTTTTTCCCCAGAAGAAAGTAATTTGAATTTAGATTAAGACACATCACTATATCTTTCCTTATAAACTGTTGGATTAAGTTTCTTGATCGCTCTGTGTGCACATTTGACTGAGCGAACCAAAATGTGGAAATTAAAAATGTAGGAAGGGAGCAGCTTCTGCATTCCATTGACCTTTATATTAGTTAAGCATTTGAATTTTAATATATGTATGATACATACTTTAATTAAAGTGTAAATCAGAGCTCTGACTTCCTCAGATTTACGAGCCTTGTATCACCAAAGCTCCATCCAACCTTTCCAGCAGCAGCGCCTTCATGGCAGCAGCACTGCTGCTGTGTGACACACCAGAGCTGATAGCAAAAGCATCTCTAAGTCAAAGGTGAGAACTTCTGGCTGGTTATCTTTGGCTTTAATTTAAATTTGAATATGAAGGCAATCAGAAGAAAATATCAGACAGAGAAAAAATTCAAGCTGGCTGCACAAATTAATGGAGACAGAGGAGTTAAAGTCTCTTTCTACTTGTACCTAATAATTTTATAGTACAGCCTGTCTGGATTATCCCCCAGCCAAACACAGAATCATCAAGGTCAGAAAGGACTTTTCAGATCATTAAATCCAACCACCAGCCCAGCACCACCACCCAGTTCACCACTAAACGCCGTCCCCAGGTGCCACATCCACACGTGCTCTGGAACTCCTGGGCAGCCTGTTCCCGTGCTCTAAGGTTTCCCTGGAGCTTCCTCTCCTCCAGGCTGAACACCCCCAGCTCTCCCAGCCTGGGTTCAGGGCAGAGGGGCTCAGCCTGGCAGCTCTAGGGAAAACTGGTGACCTGCACAGCCCGTTGTGTCTGAGAGGTGTCCGTTCCCCCTTGTGCATCCTGCAGTTTCTGCCCACTTGTTTCACCAAACAGCAGGGGCTCAGCACTTCCCCTCCCGGCACGGTGCTCCCTCAGCAGCCTCACGCCTTCTTTCACAGCCAGGCTGTAACAGTCACATTAATTCCTGCCCTAACTCAAGGCTGTGGCCATCAGCCTGTCTTCTGCTGTGACTTGTGAAACTCAAACCATTGGCACAGCCAGAGGGAACACTAAAACCAAGCGGGGAATGGATGCTGTGATGTCCTTCTCACTGCACAGCTCGTGAGCACCCTGTGACAACACCCCCAGCCTGTCCCCAGGGCCCGAGCAGCACCAGCAGCTTTGCAGAGGCTGATTGAGCACCAGTTTCTGCAGTGAGGTCATTAATCAAGGTCACTGTGGGATAACTCTGCAAAGGCACTGGATTACAGCAGGGAGGGCTTGGGCTCAGGGCAAGTGGTGTTGGCACCCTCTGAGCCTGGCTGAGAAACTGGCTGGGGCTGCAGCCAGAGAAGGTGAAGGGGTGCAGGTGTGGGATGCAGTTCCTGTGAAAGTGCTGTGGTAGGATAACTGCTAATTAATTCAATACCAAAATACTTGCTTAGGTAGAAGGCTGCTTCTGAAACTCATGCAGACTGAAACAGAAGAACTGCAGCTTCAACACTGCTCGGAGGTTTCCTTTCCTGAGAGACTCCGAAGATGTGGATCTTAGCGAGGGAGTGAGAGAAATGCAAACCAGTTCCCTCTCAGCCATATGCGGTGGGACCCCTACTCATCTCACCCCTGTCCTCACAGCAAACTTGTCTCTAAAACTGTCCTGAGACCCATTCCCCGCCTCTGCCTCAGTCAGAGCCCTCCAGGTTCCCACTGCAGGGAGCAGAAATTCATTTCCCTTCACACACCTGAGGGGTGAAGAGCACACGTATCACTGGGGAATGTAAAATAAATTGAGGAGCACTGGCGTGCTCAAAGCCTTGGAGCAGCTGCATCAGTTTTATGTAACAGGTTGTAGTTGTCTCTGACAGCTTGACCTTGGCTACCAAGGCAAAGTCATCTTTTCCCTGAAGGCTGCTTTCCTTGGGCAGGCCGGTCCCTTCCCTGCTGCCAAGGATGCCCTTCCTTCCTTCCTTCCCACTCATCCTGCCCCATCTCCCTCCCAGCTGTGGCTGCCGTTTGTTTCTTCCCACTTACCATAATCCAGCTGTGTCCTGGGAGACACTGAGAACACACTGCTGCACCACCACCCCTCAAGGGCTCACACAAAGCAAGAAAAGGGGTTGCTTCCCAAGTTAGCTCTTCTTTCCCTGTGCTGCTGCACAAGTACAGGCAGTGTTTTAATAGGTTGTTATTCCTCCCATTTCAAACAGGAAGGGAGGAAACTCTGGAGCAGTGAATGTGCCCCGGGGTCCTGGGGATCCAGGAAAGCTCAGCTGAGCTGCACAGCACAGCGGGCTGGGCTCAGAGGTGCCACAGGAGCAACTCAAAGTGCTCTAACCCAGGAAACACAGAAGGCTTTTGTCAGTTTTCCACTTTACTCCCTCTTAATGCTTCACCTAAAGATGAGCTCTTCAGAAGTTAATGGAAAACATCTAGCCAGCACTAAATTCTTCCTGCCAGGTTTTGATGAAGAAAATCCCTAAGGCTGTAATTTCAGTCAGTCTGTTTGGATATACATTTTTATTCCTCATTACTATTACTTCTGCTTATATAGAAGACAAATAATGTAAGATTCTACTGTCCTATGGTTAAGTAATTCTCTAGCTTAACATCCAGCCTGAATGCAGTTCACCTGTACAAGGTGGAAGAACATTATATTTCCCAGTATGTCTGAAAGAGTGATGCTGATGGACCTGACAGGCAGTGAACACTTTTCAGTCTGAACATTTTACCTGATTTAGGGAATAAATAAATAAGTAAATAAAACCTATCTTGAAAATACTCTATAATCATAAGCCTGCTAAGGACACCTTCTGGAAGAAACCCAAACCTTGTGAGCATCTTGTTCCCGATCTAGACTGACAATCCTCTACATAAATAGCGAATAAACACAAATACTGCCTTAACAATAACCATACGGCTAAAGGAGACCAAAATGAGGGGAAAAAAGAGGCAGTTGTGTTCTTTCCTTACTTATTCCTTGAAAGAAAACAAGCAGCATCTCTTTCATTGTCCTTCTGCCCATCTGTTTTGAAATCCCCCACAAAATCTGCTCACTGTCCTTGCGAGCACTTTCCCACTGCAGCCCTGGTTTGGTTCTACCCACAGCTTTGGGAGGGCCTAGCACCAAAATCGAGGTGAAGAGAGGAGGGCTGAGCCCAGAGCCCCTGTGAGGCTCCCAGCTGCTTCAGCAAGCCTAGCAATACTGCTAGGACTCAAGTTTTGCACAAACTTATTTAGTAACATCCCAATGTACAGCTTACGTTAAGTTAGGGCTTGAATATTTCTCAGGTCTTCTGCAAATAAATCATTAGATCTGTACCCATCATTTACCAGCCCATGTCTGCCTGTCCTAATGAGCAACACATTGCATTTATCACCCACTCTGCCATCATTTATCATGGTGTAGTCCATTAAAATCCTTGAACAAACCTCTCCCCTGCACTGGGGAGCTGCAGGATTTGACCCACTTAAATTTAATAAGAGACAGATTCTTTCTGAGGTCTCTCTGATGTTAGCAATTCACATGGGTTTCTTTTTTTAGATTAGGTATTTTTGCCTGGCATTTAAGGCTCAGATAATTAAGTAGATTTATATTTATGTTGTCTTATTATTTACCCATGTCTGTTACTTAAAACCTAATAACAAACAACGACATTATTACTCAAATACTCAGGATATCCATAATTGAAATTAGGATCCAGTGCAAATGACTGCTTATTCTGACTTGATGGATAAATAAACATTCATCAGTAAAAGCAATGAGGACAGCAAATAAAAAATAAACCCTTGCTCTCTTCATCCTGTGTCACATGGCCAGGACATTCAGCATTGCCTCAAAGGTGGGAAGATGCAGACATCAGTGTCAAGGATGGGAAAGCACCAGTTAGAAAGTCAAATCTGGACATGGAGGTCTTGGGATACAAGCAAGACAAGGTTTCAGGGAAGAGTTAACATCTTTATTGCACATAAGGATAGACTGGTAAAAAGAAATAAGTGTTCAGGCTCAAAATGCTTTTTCAGCTTGCATGCTGTAAAGCTTGTCTGCTTTTCCAAGTATATCATTATGTCTCAGGAGCGATATTATCTCTCCCTGCAGACTTGATAGTGCTTAAAATGCCAGCTCTTCTTGAAGATGTCTGCTTTGCACCTTCCATCTGTTCCCAGGGACGAAGCTGCTGTCCATCTCTGCTTCTCACCCCTCCCACAGCAACGTGGGAAAAGGTAGCTTCAGTAGAGAAGGGTTTCCAAATAAAACATGTCTTTTAGATGAATATTAACCTCATTTCCATACCTAGAACTGTTGGCACAGACCACAGAGCATGGGTATTATAGGCCTGCCATGTGAAATACTTTTTATAGGAGCCAGCTCTCAGAGTAGGCACAAGAAAAAGTTACCAGTTGTTTCAGTGCAATATGTGTACAGTAAAATCAGTCTAAAATCCATAAGAAAAATCTTTTACTGGGAAGAAAAAAGAGTTAAGAAGAGAAGAGTTGGTGTGTGTAGCAAAATTAGTTTGAGTTCTTTCTAAAAAGAAATAAGAAAAACTAAAGCAAACAGGAAATAGCCTAAACTCATATTGTAGATGCTTAGGTAGCATTTATTTTTATTAGAACTGGACAAAAAAAAATCAGGCTTTTGTGTTCATGTGGTGTGGGTTAAGGGATGGTATATTCCTATTTTTGAGAGGAAATAAAGGTAGAGTTTAGCTGATTTGCCCAGTCACACCACATCCACAGCAGCACAGGGAATTAAACCTTGCTCCTTTCCCAAGGAGGTGCCCATCCCACTGTCCTCTGGCCAGAGCAGCCCCATGAAGGGCCAGAGCCAAACCAGAGGGCAGGAGGGAGGAGTGCGAGGCCTTTTACACCCAACAAGGCGCCTTTTACACCCAAACCATTTCGCAGCTTTCTGCGGCCTTACAGCGAGCACAGGCGCGATTTCCATCCCCGGGAATTCATTTATACCCTGCTCAGGTGGCGCCTGGAGGCCTCAGCACTGCGGGAAGTGAGGCCCAGCGAGCAGCTCCCAGCTCTGGGCCGGCCTCTGTGCCAGCACCCAAACACAGGGCACGGGTCCCAGCCCGACACACGACACCTGTGCCCCCAGGAGAGACCCCGAGCCTCCTGCCGGGCTCGGAGGGGCAGGAGCTGCTCCCTGGGGCAGCCCAGGCCCTGTGCCCGGCCCTGAGCAGCACCGAGCGCCAGCACCACCCAGCCCCTCTTCTGGCTCCTTCCCCCAGCATTATGTCAGCCTGTTGTACGCCACCGAGCCAGCCTGCTCCCCCGGCAGAGCCCTGCACTCAGAAACTCAAAAATAGCCCTCCCTTCTGTTCCTGCCAGCCGCCAGCCGGGGGGAGTTCTGCTCTGCTCCGTTTCCGAGCCAGCCTCACGCCGCACTGCCGTGCCTGCGCGTGAGCCCACAGGCCCGTCCCGCCAAGAGCCCAGACCTGAACCGCATCCCCTGCACCACGGCACTCGGGGATTGCAGGATGGGATTCCTGGCAGCGAGCTCCTCAAATGGTGCTTTCAGCCCTTCCCGGGGAGGCCTCCGAAGCCACGTGTGTCCCGGTGCCCCGCGCTGGTGGCACGGCGTGGGGAGCGGCTCGCCCCTGCCCTGGGGTGAGCGCTTCTCCGCGCTGTGTCTGGACGACGTGGGCACAGCGGAAGGAGTGGGAATGCCTGGAGGTGTGCTGCTTCCCTGACGGGTACTAATTAAAAGTGCATTATGAACCATTCCGTTTATTGGTGTGGAGTTCTTAAAATTTTGCACTGTTAAGGCCAGTTTTAAACATTTATTATGCCTGCCAGCATTAGCTGACAGCGTGGCTGGGATCACTGCAGCTTGTTCAGTTGTTGCTTTTACCAACTGCATTTAAAAGAAAGTCTTCATTTTTCCACGTGACCCTCCCCTCCATTTCCCCTTTTCCCCCTCTTTGTTTCCCTTTTTATGTGGTTCCTACATTTATGGTGGTCCTCGCTGGCAAACGGATAATGATCAGGTGAACAATCCCAGAGAGAAATTTTTCTTCCCCTGCCATCCTTCCACACACCAAGGAAAGCCAAGATCAAGAGTGCCCGGACATCCAGCCTGTTCCCAGGTGTTTCTGCTTTTCCCCTTTGTGAAGCAGAAATACTGCATTACTTTCACTCCTCTTACAGGTTTGCTGATGTCAGAAGTAACATCAGATGTGATTTTGCCCTGTTCTTTCCCAAGATATCCATAGGGAATATTGTTGTTCATATATGCAAAAGCAGGTCACAGACATACTAAACTCAGCTGAAACTGAGTCAGGTCTTCAAAACAAACTTCCTCCATACTCCAAGTAAAGCGCTGAGCTACCTTGAATCATTAAGACTATTTAATGCCAGCTTCTCTTCCAATAAATACATACTACCAATTTCAGATGCTTTCCCCTTTTGTTCCAAGTCAAGGAGCTGTTTGTTGTTTCCAAGATCATCCTTCAACACAAGAATGCAGGACAGTAGTCATTTCCCTGGGAAGCTCATAAAAATCCTTTTCCAGTTTGTTCCAGAACACTCTTCCAAGAAATAAAAAGCAAATTAGAGCACCCACCTCCCATATTTCTGGGAGTATTTACATGTATTGCAGATCTTGAGATGATTAAATGCCACTGAGTAAGCAAGGAGACTTTTACCAAAAAAACCCCAATCTTTGTTTAAAATAATAAGTTCTCTTTCACCTCAGCAGCCAACTATAAAGTGAGGGTTACCAAAGACACCGGTGTTTCTGTGAAGATGGTGTTCAGGAGATGACAAGGAGTCTGTGCCACACACAGGCTGTCCAGCACCTTCCCTCCCGTGGCACTGATCATCCCAGCCCCAGTTTTCCCTGGGAATTCCAGCCCTGCGAGCGATTGCGGCGAGCTCCTGGCCCTTTGCCACTCCGCCCGGGATATTCTTGGCAGCAGTGATAAGGGCGCCTGTTCCAAATAAGGAGAAATCTAGAAACCGGTTTGTCTCGGCGCTCTGGGAGCCAAGCAAACCCGCCAGAGCTCACGGGGCCGGACACAGGCGGGGGGAAAAACACCCACAAAAAACCCAAAAGAAGCAGGAGTGAACTTCTGACTGTCTGTCTCGCCAGCACCAGCCAAATCTCATTAAAGAGCCACGATGATGAAATACACTGACAGTAAGTGCAACAGACTTGATGAAAGACCTTAAAATGTTTATGCTAATCCAAAGTTTCAGTGTCACGTTCCATACAAGCTTTCCAAGCAAGAACAGTGCCAGAAAGCATGGAAGAATGGTCTTAACTTTTACCTTTCTAAAAAGATTCAAACAAAATATCAAGCAAAAAACCCAAGCACCAGGCTTCCAGTTTTTCTCAGCACCTGCATATTTTGCAGGACAGGTAAAAAAAGGCTTTCCTCAGTTTGCTCAGTTTGCTTGTGAGACAAACCTGGGGTGGAGCTACGAGCTCCTCCAGAGTCTGGAGAAACAACGTGGAGCAGCTGGTGCCTGATTTACACCAGGGAGGAACTACCCCAGTACCTTCACAGTTACTCCACACCTACCAGGGAGGCACCCCTGTGCAGAGACCGAACAATTCAGCACTTAGAAAACAAAAGAAAACCCCAAGAAAGCTCCAGTCCCAGTTCTACTCCCAACATCTATTATTTAGTCTGACTGCCCCCGCTCTATTTCCTCCACTTTGATCAACTAATGACCAAGAAAAGCAATTACCAGCATAAGGAAAATATATTCTTGGTATCTTTGAACTGCTGTGGCAAGTGTAAATGCATTCCTTTCGTGAGAACAGAGGAAATATTTCTTCAGTGGCTAAGATGAGAAATGAGGGGGAAACAAGTAGGAGGAGGTAGGGGAGAGACCATTATTTTATTAACTAATTAGATCAGCGTTGAAAGAAAATGAGCCTGCAAATCTCTGCATTATTGATTGTGAAGAGAAGGCTGCAGTACACAACAGAGATGATGAAACACTGGGATTTGCATCTGGAAATGGCTTGTCCTGCCTGGACAGGGGAGTGTAACAACCTACAAAATAATAGGTTATTGTCATAGGAGGGGGATAAATACATCACTGACAGGTTTGGGAAAACGGTGTGTGCAGGTAACAACTGATCTGGTACTCTGTTCTTCAAATCTCCCAGTGCCAGCACATGACAGAGAAGAAGAAATCCCTCTGCCATTTCTCTGGTTTCTGTGTAATTCCACGAACATCTCCACTGCCACTGCTCCAGTCAGCTACAGCACCCCCAAACCCGCCCGAATAAACCCAAGCAGCTCTGCAGTAACAATGGGCCCAAAACTGACCGAACCCCTTCAGCAGCAGCTGGGCCAGGCACCACCACAGCGGTGCCCCCACCCCGCCCCACACTGTTCCCTGGGGTGGGGAGGATGCTTAAGGGACATTAACTGAAAATGCCAATGCCCTCTCAAAAACGAGCACATGGGAGCAAATATTTAACACTAAACTCCACATCTCTGCAAAAACCCTCCGAGAAAGAACAAAACATAATGCCTTAAAAAAAGAAAAACAAAGAGTGGAATTTGGGGAAATACAAATCACCCTTTATTAGTGATTTCCCAGGGCTCATTCAACAGCACACTCTGAAGTCCCGAAGGTCCACAGAGCAGCTGCCTTCCAAACCTGCAACGCTGCAGTTTAAAGCCACGGTGTAGTTTAGAATAATATTATTGCTCAGGATCTGGCCTGGCAGCTCAGAGGCACTGCCAGCAGGGCAGTGAGCTCCTCACGCTGCTGCAGGCCCTCAGGCATCAAGAAAAAAGGGTGGATGTTTCCCTTTCTGACCTGTTCCCTTCTAAAAGGGAGAGAAGTGATGAAACCAAAACCTCCTGGCAGTGGGGTGAAAGCAGGAGAACCCACGGGAGGCAGCTGCAGAAAGGAGAGGCTGCAAGAGGAATTCCTAAGAGAAAGAGACGAGGATTGTTGGGGGTAAAGGTACCAAAGTTACCAAACAGACTGTGAGCTCCAGGGATTTCCCAGGATGGGAAGGTTGGGAAGTGAGGCTGGTGAGGGCTTTCAGAGTCCCGAGAAGGTCATCACTGCATGTAAAAACCAACCCTGCACCACCTGCCAAGGGACTTGGACTACCCAAGCGAGGTGCAGAGTATCTGCTCAACACGCCCGTGGCAGAGATGTGAACACCCACTGCCTCCCTCTCAGGCCACTCACAACTCCAAACCACCAAACACACAAAGGAAACCTCCTAAAGTTCAACCACCAACACCCAAACTGCTCCTACTCCCCCTCCACACAGGGGGCAAGGCTGACTGAAGGCTGGGGAGCCCCACATTGCATTCTGGCAGCTCTAACGCTGCCTCCTGGCTTTGAGTGTCCTCCCAGACTGGAGGCCTGGCCTTCACCCTGCTCTGATCACTTCACTTACTCGTGCAGACATATGTTTCTGAAAGAAAATACAGGTACCTACATGGAGTCATCACGTTTTTAAATGGCCTTCATCATTATTTATGTCACCATCTTCCAGATGTGATTCAGGCAACGACAGCAGCTCATGCCATTTGTGTCTTTGCTCCTCTCCCCAGAGGAAAATTAAGTTATGATTAAAGCTGTGCCTTCACCCAGCCCATCCACTTCAATGAAGCTCTGCATCAACAGCTGTTGGGAACCTGTGGAAAGCTCCTTCTCGAGAATATTAAGTCTTTTCCTCAGGAAATAATTATTTTCAAAGTCGTTGAGGTTGGGGTTTTTGTTGTTTGTTTTTAGTGCTCCCTGAGTTACAGGAGGTGCTGGTGGTACCAGCACAGCCCAGCACAGCTGCAGGTTTGGGGCACCAGAGAACAAACTCAGCCTCAGCCCTGCAGCCACCAGCACCATCCCTGGTGTCTGCTGTGGGGAATCCTTGGGTGAAGGGAGCCAGCATCAGAGGGGTTTATTCAGCCTGCTCCTTCCATGGTTTACTCAGACTCCACCAATGGCAGTGGTCCACCTCAAGTGCCCCTCATCAAAGATTATCAGGTTTTTTCCCATACTGAAAGTATTCCACATACATTTTCCTCCTGGCTATCAGTGCTGGGGAGGATCTGTCCTCTTCTATGGTGCATCTGGCTGCAACCAGTAATACTGCAGTCAGAGTGAGCCAAAATCCCTCTCTGGAGTGGAGCACAGCAGAGTTTGTGCCCTCTCAAAGGCATTTATGTCTCCTTTTTGGATGTATTTTCCTTACATTGGATCAGCTGGTGTTGCTAATATGTTTCACAACTCCTTTCTAGAGATGGTGGCACAGAGGAGAGTTTAATATTCTGCACACTGGACTATTATTCCTAAATAAAATCAGGTTTTACATCTTCCCCCTCCACCCTTCCCCAGAAAGGACAGCATTCCACACTTGTTCCATTGGGAGAAACTCCGACTCCTTCAGACAGCCCTTTCCATAATCGGTGTTTCTCTTCAGAAACTCGGGTGTTTCCTCGGGAGATTGAGTGCTCGAGTTACAGACCATCAGCCGTGCACCAAATCCCATGAACCCTGCACAGAACTGATTTCATTTCCCTTCTCACACGTTCTGGGTTCACTAACCTGCCCCTGGGTCCCCTGTAAGAACCTGAGACCAGTTCTTCACCCAGAGTGAGCCCGGAGTTCATCCCACGGGGCTGGCCTGGGTCTGTGAGCTCAGAGACCCTCGTGCTGCAGCTGCTGCCCCAGCCCAGCATCACCAGCTCAGCCCCTCCATCCCGCTCCCACTGCACCGTCCCGAAGCAGTCCCAGCACCCTGCTGTGCATTTATGCAGCGAGCACAATCCTTGGCTGCCACGCAGGAACTCACTGATGCACACAGGCTCTCGTCCCACCCCTCCCGCCACAGCGTGCAGGGCACCACAGCAGCACCCTCTTCCTCCCCAGCCCCAGCTAAAAAGGGAACATTCACTGCAGATGTTGTCATTTTTAACCCCGCCATCACGGCAGCCTCAGCTCGTGGGAAGGGAACGTGCAAGAGGAAGAACCGTGCGTTAGAAGACAAAAGGCTCGAGTTTGTGACTTCAGCTTCATATCATTGAAACCAGATATAATTAAATCCTGCTTCTCAGCAGCCACTTCAAAATGAGTGTCTCTGTGATGCAGAGAACACAGAAAGTGTGAAGAGACTTTTTGTTTGACCTCAAAATCTATTTTTACTCCAGAATCCTAATTCTCCATGGCTGGAACTTTCTCTTCCTCCTGGCATGGGTGGGAGCAATGGAAAGACAAAGACAAAAAAAGGCAAATGAATGGGAAAAACATCTCCCTGGGTCTGAGGCAGGTCTGCAGAGGGACAGAGGGACAATGTGTGTGTCCCTGCGTGCCAGGAGCTGCCCAAGGGAACAGGGCTGGAAGGGGCTCAGCTCTTCCCTCGCTCTCCAAGAGCTGACAGAGGCACTGGGACCTTTGCACAGGAGGCTCTTACGCTCTGAAATTGAAGAGTTATTGCAGAATGGCCCTTATTCCAGCTTTTAACCATAAAATCTGTCTGAAATTTACTTCTGTCCTGAATCCAAAATGATTGATACAACTGGCTGAATAACTGATACAGAGAATAACAGTGAATGAAGGTCTGTCTGGGGTACCTCGAAGGAAATGCAAGGATTTGGGCCCATTAACAGCTCCCTGCCCTGCTCTGGTGCCCCAGCGTGAGGAGAAGGAGCGAGGCCCAAGCTGAGCAATCCGCTGCCCGTCCCTGCATCAGGCTCACACAGGAATGCTGGCACGGACTGGCCAGCACCTGCAGCGACCCCCAGACATGTATTTACACACAGAGAGACTGCAAACAGCTTCCTCCCTGGTCCAGAAAGGCAACAATTTAAAACACGAGGTAAAAACATCACTTTCACCCATGTGCTGCTCTTTCAACTCTATGTTATGCACATTCCAGTCAAAAGAAAACCTGATGTTTCTTTCTGGAACACACCCATTCAGATTTCCAGCAAACACACAGAGTAACATTTCTTCTCCTCTCCAATGGCTCATTTGATCTTGCTCAGTCTCTGGGATCACTGGATCTCCCAAGGAATACAACAGCAGAGTGCAGAGAGGTCAGATTTTATCGAGGCAGGAGCAAGTAACCTGCAAAGCTGAGCAGAGCAGGCCTTGCTCAGGCAGGTCAGAGCAAGGTCATTTCCATCCTGGGGAACACACCAATAATCTTAATTTTTACTCATATAGAACAGATGCCCCAAGTCAGTTATAACTCTTTATTAGGTTTGCAGCTGTTGTCTTCCTCATGAGTTTATCACCTTGCACAGCCCTTGTGTAGCTGTTCTTAATTCACCTCAACCCAGGCAAGGGGTGGGGTGGCCACAAAGGAGCAAAGGGAATAAGTGAAACCTATTCAACTCATCTGTTAGAAATGGAAAAGGAAAAATAAAGAAATTACAAAAAACAAAAAACAAAAAAAAAAAAAAAAAAAAAAAAAAAAAAAAAAAAAAAAAAAAAAAAAAAAGAAAAAAAAGAAAAAAGAAAAGTATGGCTGTTCAAGAGGGAATTCAGTAAAGCTGCTTCTGATCTAAGGAGTGTAAGGGGCCATGAAGGTCCAGCCCAGGCCTGAATTTGCACTGAGCCCTCCTGTGCACATGGATACACACACACACAGAGGTTACCCAGCCAAATAAAGGGGAAGGAGCATTCCTGGAGGTGGAGCCTGGGCCTTTGGGAGCTGGACCAGCTGGAGACCAAAATTCCAGTTCAGTGCCACTGACACCACGTGAAAGCACGTCCCCACTGTGGGTGGGGCTGGGGGGTGAGGCTGCTGGAGCTCAGCCACGGGCACTGCCCCAGCACAGAGCAGCAGCTGCAGTGCTGGCTGCTCCTGCCCCCCTTCAACTGACAGGGAGAACTCTGGCCTGGAAAAAGGCAGAACCCTCCTCTGGTTAATCTGGAAGCAGAAGAATGTGAAATTACCTCCTGTAACACCTCCCCTTGTTTTGAGCAGTTGCACCCAGCAATCCTCTCCAACCTTTCCCAACTCCAGCCCACTGACGAAGACACCTTTGCTCCTAACAGCATTTTCCCTGTAACAGTACGCAAAGCCTTTCCTAAAACTTTCTTCATCAATTACCTGTCTAGAAAATGAAGAGTTGGTGCTAAAATCTGCCAGATCCTTAATATGATTGACTGTGGCTGGTTTTAGTCAGCAAAAGGTCTCCCAGTAACAAATGACTTGCCCGTTTGTTCTCTGACAAGGACTGTCGAGGCCTGGGTATCATTTATGCTCAATCAAATCCTAATGCTGATGGAAAACTCCGCGTTTTGGTGGCTCCTGACGTGCCCCAGCGGGGCTGGGAGAGATGTGTCGCCACTGAACGTGTACAGGATGGATCTGGAAGGCCTGGAGCTGTAAGATAGGAATTAACTGGAATGACAAATTGCACAAACATGTGTTTCTCAGTTGGCACTTCCCTGCTACACGCTTATAAAACTGTTAACTGTGGAAAACAAAAGATGGATGGAAGAAGATCTTTTACTAAATGATTTTCATAGGAAAAAAACAAAGAGAAGTTTGATGTATGCAAGCTCACCGATAGTCCTTGTTTTACAGCTGGGGAACATAAATAATATTTCCCTGACAATGGGGTTTTATGATCTCAGATACAGGAAGATTTGCCCTTTATTTTAAGAATGTCCAAATTAAAGGAGTAACTTGAAGTGGTAGAGACTGGCCTGGGGATATAGTGAATACAGAACATTAACTCTCACCATATAGGTGATGTTTACAAGATTTTTAGATGCAATCTTTTACAGTATAATAAAATTGCTGGATATGGCATAAAAACCCACAAGATTTAACTTCTCCATTTCTTTTTGTGTACACATCGATCAAAATAAGATCGACTGTAAAAAAGAACAGGTTATTGTTTTCCCAAGAGAGGTTGGATCAGATGATCCTTGAGGTCCCATCCAACCTGGGATTCTGGGATTATTAAACTGCAGAGTAATAAACATCCGTATCTCATAGCTATGTTCTTCCTTTAAAACATTTTGCAGAATAATTACAGCTGGAACAAAGGAAGCTCAGAAAATTGCAACACTGGAGCTTTTTGGGGAATGGAAAACAAAAAGAAAACAGCCACAAAGAAGTTCTGATATTCATTTTTAAATTCTAATAAATACTTTCATTATATTATGCTTTGCCAGATCTGGCCTCCAACTTTGGACTTCACCCAGTTCCCTGAAGAACCAGAGGAAACTGAGCTCAAAACTTTGGTTGTGTTTTTTTCTAAATGGCAAAATACAACCCACCAATTTCACTGGCATTCTGCTCTGCATCATTTGGCAACACTACTGGAGGCATTTTCCTGAAGCAGAGAAGCAACTCCCCTTTTTGTCTATTTAAAATTGCAAGTGACTGCTCAGTGACACACCCAAGCTTTAGGATAAGGAGCACTAATGATTGTTTCATTATTTCCATTTGGACATTCCTTTAAGAATTACAAAGCACCAAATCTACACTTATATATAACAGAGTGAGGAACAGGGGAACACCAACACCTTTGAAGACAACTACTAAAAATGGCAATGTGAGCTTTTACCCTGAAGCCTAACATTCTGGTAAGGCCTTGGTCTTGCAAATATTCAGCACATGAGCAATGTGACTAAAGCAAGACTCATCCATAGGCTTTTTCACTGGTGGAGTTTCCTTTTATTTATATATATTTTAAGGCAACATATTATGAAAGTTGGAAGGAGGAAAATAACCTGGGAGCAGGAGGTGGGCTCACCATCAGTGTCCACGGACGGCCTCGGACTCAGCAGAGACACCCCAGTGAGGCCACAGGCCCAGCCAAACCCGAACTTTGTGTCAGAAAGAGGAATCACCCAATGTTTTTTCCCAGTACTCCCACGTGAACACCTTCCCTCTCTAGTGCAATACCCTGCAGAAGTGACTACACCTAAAAATAATTGCTAAGAAAAGGTTCCAGCATTTATCACAAGGTATGTACTGCCCTTCTAACCCTTCCCTCGTTCGTTGGCAGGTGATGATGTACAGAATTGCATAAGGAAACAAAACATAAAAAGATAAAAATTAACTTAATTTACACAACCAATAAAAAAGTTTAAAGCGATGATAGAAAAATAATATAAAGGCTAGATACATGAAATGCCAGTTCAACAGTATTAAGCTTTGGTAGAACAGTTAAAGAGCATAGCACCAATAAAATCCAACGTCAGCACAGGCTTCAGTAGGCATGAGCTGTGATGAAAATGTAAATTTTGGCAAGAAAAGTAGTGTAGGTTCCCTGCCGCCACAGTTTCATTTCCACATCCAACAGGAAGTCTTTGGGCTCCTTGACCTGCCGCTGCAGGTACACGATGCCCGTGTAGGAGTTGAGCCGGCGGGTGCTGAAGTAGCCCTCCTCGTTGCCCTTGGTGATGGTGAGGACGATGCTGTCCCCGGCGTAGGCAGGCGAGGGCCCGATGCGGAAGATGTGGGCTGGCACCACGATGTTGGTCTGGAAGTTGAGCTGGTAGTAGGTGATGCGCACGGGCGTGTTCTGGCACTCCAGGTAGTTGAAGCAGTTGATGCGTTCACACCTCCTGGGGAAGGAGAAGGGAGGCACCTTCAGTGGCCAGGGAACAGCAGGGGAAAACACAAACCTCGGAGCGCCGCAAGGGATCGGACAAACCGCAGTCCCAGGCCTCGGAGCGCCATCGGCAGCTGCCGGGGCTGCTCTCCCAGTGCCCACCAACATCTGGGAGCGTGGAACTGCCAGGGTGCTGCAGAGTAAGGCAGCACTCTGTGGATCTGTGGATCAGGGACGCGGGGAGCTGTGTGGGGAAGCTCCACAAGGCCCATCGAGGCAGAGTCACGCTGCAAACGGCACAGAGCCGGGAAGGGGAGCCAGTGGTTCATCACTGACAGCGCTGGGGCAGTGCTCCAGGAAAGGAAGAGTGAGACCCCTTGAAAAGGCAGCTAAAACACGGGACTGGGAAACAAACTCCTCAGCTGGCAAAGCTGCTCAGGTCTGTAAGGCAGGAAAAGGAGGCTTTAAGCCATAAGCAACTAAATACGGGTTCCCAAAGCACTGGCAGGCACCGAGGCAGGAAATGGGTAGGGAGATTTTGGGGCTCCCGAGCCCCAGCTGTGAGGAGCTGCGGATGTGCCATTCCCAGAACCCTGTGGCCTGGCAAAGTCAGTATCCTGCTCCCCTTCAACACTCCCCGAGGAACTGCAATCTGAATATTAAACAGGGAGCCCCAAACCCACTGTAAAAGTGCAGCACTGAGCAGCCTGGCTGCTCCTGCTCTGACACAAACAGCATAGAGGATCTTACTTTAAAACTTAATTACAAACAGAGCTGGTTTAGAGCTGCAAGTAGAGCTGCAGGCTCTGATCTCTGCTGTTCCAGCAGCAGCTGGAGGGCAAACAGGGGCTCCAGGGCTTGGAAGAAGGAAGGATAACCAGATACAAACTGTACACAGGGAAGGTCTAGGAGCTCCAGGTGCCAGAGCAGCTTCTCAGAGCTCTGAGCACCCGTACCCCACCCACAAACCAAGCACTACGTAACACCACGGCCACTGGCCTGGCTCTGGTGCTGCCCCAAGGCCATACTCACATGTCAGACACCTTCCTGTAGTTGGAAGGGCACTCGAAGGACAGGCAGCGGAAGCTGCCCTGGATGTTGTAGCAAGTCTCTGCAGCTGAGCAGTTGTGGGTTCCTATTGCACACTCATCAATATCTAAGAAGAAACACAAGAAAAAGATGTTCTAAGTTCAAAAGTAAGAATTAATTCCTAATAGTTTTCAGGAATAAACAAACCCCACGGGACATAATTAACCCATGCTAAAAGCCAGCAGGACCTTCTCACTGACTTCTTCAGACTGGAGAAAGCTGGGCTGTGCCAGAAGAATGTATCTGTGCATGAAGGTAGCTCTGGATTAAAGGAGAACAACCAAATCAAATCTGGATTTAAAGCAAGCAAATACAAAGCAAAGTGGTCACTGCTGTCCTGCAGGATCCAGAAGATGTGAAACATGGGAACTCAGAGCAAGACCTCAGAACAAGGCACACAGTTTTGAACACATAAATACAAATATCTCCCCATAATGAGATGTAATTACAGAAGACATAATAAAGAGCATTTAAAGCTCAGAGACACTTTATGGCCCAGAGCATAAATGTGGTTACCTGAATAACACACACCCACAAGCCCAAGCCCTGGGCCCTTGCAATGCTGGAAACCAGAGGCAGTGAGCAGGATCCAGCCTGAGCAGACGGCGCTGGCAGAGCCCTGGCAGTCACACTGAGTACTCCCAAATGTCAGACAGTGCACAGAGGCTTTAAAATGAAATGAATTCTAGCAGACAAGGCATGTGGACTGTGTAGGGCCCTGCAGCTCTGCCAATTGTCACAGATCAGAGAGACTCTTAGAGAGAAACTACAACCTTCCACTCCCTCCCTTCCCCTGGGATGAGAACTGATCTCATACACTGAACTGGCTGGTTTAAAAGTCTTGCAAAGAAAAGTATACAATAGGAAGTAGGAGAGAATCAAAGTCAAGTAAATCCCTTGCTGGTTCTCAGCAGTGCCCGTAGGTGAAAAGAAAATTTCTTCCATATTGCAATCATGGTCATGAAAGCACTCCCTGCACCACTTTGGCTGCGCTGCAAAACACCACAGGCAGTTTCTGCAAAAAAGATCCATATGCTGAGACACTGCTCCACGAGATACAACCCATCTTCTGAAGAAAGGGAACAAGGACCATTCCACCAGTAACTCTTCAGAACTGGTCAGATGATGAGCTACTGGAGGCAGATCTTTAGCTGGGGGAAACCAAGATCATCTTCCTGCGCTCAACAGAGCCAGCGTCAGCCCAGCCTTCCTCCGACCACGTCTGCAGACACACCTCCCTCTCTGCCCGAACTTGTACCCACAGACCTGCAGAGCTCCACACACGGGACGTGCCTGGGGGCTCCAGTGCCTGACTGAACTCCAGCTCAGAGCCGCCACACACGAGCTGAGCTCTGCACCCACCCTCCGTGTGCTCGTGCAGGTGGCAGAGGCACTTGGAGAAGCTTTTCCAAGGGCCACTGGCTGGGCTTCTCTGTGCACTGGGAGCCCCCCACACACAGGGGAGGGTCATGCAGGGGGGCTCCACACCAACAAACAGCACCAGTGCAACCCACTGCTCTGGCTGGGTGTCCTTGTCCTCCTCCTCCAGCACCACTGGGCACCTCCAGCTCGGCCTGGGAGAGCTGTGCTGGCTGACTGATGCCGTGACTCACGCTCTTAACCCTGGAACACATTCTCAGCCCAAATCTCGCTGCTGGCAGAGGTGGAACTAACATGCCAGAGCTCAAAGTTAGCAGGAAAATACCAAACAAAGCCAGAGAAGAGTTACAGCTGCAGTTTTCTAAAGGTGAATTTTACGTAAGAATTAAGGTGCATGTAGATATTACTGCAATCATACCTAAAAACACATTTTAAAATATTTTAAAATGTTTTAAAAGGATTTTAATTGTCATTTAATCTGCTTCACTGCTCCACAGTCAGGATTAAGTACGCTCATGCTGCTCATGATTTACACAGTGCAAATTCACTGCCATTACTGCTCAGAATTCAAGCACAGGAGATACATAACCAAAGTTACACGAAGGGCTCCTGAAAGAGCAAGGGCAGGAAATGCCTGGCAGTTGGTGTAAGGACTGCAGGAATGTGCAGAGCACTAAAGGTAATCAGATCCTCCATGGTTACACAGGCAGTGCATCCTTTGGAAGTGGGGGGTTCAGCTCAGAACCACACAGCTGCACACCAGATGAAAACCACCAGGCTCCCAGAAGACATCTCCACGATTCTGAAGAGAAGGGGTGTGTGAGGGGAGGGTACTTGTCATTTCACTAACATTTATTAATGCCAGCAGGATTAAGCTTAGGTGACACTGCTGGATGGCCAAGTTCCAATTACAGCTCCAACACTTCATCTCTCAGTTTTCTGGGGCAGAAACTGTAACTCATAAAGAAGCCACAGATTTCTACATCTGGCACCTCTAAAAGCCCCGATCACTCAGTGCTGTGCCAAGGTGCACACACAGCTCATGTGAGCAATCAAGTGCCTCAGTTTGAAGGATGAAGTGGGCTCCTTGGGAATTAATTTAAGCAATTAGCTCACGCTGACAGCTGAGTTGCCACAGCACTTCCTTCTAGCGCAGGAGAAAACTGACTTTGCAGATACCAATATTTGGCAACTTTGTCAAAGACCGACTTTTGAACAGCGACTAATACAAAACACGGAGACTTGACTGAGCAGCTGCGAGGGCTGAGCTCATTCCAGGGGCATTAATGACTCGATCCCTGCAGCCCTGGAGCTGCTGTTACCTCTGCAGGTCCTGCCGTTGGCTGCCATGGTGTAGCCCTGCTCGGGACAGGCGCACTGGTAGCTGCCGGGGACGTTGAGGCAGCGGAAGGTGCAGAGGATGCCGGCGCTCTGCGCGCACTCGTCGATGTCTGCGGAGAGAGCACGGTCACACCCCAGCGAACACAACACGGCACAGGGCTGCACAGGGAGGCTGCAGGGCACCAGGAAACTCTCACCTGACGCATTTATAATGCATTGCTAAACGTGAACGCAGCCATGGAGGTTTGGCATTGGCGCAGCACTGCTGAGGGTGCTGTCTGAAATGCTGAGCACAAGAAATACTGGCTGCCAGTAGTACAGACTCATGGAAAAGAATAATCAGGGTAGGGCACGTCTGAGTTTGAAACACTCTCTCTCTGGTGCCTCTGGAACTGAGAGAATCATAGAATCACAGAGTGGTTTAGGTTGGAAGGGAGCTTAAAGCCCATTCCAGCCCCTGCCATGGGCAGGGACACCTTCCACTAGACCAAGCTGAACCCGGCCTTGAACACTCCAGGGATGTGGAATCTCTCTGGGCAACCTGTGCCAGGGCTTCACCACCCTTCTAGCAAAGAATTTTTCTAGGATTTCTTGCCGGGCTTCCCTGTGCTGGGAAGGGTGTTGGCTTCCTCACCATTCCTTAAACAGAGACTCTCCAGTGAGTCAGTGCTGGTAACTTCCACTGAAGAGCTAAAACCCCTCCTGTGTCCATTCTGATCACTCTGCTCCTCATTCACCACGAGCAGCACTCAGAGAAAACCTTCACTCAGCAGTGCAGGCGTTCACAGATGCAATACAGGAACCCCTTCCCACCTGATTGTTTCAGTCATAAGCTCTGGCCCCATGGAACCACTGCAGCAAGCTCCCTGGCTGTGCAGCCACACGGGTGTGCTCCACCACCAAACTGCACTGTCCAGCAGCTGCAGTCACCTTCTGCAGCCTCCGTGGCAGCTGGAACTCACAACCCCTCTCAGGCAGCTGGAACTCACAACCCCTCTCAGGGTGCTGCTGAGGGTCAGAGAGCTCTTCCTGCCACGGAGAATAAACACACCCACCCTCACCTGGTGGGGCAGCACCTTACCTTTACAGGAATGCCCATCTTCTGCCAGCTGGAAGCCTTGCCTGCAGTAACACTGGTAGGAACCATAAACGTTGGCACACTCCTGGCTGCAGGGACTGTTATCACATTCATTCACATCTGCATCCAAAAACAAACCCACAGAGATGGCCACAGTGCTTCAGAACAGTGCCTTCCACCTTTTCCTGCCCCTGAGAACCTTTACCTTCCAGTCAGAGTGACCAAGGAAGGACTAACTTGTCCTTATTTTTTCTGCTCCCTAGGCAGAATGCCGAGAAGACTGAGGATGTCTGTTGCACCTGAATTTCATTTCTCCACATGCCAATGGAAACACACACATGCAGACAGTTGTTTCAGACTTTATAGATTTCAGTTCACTAAAATACGTAATTGTTGCCTTACAAAAATCAGGGAGAACTCAGAAGTTTTCCATTCACTTCAAAATCATTTTTTGTAAGTTTTGTCACTACCGACTTTCATCTTTATCAAAATTTGAATGGTTTCCTGTTCTAACTTTGTTCTGTTCTCCTCTTCTGTCATCTGAAAGGAAAGCAAAAAGTACATGGGGACAGGAAGAAAGAGGAGAAACTTGCTGACGCTCATCTGACAATTCCAGTGTTTGACTGTCTGCAAATCTGAGCACACAAACTTTACTGTATTTACATTTCACCGCAACTCCTTCTCTAAAGTCCCCTAATTCCCACATCAGTTTCCCCTCCGTGGAACAGCAGCCTGGTACCTTCACAGTGCTTGCCATCGTAGGAGAGGCGGAAGCCGGAGGAGCAGGAGCAGTGGTAGGAGCCGGGGGTGTTCTCACACGTGTGCTGGCACAGGCGCCCGGGGTAGTTCCAGCACTCGTTTATGTCTGCCAGCACAACAAGCAAACACACCATCAGCTGGGGGACACCAGCACACCAGATGCAGGGGGATATTTTTTGAAGTGTCAGAGATTGATCTGCAGAGGGTGAAACGCTGCGGCCCCAGGTTTGATGCCGTCTGACTCTGCTCTGACTGGCGCACGGGAGGGACAAAAGACAAAGTGCTGTGTCAGGCTCTGGGGAGGGAAGTGGTGAAACCTTCAGCCTGGCAAATTCCCACGGCAGCAGAAGCATAACCCACAGGGAAGTACTCTGCAGATGGCTTTAAGGGATAACCTGCAGTTAAACCGAGCCAAGGGCACCTGGTCCGAAATCCCAGCTCGGAGTGACAGGGCTCTGGATGTGCCGCACAGCACCAGCTCTGGAGGTGATCCCATCCTCTTCCGAGGCACTGCATTGCAGAACTCAGGACTGCAATGGTGCTGAGCACTGCCTGGGGCCCAGGGCTCAGTCAGCCCCAGCTCTCAGCCCCTCCCGTGCCCCACGTACCGATGCAGCTGCGGCTGAAGGCGTCGTACTGATAGCCCATCTTGCAGTCACAGCGATAGCCCCCGGGCAGGTTGTGGCACAGCTGCCCCTCTCCACACCGGTGCACCCCCGTCTGACACTCATCCACATCTGCAGGGCCAGACAGGGCAAGCTGGTTAACTACAGTTTGCTTAAAACCAGTGTTTATAAAGAGAAACACAAAAGTCCATTGAATAGCAGGATTAGAAGCTGGACAGAGGAAATACCACCAGCTTCTCCCACCGTGCTCTTCCCAGAGGCTGCTGTCTGGTTCTCTGAGTCAAACCTGGGGAAAGCAGAGCGTGATCTTCAAAGGGAAAATGGTAACTGGACCTGCAATGGGCTCTCCCAGTATATTCTGCATTTCAATGTAAACACACATTGATTCTGATCAAACCATGACAATTAAACCCCCCATTCTGATGTTCTGCCGTTCCATGAGTCACACCAGGCCATTTAAAGCAAAACAAGAACCAGCCAGAAATTCTGCTCATCCCTTCAATTAAAGCAACTGCTGTTTTCATCCCCACTTGCCCTCTCAGTCTTGCTCCTGCTGTCTACCTTTTGCTCTTTCCCAGTGTTGATCTTTTTTCTTTTCTCAATCAGCTCCCATTTTGATATTCCCCACGGCCTCTCATCCAAAATCCAATACCAACAAATTAGTTGCTTCTCCACTCACACACATCATTTCCAATCTCATTTAAAGATCCTCAGAGGGAGATGAGAGTTTTCAATACAGGCTGATTTACAAGACTTGCAACATGACTAAATAGCTCATCAGTATCTAACAAACCCCTCTTACCATCTGTGACAAGAAGCATCAAAAAGTCTGATTAACCCTCACAATTGTGTATTTCTTTAAGTATTCCCAGCTCTGCCACTTCCTAAGCCAACAGATCCCCCTTTTTTCCTACTGTTCACATCTTCAACTACTTTTACAACCCAAATCCCTGTCCGTGTAATAATCATTAGGATGGATCTCTAAGGCTGGAAGTTCTCCACGCTGCCCTATTTGAAGTCATAAATTTGAGCACTAAATCATTTCAAAGGGTTCCTGGGCAGTTCTCCATCAAACAACAGCCCAGGAGAGGCTGCACCTCCACAGTGCCTGCTGGCACTGGGGTCAGAGGGGGCAGGGAATGCCCCTCACCACGCAGGGAATTCCCAGCAGGAGCTGAGATTTCTGCTGGAACACTGAGTCCTCGCTTTCTTTGAATCAGAGGCAGCACCAAACCAAGGAAGTCTCTAATGAAGATAACAATTTGTAAAGTAGCAGCTTTATTTGTAATGAACCCATGTGTGCAACCATTTCATTAGTTTGTCCAAAGTTCTATATTCCATTGCATTCAGACTTTCATTAGTTCCAGGGCATTACACCACCAGAAGCGTGCCTTATTTCACACTTACAGCAGTTTTCAGCTAAATCTAAGAGGCATTTTCTAATAACTCATTTGCTAAATCAGAAAATCTGAACATTTTAAAGACAGATGAATCCTCTAAAGAGAGGAGATGACCCTACCAGTGTTGTTCTGCTGAAGAAACACGTGCAGATGTTTTTACTACTGTGAATAAATCTGATTCAGGAATCTAATTAGCCATTGTAATGCCTCAAAGAAACCAGTCTTTATCACAGAGAGAGGAAATTAGGACCATATGCTTTTCCTCTTTCTTCTCTGTGCTCTCTGCCTACTTTAAAAAAGCCATTCAAAAAAATACCAAACAATAGAGACCAGCAACAGGGACAGAGTGCACACAGCAAAGACAAGAGAAATCACCAATTCACATTGATTATGTTTTCCCAAAATCAAGCTAGAGAAGCCTCCTTATGCGTGCTCCTGAACAGCCTTGTCAGGTTTGTGAAGCAGAGGCAGAGGGCCATCAGGAATCACACTGCATCGTGCTATCTTACTGTGCTTTAGAGGCAGAGATGCTGGAGGATTAATGGCAATTTCCTCGTCTGCCAGGGATTTACACACAGTCACTCTTTTTCAGGAAAAACGGGGGAGAAAAGCTGGATTCTTTCTGTACCACCAGTGTGAAATTTAGGAAGGTAAGTTGTCCCAGCCATAACAGAATCACAGAATCCTTAAGGCTGGAAAAGGCCTCCAAGATCACCAAGTCCAGCTGTTGATCCAGCACCACCACGTTCACCACTAGGCCACGTCCCCAGGTGCCACATCCACGTGTTTTTTGGCCACGTCCAGGGCTGGGGGCTGCAGCACTGCCCTGGGCAGCCTGCCCCCACAGCAGGGCATGCAGAGCCAAGGCTGCTGGCACTGCACGCCTGTGCTGCTCGGGGCTCACTGCTGCCGTGGGGGGAATGGCTCTCAGGGAGGCACTGCCGTGGTGCTCACCCTACCAACAGTGTCAGGGGCACCACGCTTCAGGTGGTGCGAGCATACACAGCCCAGGTGCCTTGGCTGAGAAAGGACTGATGGAAAGCAGCTCAAGAACTGTGTCTGCACAGCAGCTGAGAGAGGCAGCACTTCTGCAGCTTCCCTTTGTAAGAACTGGAATATCTCAGGCTGTAACAGGACAGCAAAAAGCACTGCACTGCTTTGCCCTGAGCTTCCAAAACACAATATTTAGAAGCTTTCTCAATTTCCTCAAGTTGCACACATGAACTATTCCTTCCAAATCTGCTACTTCCAAATCTTCTCCACCTTTCCACTGGCCAAGCATGGTCTGGATAGTCCTGGGGTTGTAAAACCATGAGGGGAGGTAGAGGATAATGAACAGCAAAAAGGCAAATGCAGAAGCATCTGTGGAAATGGGGTCCAGCTGTACCACTGGTTTGCACCAGGAGTTGCTAACCATGATCAAATTAATGGCTCTCAACACGGTTCCCACCCACCTGCAGCACCACAAAGCACATTCTGTTCATCTGTCATCCCTCCTTTATCCCAAGGGAAGGTAAGGAAATATCACTGGGGCATCACTACTAAGCAAACTGCTGCTTTGTCATTTCTTTTTTTGCTTCCCCTACTGTCATTTTAGGATTTCCTACGTCGTGTAACTCAGAACACGGGGAACTGGAGAACACTCAGCCAGGCCTGCCTTGGGCACCAAGCACTGAGCTTCCCAGTCCTTGGTGCCTCGTGTGCTCAGTGACAAACAAATGCTAACAAGCGCTGGAATCTGCAGTTCTGAGTCAGGAACTCCCTAAATACACTGCAACAAATACAGATCAGGATCAAGCTGCATGCCAGCCTATATGAATATTTCATATAGTCATTCTCCTCAGAATTCTTTGCACAAAGTGAGAATTTATCCTAAACACCCTGACAAGTGGATGTAATGGGGAACACCACGCATAGAGCATCCCTACAAAGAACACGCTCTTGGTGCTGCTCTTGAGAGCCCCCAAACCCAGCACTCCTCGGCTGCTGCAGATCACTGCACTTCCAGGGAGGGGCTACAGAAACCACCAAGGGATCGTGGTCACGACTGACAGCATGAGCTTAAAAAGGAACTAAAGCACATTCTCTCCACAGTGGAAGCCAGTGAATCCCATCTGCAGTCAAACCCAGGTGCCGGGCGTACCAAGAGGAACTCCACGGAGTGATCAGACATCAGCGCAGGATCCTGCAGCACAAACAAATCCCAGAGCTGCAGGGACAGCAAATTCCTGTCCCTCAAACACATTCAGGGATCTGGAGGTAACTCCAAACATCTCTTTAGAAGTGAAATGGACTTTTTCCCCTGGGAGAGCCCCCGCCCAGCCCCGAGCCTGCCCTCACCGACGCAGCGCGTGCCCTCCTCGTTGGAGTGGTACCCCCTGCTGCAGCTCAGCATGTTCCTCTGGCACGTGTAGGACCCCACGGTGTTGATGCAGTTGAATCCTGGCTTACAGGGCTCAGGGAGAGACGTGCATTCGTTGATATCTGGTGAAGGAAATGAACAGAGCAGTGAGAGATGCTGTTTAACCCTTCTGCTCTGTTTCCTTCCGACTGCCACTTCTTTCTCTTCACTTCAATTTCTTGTGCTACCAAGGTAAGGCTGACGAAGGCCTGCTGTGGGAATGCTTTCAAATTCAACATGCAAGTATTCACATCTTTAAGCGGCGAGCAGCGCTGACATCAGTTTACAGCAGGGTTTGAGGAACGCTCCACACCCGAGGGGTCAGTGCCCCGCTCCCGACAGGCCCCGGGGCGGGCAGTGCCGCAGCACAGGGCACGCACACGCGCTGCCCACACTCACCAACGCAGTTCCCCTCGGGGTCCTGCAGGAACCCATCCATGCAGCGCTGCTTGGACTCGCAGTAGAACGACCCCTCCGTGTTCTGACACACAAAGTTCACTTTGCAGCTGTGAGTTCCTCTCTCGCATTCGTCGATATCTGTGAATCACATCAAAACGCCAAACTGGCGTTAGTTCACAGCTCTGACTTCAGCAGCCTTCCTTTTCCTTTAGAAAGGACATCAGGAGGCATTATTTAAACAAGCACACGTTACCAGTGGGAAATTTGAGGGTTAAGTGTGTTTGCTCTTGGACATTCACTTCGGGACTTGTCAGGTCCTGCAGCAAATTTGATTCAGGTCCCCACCGCCTTGTTCACAGCATCTCTTGCAACCCACAAATACCAAAATACCTGAAGTTCTAAAATCCTAAAGATCCACATTACACTTAGGAATAAGATGCTCATAATAAAATATGTACCACAGACTTTCATAAGCAAAACAGTCTCTTGTTCCTTACATCCCTCAGGAATTCAGGTCTGTAAAAACCTCCCTCCTCTGAATTTGATACTGACAGGGCACCTCACCTGAACAGGGCTGGGATTTCATTGTGTGCACACAGACATGCAGGTGTGTGTGTATAGATATATAAACATATATTTTCACTTACATGCACACAAAACCCACTTACACAACTCTGAAAACTCTGCTGAAAAAACCTGAATGAGGCAATAATATTAGTAACAAACTTTGCTTTTTTTTTCTTACTCTGCAGCCAGAGCCCAACACAGCTTTCTCAATTTTTACTACATACATGAAATTATTTCTCAGATTCTGCTCACCAGCTCAGTGCTTGCTTTCTAGAGACATTGAAAACACTTCCTGCAAGTTTCAAACTTACAATCTTCCAGCCAACTGCTCTGTAGTAACTGTGGTGTAGTGGCACTGCTGCTGTTTTCCACCTGAAGTAACCCCACCTTGGAGCAGACTCAGCTACAAATGCATCTGAAATTCAGTTCATGGGAATATTTTCAAATGCTGCTTTAACCTGTGCTGGTTCCCAGGAAACATCTCTGGTAGAAGACAGACAGAGAGCAGGAAGTCCAGGATGGAGGAGTCCCCAGGTGTCTGGGCAGCCAAGGGAAGAACTCCTGGATTTGTCTTCCTACTCCAACCCCTGAGTTAAATGCTAAGGTCATGAGGGAACATTATCAGTCTCCCACAAGGTGCTTTATTAATAACTCTGCCTGCCATAGTTAAAGAAAAGCGTGGGACTGAGTATTTCATAAACCTCTGCAAATTCAATAGTTATCTGCAGGCAATTTTACACAGAGTAGCTGTGAAATTTCTGATAGGTCATTCATTTACAGGCTGCTGTAAAACAATTTGCAAATTTTATAACCCTCTATAATCTAACTTTAAGACTAGAAAGTAAATTAGATTAGTAATAAATATTAGAAATGCTCTAGAATCAGACAACAGAACAAGACATTCCCAAAACAGCCTCTTCAAGTAAACCAAGCTTCATTTATGACAGCTGTTTATAAAGGGAGGTTTCTGATAATCTCTATTTTATAACTCTATATTCTATGTCAAAAACTCTTTCCTTAGGCATCTCCTACCCCAGCTGTCAGGGAACTGTAAAAAGGGCAGGTGTAAATACCAGTGAGGTTTGCCCTGAAGGCAGGGCACGTGTGTCCCTTGCACACTCCCGTGCTGCTGAGCACTGATGTTCCCTTCTCTGTCTGACACCTACAGAGACCGGGAGAGGGGGCATGAAGAATAACTTCTTAACCCCGTGGCCATTCCAAATGGTTAAATGCAAACGTAAAATGTAAATAAATGCAGACAGAGATCCTGAACACAGGAAGGACAGGGCTGTCAGCCCCGTGATCCATTCAGGCTGGGAATTTTTGCGGGAATCTCCAGCAGACAGCATCAGCTGAGCCAGGCAGGGGAGCTACGGGGGATTCCTCCATCAGGGGGATCTCTCCCTAATTACTTAAAAATAGGGCAAATCCTAACTCAGAAGTTTTCACCCATTTTCTAAGTAATTTATAGTTATCACTGGAAACCATTTCAAGTAAGTGAACGTGCAGAAGGAGCCTGCAAAGCCCAACACCTCCATGATGAGCAGCCTTTTGTAGCTACAGCGCTGATACCACAGAGCAGCGACACCAAAATGCTTTGCAATCCCTTCCCTTCCCTTTGTGTAAGAGCTGAAGAACACTTCTTACCCACACACTCGCCATCCTTCAGCTCGTAGCCGGGCTGGCAGCTCAGCTCCTGCACGCAGCGGAACGACCCCATGGTGTTGACACAGTGCTCTCTCCTCTGGCAGGTGTGCCTCTCTGTCACACACTCGTTGATGTCTGTGAGGGAGAGGGAACAAGTCAGTGCCACAGGGTACCAAGGCATCTCCCTCTTCCTGCTCTTTTGGAAGGAGTGGAAAGCTCAGGTGAAAGCATTTCCTCCAAAAGACAGTCAGTGCAGGCTTTGTTACAGTGCTCTGATGGAGGATGGGTTTATCCCAGGGTCTTTGGTTAGCACAGAGCAACTGAAGAGACACAAACCACAGGGAGATTTCCTTCTCCTCCCCTGTCCCAAACGCCGTGGGGATGGTGCAGGCACTGGGCACAGGGATGGACAGGACTGAGTAAGGGCAGGGTGGGCAGAGCATTGATGGCCAGCCGATGGGGAGGGATGGGAATCCTGGGCAAGGGAACGAGAAAGGGATGAATGCTCCCTGCTCCTCAGCAGATTGCCACAGCCCAGGCCACCGAGCAGTCCTGCTGCCTCAGGCCAGCACACAGGGGCTGCTGGGGGGACCCTGCCCCAGGGATGGGAGCTGAGGCTGCTGGGGGGACCCTGCCCCAGGGGTGGGAGCTGAGGCTGCTGGGGGGACCCTGCCCCAGGGGTGGGAGCTGAGGCTGCCCCACTGGGCTGGATCACGCTCGTACCTCTTCCCTAAGGAATGCACCAGTGGGACTGGATATGCAGGAACTCACGGAGAGAGGAACCCCGATGGCTCAATCAAGTTTGTAAGTTTGCATTTAGAACTTTAAAGAGATTTGATTTCAGCAGGTGGAGTAGTGGAAAAGTTAAAAAAATCACTTGAACACAAGATTGCAGAGCATGGGACAATTAGGGAAGGAATATGAAACACCTTTAAAATGATACGTTTTGATGGGCTTGGATGAAATCATCTCAGATTCAGGTTTTGCTTATGTTAATAATGAGAGCTAGAACAGCATGATGAGCAAATACTTAAAAGCAACAAAAAGGAGCAGAGACTGGGAAGAGAAACTTTCTTGCCAATCTCCACAAAGCCTCACACGTTCACAGTTCTATATACAGCTGAGAATTGCTAGAGCTAACAAAAGCCAAATGTGACCAGAACCATTACCAGTCCTCTGGCTGCTCTGTGCATGAAGCTGTTTTCATACTGCACAATAAAGCAAGTATTGTTTAAATCAGATTTTTATTTTGGCTGTAGAACCTCATTCTCAGATAAGTACATCAGATATATGACTTCCCCTGTGGAGCACGAAAACAGGAAAAGCCATTTGAAAAGATTTTTGTCTTAAAAAATGTGTCAGCTGGTTTTCTAGCAAGGAAGTGAAGAGGAGCACCAAAAACCTTCAGTTCCTGGTGGGCTCGGATAACTGGGGATGTGCACTGAGTTTTGCAAGACCTGTATGAGCTTGGTTCCATTTCACTTCTCACTTATTTTACAATATTGTATTATATTGTATTATATTATTCCTTTTGTCTTCTCTCTGTTTGCCATTGCTACTCTTCACATGCTGTGGCCTTGCTTTCCAAAGCACCTGGTTATCCCACAGCAAGGTCCTGGCCATCACCTGGATCTCTTTCTACCTGTCCCACACAAAGTTTGAGCTCCTCCACTGAGTGGCAGGTCCTTGCCTGCCCCAAAGTTCCTACAGGGTTATGTCCCCTAATGCTTCTGCAGTCTCCCAGTTCCTTTTCATTGGAGTGAGGAGTACTTTCACAAGTGGGGGTAGCAAAACCCCCTCACGTGCTGGGAGATGAATACAAGGTGCTGTGGTAGGTCCCTCTCACCTACTTGGACTTAGTTCTTTAATAATTTTGATTTTTTTTTTCAATTTTATTTTAGAGAAAACCAGCAATGGATGGCCACTTAACAGCACCCAAACCTGTACAAGACTTGCTGCTGGCTGTACCACGGACCTGAGATTATCTGTTCTTGCAAACCACAAAAAAGGCCTCTCATATAAACAAACTGCATCACACTGCAGCTCATGAGCTTGAGTCAGTCCAGCACCATGTCAAAAGAGGAAAGTGTTTGTCTAAAATATGAACCAAAGAGGGTAGGAGGCACGCCACATGATTAGCAGGTGGAGTATTAAGTAACAGGCAAAAAAAAAGGTTGTGATTTCACACAGAAAAAACAAATCTAATAATTTCATGTTTTGTCTATATTTTTGATTCAATTTTCAAAACTCTGAGTACTTGAAAAAATATGCAGAACTGGCTGGAACACATTTGGGGAAATTAAAATGATGGAAACTGGCAGATTACAACGCAGAATTCTTGCTTCCAGTGGAAGCTCTGTGCACGTGAGACACTGACAAGCGCTAAAGCCTGACCGCGAGCTGGGCTGAGCTGCGAGGCTGAAACCCTGAGCCACGGCCACGCCAAGCTCTGCTCTGCCTGTCCAGTGTCAGGGCACGAGCCTCTGCGTGTGCCACCAGGCCAGCTGCCAGCCCAGCACAGTCCCCTGCTCAGTGCATTATGCAAACGTGCCCTTTTCTGTTCATTCTTCTAAACAAACTCCTAAATGCACTGTAAAACCCAGAGTGCCCACGACCTGTCTCCTTCCAGCCCTGGAAGCCAACTCTACGAGGCAGTAAGATGCTTGGCAGAGCACTAGGAATAACAGGAGTTATGTTTTCAGTCTGAAACACAGGTCATTCCAACACTGGACCAGCTGCAGCACTCATCCAACCCAATTAAGGCTGTGAGGTAGGGTAAGATGATATTTACTTTAAAAAACAGGAAAAAGAGGAAAAGTAATTCAGTGCTACATCGAAAACAAGTCACACAGTTAATTCTTGAGGAATCTGCTCAGTCCGTGTGTGTGGCAGCAACATTCCTCACTTTATGGCAGCAAAGCCCAGAATGAAATGCAATCATGCAATAGCTCTTTTTCTCCCCAGAACTGTTGCTGCAAACAGCAACTCACACACGAACCCTGAGCACATCTGCTGCATCCAAGAGCTGGCATTTTTGCAGAGGAATATCAACATTTACCTAGTGCTACTTATTTCAATATGCACTTTGGCATCAAAAACTCATTCTGATGCACCTTCCATTAAAAAAGTGAAATGTAAACTTTTCTTGCCCTGCATCTGCAGTTTCTCATTATTTTTTTCTCCTCAAATCGCCTCAGCTCTGTTTGGTTTATGGGACACATCTGTGCAGTGGGGGCACTCTGTAATTTTGCAGCCACCCACCCCGCGCTCACGCACAGGCCCAGGAATAAAGTGACCACCTACTGCTCCCTGTCAGGAGGGAAACTGGGGTGGGAGTAGCAGAGACAGGAGCAGAGCAGTCAGTGAGCACGTGGGTGGTGGGAATGACTTTGCCTGGAAGTCACCAGGAAAGCAATCCCCATTAACAACACCCAGCCTGGCTCTTATCTCTGGAGAACACGGAGCTTTCAGCCCAAAGACATTCCAGCATCTGCTCCAAGTGACACTGGGGTGCTGGTGAGAGCTGTTTGAACAGCTGCTGACTCCTCTTTGTGCACGGCTGGCTTTTGGGAATGCTGGGTGTCTGCTCCTGAATGCACCTGGAATTATAATCCTCCACGTTTGACTAAAGGAAACTGCACAGATCAAAGATTATCCGCTGGTTTTGTTGTTGTGCAAAGATTGTTCCTCCCGTCCCTAAAATATGCAAAGAGTACCATCATCGGACCAACAAGAATCTGCAAACAAATTACCAAAGGTTTTCTCCTGGTGTTTGAGACAGCTCAAGGTGGAGCACAAAAGCAGTCAGGCTGGAAAAGGACACCTCAGGAGAAGGAGGCAGTGAGCAAAACACAAACCACAGTGCGCCTGTGGCTTTCCCCTTGGACTACAAAAGTAGGAAAAAATGTTGAACACGGCAAATGTTCTCCTGGCACCACACACGGAGCAGAGCTGGATGGGAGGAGGGAGCACACACAGAAAAAAGGAAGAGAATGTTCAAAGTTTTTTAGATTATTTAAAAGGATTCCTGTACAAACTGCCCTGCATTAGAGGAACACAGAGGTTTGGTATTCAGTGAGGGAGAAGGGGGTCTTTCAGCTTCACCAGTGAGAGCTGTGTCTCTGCGTTCACGAGCAGTGCCTGAGGCTGATCTTGTATCAGCCCTAATAAAGCTGTTCTCATGGCACGGGGCAGAGGGAGAATGGAATCAAAGGAAGCTCTTGGCACCCGCCACAGCAGCTCCTGCCAAAGCTGCAGGCACACAGGCACTGGTTCCGTTTCAGCGCACTCCTGGGAGAGGTGAAAGAGGACAGATCCATCCTTCCTGCACAGTCCTGGGCAAACATTAGGGGATTCAGTGGTGAGGCTCAGGAGCAGAGCTCGAGCAGGGGCAGTTCCTGGAGCTGCCAGGCTCCCAAGCAGGAGTGTGGTGCCTGCAGCAGGCTCTGGGCACACCCTGGGCAGCTCCAGCACCAGCCTCAGCTCAGGCTGAATTGCCTCACAAAGGCCTCCTTCCTCCCAGTGCTGTTCTCTCAGCCATTTCATTGAAACCAAATCATTTCATTAGTGTTCCATTCTTACCAGTACCTCTGATTTCAAAGTAAGTATTATTAATAATTAAAAAATAAAAATCCAAAGCTGACAATTTAAGGAACACCCAGAAGGTGGTAAATCACAGTTCTTCTCTGTGGATTCTGACACTGCAGAAGTTTTCCTGCTTGTGCCCAAATGCCACACAGTGCTTATTTATCAAATGAGATCACAGAGCTTTAAAGAGAGGAATAAAACCAAAGCTGTGGTGGTCACAAAAAGAGTGTTATAAACGTAGGGAGGAGGAGAGGGGTGGAGAAGGCACTGCATTCACACAGGACAATACAGTCACAGGCACTGATGCTTCCATGGATGACGGGAGGTCTCCAGGTGCTCCATTTTTCCAGGCAACACTGCTGCTGCCTCCTAACCCAGCCTCTAGAAAAGTACCCAAAAAAGAAACTGTTTCATAAACTGAGGCCCTGGCTGCTGGAAGCAAATTAAATCCTCATAAATACACTTGTAAAAATTGATCGGTTTCGTACATGAACTCAAACAGCAGGGATGATCCAGCAGAATTATGATGCATCCTTGACTTTTACACAAAGAAATTCGTGCCAGAATCAACAAAGGACTCCTGTGAATTTTAAAATGCCCTCCCTTTGGACTGGATCTTTTGCAGTGCCCGAACTCAAGCGGACTCCTGAGCTGTATTTCCGAAGTTTTGTTGTTTGGTGGCGTCTGGAACTCGGCAGTACTGAACTGTGCAGAGGGATCAGCAGCTCTGCTCCCTCAGCTCAGTCTGCAGCCACCAGTGCTGCCGTGGCCACCACCCCCAGGGGCTGGGGGCCTCTGCACACAGCGAGCTGCGCCCTGAGGATGTACTGCTGGGGAGGCAGCCAAACAGCACGTGGCTCGTGAGGTGAAGGGCTGAGCAAATGGCGCACGTGTGTTTGCACTGACTCGCCCTGAGATGCCGTGCGCAGACATGGCCAGAGAGCCTGGAGCACAAATGGTGTGGAGGCAGAGCATGGAGGGTTATGATGCTGTGGTGAGCGGCGTGGGCCTCTCGTCTTACCAACACATTTCCTATGCCTGTTGAGAATAAAGCCCTCTGCACACATCCCACTGTGGCTGACACAGGAGAATGATCCCAGAGTGTTCACACATAATTGTCCGCTGGAACAAGCCTGAGCACCTGTGAGGCACTCGTCCAAATCTACAGCAGCACGTGGCAGCCAAAAGGGAAAAACAGAACTGCATTAGAACAGATCCTGAAATGAAACAACATTTCTTTCACGCCGGAGACGCCGAGATGAAGTGTGCTGGAGCTTCCACATCAGCAGCAGGCTGTAATACACGCAGTGTTACACTGAAAACAGGGCTGGAATAAACCCTCGGAGATCAGCTAGTCCTTGCTCACACTCCTGTGCTTTTGCCATTCCAGAAAGAAATATCCTTAGGAACAGGCAGGCAGTCACACAGAGACAGTGCACAGCCCTCGAAGGAAACCTGTTCCAGTGCACCACCACCCTAACCATCAGATCCTGACTTCAACAGAGATTATAAATGTCCCTTGCTAACGTCTAAACTCACTGCTTCCACTGACAAATACAAATTTTTTCATTTCCTGCAGGAAAACGATTGCCTTGAAATGCCCCTTTTGATTCTGACATTAATTAATCAAATTAGCTTCCACCACACTTGAGTAAGCAGTGCACTGTGAATATTTCATCCGGTGATATTAAAATCCCATTTTCTTCACAGACTGTCTGGAATTTCATGAAAATGATTTGTTATTCAATAAGTTCTAAGATTAAGAGCGATGTGGATCATTTGTGAGCAATTCTGAGCACTGGGAGCTCCTGCTTGCATTTCACTGTTATTGCTCCCATACTTAGAGATTTATAATTAAGGTATGTCACAGGGCATTGCTTCTGACCCCCAAAGCCTCCCTGGGCAAACATATCCCTTGTCACTACTCAAGAATGTCCATTTAAAATTTCTATCATGTGAATGGTCACGAAGCAGCTTTGGAATTCACTGCTCATCACTGCAGGCCAGAGCTCCAGCACCAAGTGCAACCCTTGGAGCTGGCCCAGCTCTTGTGGCACATCCTGCCTCAGCTGGGAAGCCCCCTGAGGTCAGGTTTCCAAGGCAAGAGGAGCTAAAACCAAACAGAGCAGATGCCAGGGCAGAGCTGTGCTCTGAGGGTGCCCCAGGACAGCAAAGGTGCCCAAGTCCTGCTCGCTGCTGCCGTTCCCAGCAACAGCGCGGCGTGTCCAGAGCTGTGCACCCTGGGGAGGAACCTGAGTGGGAAGAGAAACCAAAAGGGCTGAAGAAAAGCCTGCAGTGTCAGAGGAGAAGAGCACCAGCCCAGGCTTTCCTCCACCTGGCCAGGTAACAGCCACGCCGTGCCTCAGGAGGTATCTGCGGGGCAGAGCTGGGGTTCCTTCTGCTACACAGTCTGCTGACACTGCAAGGCACAGTTCTGCAAACGAGGAACACCCAGGGGTGTGAGGTACACCAACACCCAGCCATGTCTCTGTGGGGAGCCCAAAGCACTCACCTTCACAGGAAACCCCATCAGCCATGAGCGTGTACCCAGCCATGCAGGAGCACACAGCATCTCCTGCCACGATGTTGCAGAGGTGCTTGCAGGGGCCGTTATCTGCACAACACAAAATGGCACAACCCATCAGCACCCCCAGCACACATCAGCAGCAGTTCCACACTGCCAGGTCAGCCAGGCACAGTCCCAGCTCAGAGGGGAACCAGTCTGTACCCAGCCTGTCCAGGCAGCCCTCAGCACCGCTTCCCACCCTCCTGCTGCACACAGACACACCGGGCTGCTGCTGCCTGCACTGCTCCCATCACCCTGCACAGAGGGGCAGGTGAGGAACAGCCCTGAAAGCACAAGGCAGCCTCAAATTTCCCCCTCGGGTTTCCCCTGACAACTCCTCAGCCTCGTGCCAGCGGTGACAAATTAAAGCTGTGCGCTGAAATCAGACTGGTGAAGGGATGAGCGGAGTTTTATTCGTCTCTGAACACCCCTCACTCGCCTGCCTCTGCAGCTGCCACCTCCAACCTACCTTTGCACTTGTCCTGCTCTTCCTGCAAGGACACCACGAGGATGGGCTGGGAGGGAGAAGCTACAGGAGGGATGGTGGCTTCGGCTTCCAGCCTGGTCACCTGTGCTCTGTCAGGATCTGTAAGGCAAGGGAGGATCAGGGGCAGCACCACCCCACAGCAAGGGGAGATCCCATCCATCCCACTCCATCACGGTTTGGAGGAGGAAACAAACATCATGGATACAGATCAGAGAGCCTGGCTGACAATAACTTCTGCAAGGGATTGCAATATCTGGATAAACCAGAAAGTGCTAATTTTATTTTTATAACATTTGCTGTATTTTAAATACAGCAGCTGTCTTTCATTTGGTATTTGATGAAAAAAAAATCCCAAACCGAAAACAAGCCTTTGGCCTTATTCTGTCCATCCTATTTCAACAGAGACAAACAACAAACACTCACCTTTACAAGCACAGGATACTTTGGAATGACTTTTGTACAGCCAAGTGGAAAACATGACAGCTGCTGTCTGCCACTATTTTCAACAGACAGTAATGTTAAAGGTATCAGAAAAAAAGAGCTCTGTTACATCAATAAGAGTAACCCAGTTTATCAGAATCATCAAAACAGAAGCCCGAACCCCCAAGGTTAAATTCTCCCTTAAGAGGGATGTGTCCTGTTCCCACTGAGTTCACGGGTCACCCGGAGCAAAGGGTGAGCCCCCAGACAGTGACAGCCTTAAATGACTCAGGGCGATGGCAGTGCAGGTTTGGGGCATGGGGAGAGGGATTTCCTTAAACAAATGAAGTCAGCACAGACACACACCGGGCTGTGGCACAGGGACAAACCAAAGTCACCTGCCTGTGGCAAAGCCTGAGTGATTTCCCCACGATTGCCCGAGATGTGCACGAACACAGAGGAAAAGGAGAACTGGAAGGCCCCTGTGCCACGTATGGTCCAGCCAAGCAAAGCCACCGAGGTTCCCAACCACCTCCCTGCCCCTCCATCAGCCTGGCACAGCACTGGCAGCACCAGCCCTCCCTGCCCTGGCCCCTGCCACACATGTCTGGGCTCCCACACGTGTCCCCTGCCCTCATGACAAGCCCACGCCCCAGCTGAACTCTGCAAACCCCTCTGCACCTCTGGGCACAGCCCTGAGCCCCACAGCCCTGCCCATCTGCAGGAACATGACTACCCAGATAACCCAGATGCTTCACCCACAACTTCAGCCGAGGCAGTGCTGGGAGAAGCAAAGCAAAGCAAAACCACAGATACGCTCCAGGTGAGCAATCAGGCCAAATTCTGCAGTGCTAAAATAAGAACTTTTCTTTGCCTCTTTTGGATTAGGTTCTGTTTCCAGAATTTTACTATAAACAGAGCAGACAGCTGCCACAGGACCAGTCTAATGCACTGCTGAGGTAAATGCTGTAACACCACACTGAGAAGGATGACGTACACAACGCTCATTGTTTGGCTTGGGCAGAGTATCAGAAGCCTAAGGAATTCTGTCATTGGATGGAAACACTGGTTTTGCTCGTTAAATAACAGAAAGCACTTGTAACTAATATGAGGTTTCAACTTTCTGTGTTATCTGATTTGAAATCTTGCCATTGGAGAACTCCACACATCAAAACAATTACAGCACAATAGACTTTCTTTTCCAGACTTCCACCACACTAGATAAATCAAGAGTTTGTTATCACTGAAGGATGTTAATGATTTTAGATAAAAATCAAAGCTCGGGAAGCAATGCTGTCTGTGTGACCTCAGTTAAGTTTATCTAAAGAAAACCTAACTGTGAAATACAAAATTACTCTGAGAAGAAAAGGTATTTCTGTAAATATCTTTACAAATCCTCTCCTGAAAAGTGCAAACACTCTGGATTTGAACATACGAAACACCACTCTTACCTCGTGCCACCAAACACAAAAATAAGGCATAATCAAGTTTCCTAAATTACCATTTCTCTTTACATTTTACAATTTCTACGGAACATGTCCGTGCATCAACACCCATAAAAAAACCATCAGAGAAACTGCAGAGAAACTAAAGGAAAGCTCGGTGGATGAGTGCAGGAGGCACCAAGATACCGCCCTTCTCTCACCTGGAGAGCAGCTGGTGCCATCCTCCTGCAGAGTGAACTCTGGGAAGCACGAGCACTTGTAGGAGCCCACGGTGTTGATGCACAGGTGCTGGCAGAGCTCCCCCCCGTAGAGCAGACACTCATCCAGGTCGTCTCCCGGCAGGTTATTCGACAGCTCGGCCTCGCTGCTGATGGACAAGGCCTCGTGGTGATCTTCCCTCTCTGAAACTGCAACAGTGTGGACAGTGATGTGCTGCTAGCAGAGGGATTTTCCACCTCCTTGCACTGATTCTGTGAGAATTTTCCTTTACTATGCAAGCTATGCAAACAGTAAGATAGGTTTTGTAAATAACTCTCACGCCTGCTGTTTTTCCACTTATGTTTTGGGTACAGTAACACAGTATTTTTATATGGGTGCCTAAGACCTTAGACCAATCACCCTGGAAGGAGTGTGAACGCTGTCCAATCGCTTTATGGAGCTAGGATATAAAAATGATATTGTAAATTTAATAAATAATTCATTCTCTAGCTGGATTGCTGTGCTGCTGCATTGGGGTGCACTGTGTGCTGGAAGAGAGAGAGGCCCTCAGGGCCTCTCTCTCTTCCAGCACACAGTGCACCCCAACAATGCCACATCTTTTGGTCCCTGCTAACAACACCAACACAACAGAACATCTCTCACAGCCGTTCTGGCGCTGGGACTGGGCAGAAAGGGGTGTGTGGTCACACAAATGCCAAGGGAAGCCAGATCTGCCCCAAACAGTGACTGCAAGGATAAGAACAAAGGAACCCATCCTGGAGATAACAAAACTGTGCTGGAGGTCCAGCTCCTCCTTCCCTAAGGATGGAGGGACAGATATTGTACAGAGCCACAGAAATAGTCACAGGGGAGGTCACAAGCTGTGTGTTCAGCTTTTCTTGAACACACACAGGCGAAGTTCCTTGCTCAGTGGGGTCTCAGCTGGATAGAAATAAGCCCTTCCACTTGTTGGTGAGAGAGGAAATACAATGAGCTCATGAGGAGAGACTGGACCACAGCTGCACCCCAGCACACACAGGAGGTCACCATGGGTGACAGCGGGGTACAGAGTGATGCTGAAGGGAACGGGATCTCAGGCTGAGAGAGGAACACGGCTGTCCAAGCTCCAGATTTGCCACATTCCCTTTGTGCCTTTGTCTGCAGTGTCCCCCAGGCACACATGGACACTCACCCTTCTCGGGGGTCACTGTTGGCAGGGGCTCAGGATGCCGCTTGATCTCTGGATGGATGAAGTGATCCCCCCCTTCACAGCAGGACAGCATCACGTGGCTGCAGGGGTAGCCCAGGTTGATGCTGGACTCGCAGGTTTTGCCCTCGCTCCTCAGCCGCAGGCCCAGGCTGCAGCAGTCACAGCATTGCTGCAAAACACGGGGACTGTCAGCAACGAGCATCTGCAAGCCCTGAACAAGCTGCCAGGGCAGTGGTGGAGTCCCCAGCCCTGGAAGTGTTCAAAAAATGTGCGGATGTGACACTTGAGGACATGGTTTAGTGGCGAACAGGGTGGTGGTGCTGGGTTTACACTTGCACTTGATGATCTCAGGGGTCTTTTCCCACCTCAACAATTCTGTTCTGTGATTTAACACAGCTTCAGGGATGAGCCCGCACGCACCTGGAACTGATCTGCACTTTCCTAAGCAGTGGAGCATCTGGAAAAACATTTGGAGTTTGGACAGTTGCAAATATCAAAGCTTTACTTGTGCTTGTTTTTGCCATTCTGCACCAACGGGTCAACTGCAGCCACAACAAACACAAAGTCTGGCTGTGCCAGCGGTTTCAGCAGCTCCACACGCCAGGAAGGAGGGGTGCTGCACAGCAGCTCCTCCCAGCTCTTGCTCACAGGCCTTGTTTGTGTGTAGTATGAACAAAAGTTATAAACAAAATAGTACAGATCTGTACCTCTCTGCATTAGAGCTCAAAACATGCTCAGGCTGAAGCAATGCAACAGGAATTGGAAATTTCTTGCACAGACATGAGGGTCAGCAGCACCTGAGCCCTGCCAGGTGTCAGTAAAGACTCTCCTCTCTGCACTACTGCCCTGCAAACCTGCTCTGACCTTTAACCACCTGGCTGTGCGGGACAGCACCTGCTGAGACAGTGGCTGCAGGGAGGCCAGGGGTATTTTGTGAGTTATTTGCCTCCCTCTTCCTTCCTGACAGCATCCAAACAGCAGCTTCACTGACATGCTGATCTCCCACCTCTTGCAGTTTGCTCTGCTGCAGGTGGCAGACAAAAACTGTGTGGTGCTTTACTCAGCCACAGATAAATGTGCTGCACTGTCAGGCCACAAAAGTGCATCAGATAAATGATAGCAAATTCAGAAAGTCCCCACTGTGGATGCCTCACCAAGCAGGGAGGCTGAGGAGCTGTGAGTCTCTGCTGCAGAGACAACAGAGGTCACACCTGAGCTGGAGATGCCTTTGGGGATTTGAATTTGAGTGTCCTCTCACCCCTAATTTATTTATTTATTTGTTTATGTGTTTTAGCTATAACTAACATCTGTTTCACTGACAGAAAAGCCCAGAGTCTCTTTCCCTCTGCAACTCCTTTGACAGCCATCCACTCACTGGGAGTTTGCAGTCACACTGGAACAGCCTCTCTGAGCCCAGAGTCTGTCCAACACCCACCCCGTGGAAAGGTGTCAGACACGGGACAGGAAGGGCAGGGCTCAGGCTGGCAGCAGGAGCTCTGCCAACAGACAGTCCAAGGACGGAGCAGCAGCAAACCCCACTCTGCTCCCCGCTCCCAGGAGGGAGATCCCCAACCTGGGCAGGGCAGAGGAGAGAGGCAGTGCTGGAAGGGCTGGAGGAGCGTGGAAATGGGGAGGGATCACTTTCCAGCATTAGAAATCCGAGGTGGGCATTGCCACTAAGCCAGAGCCTGTCTCCAGCAGGGAAACGCATCCACTGCCAGCTCCATGCTCGGAAACTCCGCTGCCAAGTCCCTCTTTTCAGGGCAGCACTGGGGTTTTGTGAGCATTTCACACTCAGCGCACAGCCTTGCATGTTCAGCCAGTTCTGATGGCTGCAGCTCATGTTTTATGGCCCTGCTTCCTAATCTGAAAAATCCCCAAACATCATAAACAGCAGACGTTACTCACATTTGCAAATATGCACAGCCATGAGGAGCTGCCTCCACGTGCCCAAATGTGTTTGTGTAAAATTTACAGTACGGGTCTTGAAGAGGATGAATTATTTTGCACACTAAATAGGCTATATCATCTTTTCAAAAGAAGTATTAAAAAAAAAATCTAGCAATAATCAATTGTGGTCATGCTAGAAAAGGGAAAATTCTATTGTCCCCAAATCCAGAAACTCAAATTCAAAATTTTATGGAAAAAAAATTTATATTTTCTGCATTTTTTTTTTTTTAGTTTTAGCTCAGTTTTGTCATCTTCAATATGCAAAATAGAAGAAGTTGAAGATAATACATGCTTTTGCTGAAGTACTGTAAAATATGCAATATTTGCCTTGAAGACCCTGGCTTCCTTCAGTCATAGTTTGATTCACAATTTATCCTATGTGCAGGTATGGCAGAGAGTATTAAATCAGCCACACATCTTTGGGCTCGCCTATATTCCAGGTGAACAAAACTCTCTCATTTTCCAGTGGAAAAACTTGTTCGCTGAAAAGCTCCTTCTAAAATGCAAAAATTGGAATGCCTCGACCTTCTGTTAGCTGCTTTTTGAACTTCCCAGGAATTCTACAACTGATTTAACAGCAAATATGACTGTTTTTACCTTGCAACTGAGAGATGCCTTGAGAACCATTCTTTGGTTCACAGCTCTCTGCATTCTCCTCAAAACTATCTTTGCCGGAATCCTGCATAATTGGATTTACCATGGTGGAGAGCCTCCATCCACTGGGAAAAACCCCCAAGCATTGTGCTTTTTGTATTAATAACAATTAAATAAGTAAATAACAATCAAAGCACCCTAAGGTTAGGTTGATTGAACACAGGCTGAACTCCTGGATCTGAAAAACCAGCACCGCCACCTCCACCTTGAAGCAAAAGGAAGGACCCCACACCTAAAATGCCTGAAGACATACAAATGTTTGCAACCTGGAGGTAAAACCCTGGCTTTTGGCAGGACAGTGTAAATGTCTTCCTGGTTTTTGGGGCAATTAACGAATCTTTCCACATTCCAGACAAACTTCTTTGATTTATGCCACAGCAGTTACTAAGAGCAGACAGATCAGGGGAAACATCACTAAGGACTGTCAGCATCTTCTGCCAGATCACCTCTGAAACGATGTTTAACCATAATAAAATTGGAAAACCTTTCTTGTAATACAAAGCATTACAAAGTTGGATTATTTTGTATTACAGTAGTACATACTGTAATGCTAAGGTAACACAAAGTCTCAACAGTCTCAATATTTATTGATTTTTTTCAAGCAGTAGCTGCAATGACTCAAGAGCTAAACAAGCTAAATAGGTGAGCAAAGCTGTTCAGTAATTTCATTGTCTCAGATGGTTATCTTAAAGGAAAAATCCCACTGGAACTGGCATGAAGAACCATTCCACTGGAGTATTTTGTCACTGGTTTCAGCTCAGACAGGAATGATGGAGCTCTCCCTCCCCACCTCTGAGGAATGGCACGAGTAATCAGACTGACTCCACAGCCTGCCTCTGCCTGGCATGCAAACAACCCCTGGTGAAACCCAAAGAATAACAATTCTGTCACATTTCAGACATATTAATGTCTTCTCCCAAATGCACAAATTCTCTTTAATGACAGGCTTCAGACCTGAGTTAATAATAGTTCTGAAGATGACAAATCAGCATAGCTAATTAAACCTTACAGGCTGCGGTGGATGTCCACGTTCTCTGCTCTTCCAGCCAACAATTATCTGCGAGAATCTCCGACATACAGGAACAGATAGAACTAATCAGGTTCCTGCTGAGCCAACGGGAGCTGCACTTAGGCTGAGCTATAGCCATGAAAATTATGATCAGAGGGAAATGAATTCTGAAAGGCAGCGTTCTGGTGAAAACAAGACAAGCGAGCTGCTGAATCTTCAAACTGGTTTAAATTGGTTTGGCTCCGCTGATTCTCATAAAGCAAATCTCATTTATCTAAGCGGAGGCTGTGGCTCAGGATTTGTGATTTGTGCTGTCCGTTAATGGCTCGCCTTTATTTATGAACAAAAGGCTTCCATCATCATCTAAATGCTTGTTCCTCTAGTCCAGCATTGTGTAGGACTGGGAAAGGGGGCCACAATTCAACACTGGAGCCAAGCAAACTGTCCAGTAATGGGTTTCACATTATACCTTCAATTAAGCTTTGCCCCATCATTTCCTAAATTCTTCTCCACTATAGATATAAAAACTAAAATGGACTTTTCAGCTACTTCCAAAGCGAGGAAGCAAAAGCAATACAGCCAGTTAGGTCTACAAAACGGAGATGGAAATAATTCAAAACAACATTACTGTGAAGTTTTAAAAGGGGCTGCAAACTTAAATGCAAGCAGCACCACTTCCCTGCCACATTCCTGCAAGCTGTTCTGTGCCCCACAGTAATGCACGGACAAACCACTGCTGAAGGCAGGCGACGAGCACCCCCACACGCGTGCAGAAGCACCAGAGGAGCTCACCTTGTAGGATGAGCCCGCGCAGGGATCGCTCTCCTCGGGGCCACACGCGTCCCCCTCCTTGGCAGCGATCATCCCGGCCAGGCAGCTGTTCTCCCTCACCGTGGACACACAGCACTGCTTCTGGGCAATCCTGCAAGGGCCAAGCCAGCACATGTAACACATCCCACAGGCTGGGCTCCGTGACACGCTGCGGAAACACCCCTGTGCCACCTGCGCTGCCCCGGCAGTGCCCCGGCAGCAGGAGCAGGGCAGTGCCCGTGCCCTGTGCTGGCACTGCTGAGGGACCTTGAACTTGGGCCTAGAACTGACCCCAGTTTTAGAAATAAGACAATTAAACCCCTGATCTCTTATTCCTTTAAATCCCAATAGATTCACGGGGATTGAAACATTTAGGATCTGGCTTTTTCATCTAAAACCAGCCTCAGATGTGCAGGTGCAACTCATTAATGTAGTGGATTTGCACCTACTTAGGCCAAGGCTGGAATGTTTTAATCTGCGTTCACTTCACAGACAGTTGGTGCATGTCAGTTATGTCACGCCAGAGCCCAGCGGGGAGGATTTTCATCTCCCGGTAACTTCAGAAAGGTGCAACGATACTAAATTTGATAAAAGGGATTATGCCAAAGTTTCTCAACGCTCTAAATGACAGGATCACGCTTCGGGAATGTGAATCTGGAGTAAGTTTGTCTTCATCCCTGCCCAAGGCCGGCTCCAGGCTGGTGGGGAGGGAACAGGATGCGCTGCAGCTCGTGCAGTGCTGGGTCCATGTCACCCTGCACCCACCCTTGTTCTGCTGCTGTGCAGAGGGAGCCTGGCAGCCCCTCACACCAGGGCTGCTGACACTGGCAGCAGGATGAGGCACGTGCAGAGCCAGGGGCCACTCGTGGTGGGCAATAAGCACACCCCTCAGTGACACAGACAGTCACTGCGTTCAGCACTCGCCAAGGGGAAGCCAGGCTCTGCCCCCCCACTGAACTGCGACTCCACAGGTGTGCAGAAAATGGGAAACAAAAATCTGTGCTCTGCTCACGTGGGCGACAAAAAGAAACCTTGAAAAGCTTTTGTTTAGATTAGACTTTGGGCAAATGGAGGGGAAGTCCTCCTTTCTAATTTGCCATGATGTATTTCCAGTCTACCAATAATTTAGACAATGAATGACAGTTCCCAGTCTCCTGGACATCCCACAAAGCACATTTGATTTCCTCTCACGGGCTACTCTTTGTGTTAACCAAAAGTGTTCAGTTTTACCTTACGTACCTGCAAATATCACCATCCATTCCACTTACAGGGATTTCTGTGCACTCCCCGTTGTCTATGGCCCACTGCTGCCCAGCTCCACAGCAGCTCTCAATCAACTCCTTCGTGGAACCTGTACAAAACACACACACAGATTTCTTTAGATTATTTTGTATGGAATGGATTAGGTTTAACTCCGTTTCTTAACTGAGAAGATCATTAAAATAACAATAGTTCAGGGTGAGGTTTTTCCCTTTCTTTCCACATTTTGTTCGATTATAAGGAAGAAAAAGAGAAAACTGATACCTGAAACATCTTGATATAATTGATCACCTGGTGATGTCTCTCAGGGGGGAACAGCAGAAGGAAATTAGGAGTTCTAAATGCTATAAATGACATAACTGGTTTGAAGGAAACTCCGTATTTGACAACTCTGAACAAACTCCCTGAAAAATCATGCTTGGCCACTTGATGCAAGTTGATTTACTAAGTCATTATGCTGCTGTAACAGTGCCCTCACTACTCAGGCTGGGTTAGCATGGAGTGCCCCAGCCCTGGACGGTTCAGCTGGCTTAAAACCACTGTGAAAAGGGTTTGGGAGACGTAACTCTGACTCTGTGAAACACTGGCACTGAGGCGCAGTGAGACAGATGGACGTGTGGAACGCTGCTCTAGTTCCCACATTTCTCTCTGTGGATTTCCAGCGAAGATGTGAATTTGCAGGCTGCAGTGAAAGAGGATTTTGCTGTATCCTATACACCTACTGTACAGACTTGGGGCACCTCATTCTCTTCCCACCTTCGGGGAGAAACAACCCAGACCAGACCTGGAGCCACGGTGCCCCCACCCCGTGCAGGTGCAGGGGGGTTCATGGCCAAAGCCATTTGTGTGGCCCCCACCCTGCCCAGTCCCTGCTCACACACCAGGGCACCATGACACTCTGCACGTGGCCCTGGGGCTCTGCAATGCTTTCATTTCATACAGCACATTAACAATCTGAACATATCCTGGGGTCCTGAAAGCTGTATGAGGTGTAAGAGTTGCTCTGTGACATTGGAGGGTTGATCTATGCAGTTAAACTGGCAGGAAACACATCCAGTACCAGATAATTACAACACATTGCTATAAAACAGTTAAATTTTAACATAGTTTTAATTCACTCCCTCGGTGGAAACTCCATTCATTTTACCAAGTGCTGAAATACATTTGTTGCTCTTGCTGGAACATGAGAATGGAGCAGAATTTAACTACCTATATTGCAGTAATCTACATGATTTATAATTCAAATAAAAGTGAGTTACTCATTCCTCACTAAAGACTCAATATCAGATTGCTCTACTGAAGTGCCATACTATTAAACAGTCATATTTACAAAATATATTGCCTTTTGTTGTGATCTTATGAATAATTAAACCCAGAATGAAGTTATCATAAAATAAGCAAACTCCTGCGTTTTGTCTTCATCAGGAATTTAAAAAAACCTAGAATAACTCATAATAGGACTCACAGACATTAGCACGGATTTATGGTATTTTAATTCTCCATTAGCAAGAACAAATATATACAACTAAATACATGCACAGGACTGAGGATCACAGAGCTCCTATGCTGGAGAGAGGTTTTCAGCTCTGTGTGTAACAGACTTTGAAATACTAAAACATTCAAACAGAGCTTTGTTTATTCGGGGCTTCCATGATATTAGCAGATTTAGAAGCAGATTTGCATCTGCTCATGGAAAACAAAGTCATTTTGTTTGAGAACTCTGTAATCCTGGGGTTTTTTATATACTGTGTGAATCTCTGATACTTCATAAAGTCATTTCACAACCCACCTGCTAATAGATAATTTGCTATTTATAGATTTCTTCACTAAGGGGAAAAAAGGTAATTAATGTCAGGCTGCACTACAAAACAGCAGCAGTGGCCTCACTTGTTCGCAATTCACTAACCTCCTGCAATTATCACTCTGCATCAGTCTGAAGAGATGAACTAAAGAACATTTGGGCCTAATCTCAAAAATTTGTGTATTGTCTTCTAAAGACATTTAGAAGTTAATTCAAATATTCTGAAAACCATTTTTCCCTCAGAGAATTTTAACTCCTCCCTGCCTGTGCTTTACAATTGCCTCAGTGCCTGACCCAACCCTGAGCAGCGGTGGGATGGCTTCAGACTGACCCAGGGACACATCCAGGTTTTCCATAGCCACGATATCCACGCAGCTTTTACATGTTAAGAATTCCAGCTTTCAGCTACAAAACCTGCTATGGGTGGGTGTGTGTATTTTAAGAAGTTTAGTTGAAGCTCAAACTGAGGAAAACACACAGTTAAAGCTACTAAATTATTTCCTCCCACTGGCACAGTGAACCATAAGTTTGTTAGAGCAGCAAAGGAGACAAAGGGGATTTTCATAAACTTTCCCCCCCTTTTTCCCTCCCAGTGTTCACAACTTATGTTTTGAGAGTGATAAATCGTCAGCCAGCTCCAGAAGCTCAAGAAGGGATAGAGTATCTCCGTTTCTTGCCAGAGCTTTTTTGACACTGAAGTTTCCCTGATTTCAGCTTCACCTGAATTTCCACTCAGACCATTTAACACCTTTAACACCTCCAATTCCGTTGCTTCCTCCCATTCTCACTTCGGGTTTGCAGCTCTGCAGAGCATTTGCATCGATTGAATAACTCCCATTATGCAAATACCCATTCTTGGAGCCAGCTCTCCTGACTGAGCTGTCAGCACCCCTTATCCATCATTCTGTTCCAAGCGTTTCCTTTGTCTAAGCAGAAAGGCAGACAAACCTTAAGACATCAGCACTTCCTCACTGAGCCTGGTAAAACACTGGCACAGGGTGCCCAGATCAGCTGTGGCTGCCCCTGGATCCCTGGCAGTGCCCAAGGCCAGGCTGGACAGGGCTTGGAGCAGCCTGGGACAGTGGGAGGTGTCCCTGCCATGGCAGGGGTGGGATGAGATGAACTTTAAATCCCTTTCCACACAAGCTGCTCTGTGAGTCTACAATTCCTCACATGATGGGAGCAGTGAGGACTAATCCATAACATCAACCAACCCACACAAGCCTCCCACCCACCAGTGGACAATTATTTTCCTTTCTACTGAAATCACTCCAGGAGCCATGACATTAAGGAGTCTTAGATAGTAACTTTAACTACAGAGAGACCCAAGTGAGGCAGACACGGTGCAGGGGCCTGGATAGGATCACTTGGCTCCAGGTAGAGGTGAAGTTCAGAACTGGTATTAACCCCAAGTACAATTATCCATGAGCCAGGGAAAGCCAGAGCACTGCATGAATCACCGGGAGGATCAGCACGTCAGGGGCAGGGCCTGTCAGCCCCAGGCACCCGCATCTCTCCACTGCTGGCTTTAATTTCAGCTGTTAATTGCTGGATCAGCACTCACATGTGAGAGAGGCAAAGGTCATACCCCCAAAACTGAGCTGAGCTCCTGCTGTTATGATGGAACATCCTATTCCGTTCCTACACCTGAGGAAAAGAGCTTATCTTCCCCAAAACGATAATATTTACACTTGGTGGGGGGAAGAGGGGATTAAACACCAACAAACAACCCAGGATCTTGCAAGGAAATGAGTTTGTGCACTGAGATTGATTTTGATGTGGAAACTCCGAAATGAGACACTCCATTAGGACCCATCTCCCTGTGGAGGAGCTCATTGCTCACCCACACGGGCAGCTGACAGCCACGACTCTCGAGCTGAAACAGAACTTTGAAAAAAGCAGCTGCACACACTGCCCAAGCCCCGAGCTGGCATGAATCACCCACCCTAGGGAGCTGGGTGGGGGCAGCCTCACAGGCCAGCATCGCTGGGGAAGGTTCCATCAGCCCAGGTGAGGGATCAGCTCTGAGCACAGGTAACGCCTCTGCCCCACAGCACCGGGGGGAATTGTGCCCTTCCGGGGAGCAAAGCACACGGGCTGACTCCTGGGCTCCACCAGCACCTCCTCACAGCTTGCAGGAAAGCTCTTGTGTGACCCAGGGGTGTAGGTTCCTTTCACCTGCTGCAGCCATCCTCACCCACCAGGAATGAGTGCAGAAAGAACAGAAATGGGGCAGATCAGGAGCAGTTTCCATCACTTTCCATGAGCACACACAGGATCAAAGCAGAGTCTAAGTCAGTGCTCATGACTTGTTTTCCACTCCCTTAGTAAAAAACCCAAACAAATGCAGCTTGGAAACTTGTTTACAGATTTACACCTGTCTGTGTTCCCTTTTAAAGGAAGGGGTATCCACACCTGCAATGCACCCAGCACATACACTGAACGAGAACTGTTTGCTCACACTGCAGAAAAATAAGTTGTATTTCCTTATCAAATACCTGCCTGAGAACATAAAACCACACATTATGAAAAATAACGACAAAAACTTCACAGAACAACTTGGTGGAGTTCTTCAAACACTGAAAAATAACTGTTTCCAGTGGGTCTTTTTTCTGCTCCAATCTCTTCATCACTTAAAGCTCTAATAAATAAATAACAAAGTACTGTAGCTTTACCCCTTAATAGGTTGTCATTTTCTATCTTATCAACAGCCTGAGAGGCTTTATTAAATTCCCTCATTGAATTTCACCATTTAGGTGTGCACTGCAACATGTTCTCAACTTGATTTATCTGCGATGGCTGGGAAGACGTTTTAATGAGCAAGGTGAAGAGAAGAACATTTATCTTGGCAGAGACAGGGGAGGGGAGAATGACACCACAGCCCCAAAGCCAGCTGCTTTCACTCCGAGCTGAGCTATCACTTACGTCATTAGGGCTGGTTAAGCTCTCCCCAGGACCCGTTCCCAGATAAATGAGTGAGGGTTTACTCTGTGCAGGTTCCTGCAGGCTCCTCCAAGCGCCTCAGCCTTCAGGACGTGTCTGACTCTAAATCTCCCTGAAACGAGCACAGCGCTCGAGTGTTTCCATGACCAAAGCCCCAGTGAGCTCACTGCTCGGGATGGGGCTTTAACCCACGTGCACTCCTCAGTCCTTGAGGCTTCTCTCCTTGGAAACGATGGAAAAGCAGCTTGCAGGAGAAACACAGGCTGAGCTGAGCATTCCACACACATCTCATGGATCCAAGCCAGTGCCTAACCCTTCTTTTCCACCACCCTCTTCCCTTCCTGCTGGACAGCCCGCCCTGCCACCACCACAGCAGTGCCAGGGAGCTCCATCACATTGGAGCAGCCTGCCTTCATCTCAAACCTCACGCAGCAAAGTGTTTTTCTGCGTCCTCCAAAGGCACCCGTGTCTCCTTGGGAATCCATCCCACCACTCATCCGGGACAAGTTCCTGTTATATTGCCTTCACTCCTTGGGAAGCATCTGCTTTCTATTTCGACCTGAAAACATTCTGTTTCCTACATTATTCTTTTTTCATGAATTCCTTATGCTGGCTTGCTTGGCAAAACATAGCGAGCTGTGTCTGCCCCAAGGCACAATGAAAAACTGGATAACCCAAGCCGAACATTCGTTTTACTGTGCACCATACAATGGAGACATACATCAACATAACCTCAGCCAGGCTTGTTTGGCAGATTTTGTTCAAAGTGTGAATGAATAGCAACCTTATATTCCCTCTGGCTTTAGTTCTGGATAATCCCTGTAAGTCAAAACTTGTATTACCTGTGGCAGAGGCCAGATAATTTAGACTATGTTTGGTCTTTAACATTTCCATGACAGCATCCTTTATTAGGTCCAGGTTGAAAGAAGGGGGGGCGGGGAAAAACTAAATAAATTCTTTAACCTTTTTCACCAGCTACAAACCCAAGCAATTCCTCTTCCTGCCGTTTCAAAATGTGTCTCATTTTGCTGTATCCTCCTGCCACTGAGTCTGAAGCGGAGCAGTTCCTACACAATCATCCTTCTATGCGTTACAATAATAACTCAGAGCAGGCTGAATGTTTCTTGCCCTTCAGCATAGTCTTGGCCTTCCTTCCCCAGATATTGCACAGAGTATATTTATGCTGGCTATTAACTTTCAAAAGAGCTGAGGCTTTGGAAAGCCTGGTTCCGATTATCCTTGTAATTCCTGTCTAAAGAATTTTATCTTGGGGAGAGCAAGCTCTTTGCATGCTCTGTTTTTGTGGCTAGGTAGGCTCCCTTCTTTAAAGCATTTCCACCAGCCCTGTTTAATTTTAAAGTTAAAATTCAGGCATAGTGTTTATCAGGGAATGTAGTCAGGGACTGCCTGTCAGAGCTCTTGGGAAAATTAGGCAGGATCACTGAATGTGCTGCAACTCAAACACTGAGTAAGCCAAGCACTTCCAGTACGTTCTTAACCAATTACAAATTGAGCTGAGGTTGTAATGGTAACTAAATTACAAAAACAATATTCCTTCTTAAAAAATATAAAGGCAAACAAACATAAAGGAGCAAAGAGATGTGTGTGTAAGGCCTTCATTTAGCACCTATGCTCCCCTGACTTCTGAGTGTTTATCTATAGAAAAAAATGCATTAATTCCACCATTACCCATTCAGACCCACACACTGCAGTGTTAGGGACAGCCATCCACCAAGACATGGCGCTGCTTTAAATTTTAAAAGTGTAGCAGTGGAAAAGGTCTGTGTTTTGGACTGGGAGTGTTGATCAAGGACAAGCCAAGCTACTGTGCCATTTTAGAGTTCAACTGCCTAAAACCACTACACACACTTCAATCATGCAATCCATATAAATACATTATTTGTTCTCATATCGATCACATAGAACTTGTATTTTTGTTTAAAGTCCTGAAGGAGGACTGTACATTTATACCTGAACCATATCTGATTTGCTGGGGCACAGGTTGCACTGTGCACACCCTGGCAGAGCTCACGTGGGACAGGGAACTGCTTATGGCTGCTCGTAGGAAGCTGACCCCAAAGGTCAAACACCTTTCAGGTTGCTGTTGTGAGCCTTTAGGGTTTTGAGTTTTGTAACTCGGGCAACTGAAAAGAAAAGCCCCAGCACCTGCCCAGTGCTCAGTCCACTTCCACCAGTTCAACACACGTGGCACAGGCTAAAAACACACAGCCTTAGCTGCCCTCCAGGAGAACCCACCCAGAAACTGTTCACAGAAAAAGTCTTGAATCAGTTTGGGGGAAAAAAAAAAGCCAAGATTTTCATTTTTCTTGTAACCAATTCATCCAAAGCAGAAAAACTGTAAAACTCCTCAGAGGAGTGAAGTGAGTGTTCATCCCTATTCAGAATACCACTGCAAACAGTGGGCAGATTCACCCCCTGACTCAGCCCCAGCTGCTGGTGTCAGCTCGCTTTCCTTCAGGGGAATGGCACAGCAGGAGCCGTGCACACCTCGAGAAGGTAAGAACAGAGAGGAAATGACACGACAGCAGCAGTCAGTGGCCTCAACAGCCCCAGGAGTGCTGCTGACCAAGCATGTGCCCTCCAGCCCTGCTTGGGCCGAGGACTGTTGACAAAAAGATTCTGAACAGCAGAGGAAGGAAACCTCTGAGTTTCACTGAGTTTCTAATTAGTGAGTAGGGATGCTTAAACCGAACAGGAGAGTTGTTGTAGAGCTCCATCTCCTTATCTGGGAACCCTCCAGGATTCCTCACTAGTCCTTGTCAGGTTTATAATCATAAATTACGTTGTTCCTTTGTTTTATGACGATGTTCTGAAGAGATCTCTCATCTCCTCAGGCTTTTCTTTATGAAGTTTTGCCGTCAGGGTTTTGGGCAAGAATTTCAGCAGTATTGATTGTGGCCCAGGGCATTTCCTGGATTAATGACAGGCTGGAAGAGCTGATGGCCCCCAGTTCTACCCTGATCCAGTAACCCCAAGGAGGTTTAAACTCTCCAGGATGCACCCAGTGCCAGAGCAGCTACTGTGAAGGAATTTCAGTGGGACACTTCAGTCAACAGCAATGAAACAAACCTCCTTTAATCCCTCACAAAAGTAGGAGGAAATATTAATTTGAATGGGCTGATAATGATGTTTAGACGGTTCCACGGGAATTTAGCAGCCCTAGCAGGAAGCACAGCAGGAAATCTCTCCTTTGCCATGCAGTATGCCTCAGAACCACAGATGTTTGGAAACAAGGGGGTTTAGTTCCCTAAGAAAGTAATGATTTGGGGTAGAGATTAGGGAAATGGAGTTTTTAACTTCTAAATGAAGCACCTCGTTTGATGCTGTCACTGTGGTTTCACACAGCAGTTACTGGGTGACTCATTTTGCACATTCCCACTTCAGAGTCTGCCTCCAGCTCAGACTATGCATGGTGCAGCTCAGTGTAACCCCACAACACACTAAGACAAACACATTCACGTGAGCTGTTTAATTCCTAAGTCCTCCCTGTCAAAAATCTACACCACTCAGATCACACACAAAATTCCTGTGTTTTATTTCAATTCTATGTTCCTGATTAAAAGTAGTGAGTCACTCACACATGCATTCACCAGGATAAATGACACTCCTGTAATACCTTCCAGCACTGTTACTGAGTCACCTTCAAGCAAGGCAACATTTGAAAATCGCTGTAAACTCTGGCAGAAGTGGCTGTTTTCACCTAACGCTGGGGTTTGACCCCATGCCCATGGAAGCCTACAGGCCCTGCAAGCTCCTTTACTGAAAATCAAAGCACAAAGCCCTTGAATAAAGAATCACAGAATCCTTAAGGCTGGAAAAGGCCTGAGATCAAGCCCAACCATCAACCCAGCACCACCACCACCACTAAACCATGTCCCTGAGTGCTGCATCCACACCTGTTTTGGAACTCTTCCAGGGCCAGCGACTCCACCACTGCCCTGGGCAGCCGGTTCCAATGCTTGACAACCCTTTCCATCAAGAACTTTTTCCCCTAATATCCGATCTAACCCTCCCTGGCACAGCTTGAGGCCATTTCCCCTTGTCCTGTCCCTGTTCCCTGGGAGCAGAGCCCAACCCCTCCTGTCAGGGAGCTGTAGAGAACGAGAAGGTTCCCCCGAGACTCCTCTTCTCCAGGCTGAGCAATGCCAGTTCAGCCTGGGGTTGTTTATACACAGAATAAATATGAACATATTCATGCTTAGGCCAGTCCTTAGTGCAGCAGCACTGATGGAGCTCAGACACGTGCTGCAGGCCGCTGCTGACCCCAGTCCTGTCCGAGGCACAGCGAGAACGGGCGGCACAGTGATTCCTGCAGGGAACCGCCAACAAGCAACAGCTGCATGTACAAAGTATGAAACCATCAGGAGGATGTTGTGGGCAGATCAGCATTTCAGCTTGTATCTGTTTCTAGAGAAACTCCTTCCCCAGCCACCCCAGCGTTCCGTGCTTTCTGGGAGCTGCAGACAGTCCCAACGCCTGTCCCTCGCTCACGCACGCACCGCTGCAGCGAGCGTGACCACGGCTGCAGGGACAGAGCTGGGACCAGCTCAGCTCAGAGCTCCCCGCTGGTCCTGAGCAGCCAGAGGAGGACGATGTGCGCTGGGGCAGGTTCCACCACCCCACATGCACAGCCTGAAACAGGCACAAGCTAAATCCCGGCTGCAACTCCATCTCCCGCAGTGCCCTCTGGCTCACACTTCCTGCTTGGAAAACACAGGAGGCGGCCACTTTTAAAGGAATTTACATTCCCAATTGCATTTTAGCTTGGAATCAGAGACGAACAGAGAAAAGGGACTGACTTGTGAAAAGCTCCAGCTATGTGATTTAAATGTGTTTTGGAGTATTTGGGATAAGGCAGCAAATTCTAATGAAGGGTGGAGGAGTCTCTTCATCATTCCCACAAATTCTCAGTACAGTTACTTTCTGCAGGAGACATCTAAAACAGAGTAAAGCAAAATATTAAAAGAAGCAGAACTTCACGTACCACTTCATCAATACTTGTCAAAAAAGCCCCCAGTTGTTATTATTTGTGTGTAAGTAAGTAGAGTGCACTTCTCTGTTTTTCAATATTCAACCACACACGGGGAAAGCAATGTCCAATCCCACACAGCACTCGTGCAGATTATAACTGAATGATCAAAACATCAGGATGGTTGAATTTTGAAGTTTTTTATCCAGGTTTTATCCAGGTTTCTAGTTCAGAGTGCTAACAGCTCGTGATGAGAGTAAAGCCTTAGTGCTGCCCAAAGGCTGCTGAAAATAAGAGCCATCTGAGGCCCTTTGTGGTGCTACAGCAATAAGAAAGGAACAAAGTGTCTGGATACTTAAAGGCAGACAAATCTGGACATTGCTGGAAAAAGACAGTAACTTGCTGAGTCATGAGCCAGGAGGAGGGACAGAAGTGGTTGGAACACGGGGCTCTGGGTGGCGGAGAGGGTTTGGAGCACCACCAAGTTGTGCAGACCCACACACTCAAGCACAACCCTTAGGAAGGCCACAGTCCTTCACATTTTTCTCAGAGTTTTAGTTGTCAGCTTAACAGCTGTACTCCACTGGCTGAGTTTGCCAACAGCTTTGATTGGGACAGTGCTTGTTCATAGTCTTGGGCTACAAAATGGTGACGCAGAGTCAAGCTTTTTAGTGTTCACGTGTGTTTAAACTAGGTTTTTCTTTCACCCCTCCTGCATATATATTTATATATTTTTATATATATATCCTGCACAGAGACCCAAATCACTAGGCAGATTTTACTTTTGCAGTGCTTTTTAATTCCTGTGTCAGTCACCTCACGAAAACCAGATTCTTTAAATAAGGTCTGAGAGCATTAAAAAGATGCATGAAAGATAAACTTACCCCCTCTTTAGATCCAGGCCAAGAGGAGAAATATCTTGTAAACACTGTTATCACTCTGCAAAAATGTAGGGTTTTCGTTCTGTAGCTGATTTAATCAAATTTATTTTGTTATTTATGTACACAAAGGTAAATCAGCACAAAATAGGTCTTTTATAAACTACTCCATAGAAGCAGGACCCTGCCTAGTATTTGGTCTCTCTAGCAATTTTACAACTTTGACTTCTTGCTGCCAAGATCTATTCTGTTTTTATTCGTGTTCAGCACTTACACCTTTCTCTGCTGTGTCTGCAAACGCAAATGGATGTGAGCTGGACCTTTAAAAGCAAGATACAACACTAGGGAGCACTGACAAGCAAACCAGATCCCTGCCCCCCAGTAAGGAATGCATCTTTCCTAGTCAGGGGAGAGGGTCAGCTCTGAACTCGCTGCTTCTCCCAGCCAACAAACGCTCTTGGGTAACCGTCAGCTGTTTCCCAACCACTGCAAGTCAGCAGCTTTCACATGGGACAAGGGCCACACAGTGGGGACAGTGAGGGACTGTTCCCCTCTGCTACAGAGCTGGAAATACACAGTCTGACTTCTTTCCACTCTCTGTAAACCTGCAAGGAGAAAGAGGATGGGTGGAGGGAAGGTGGGGTATGTGTGATGATAAGAGCGCATCAGCGCACACCTCTGCGGTGCCTGCAAACCGAAATGAAAGCCTGAAACCCTTCTCACGCCAGACAGGTGAGTCCTTATAAAAAATTTGAAGTAAAATTTCAGCATTTTCAACACTTTAATGTTCTGGAAGGCCACTGACCCAACCAGCACGAGCTGCAGGTATCTAAGATGCATTCTGATCTGAAGGATTTTGCAGTCCTTCCCACAGATGAGATAAAGCTTTCTGAGGTCTGACTGTCCCTGTGGCTCTGATGTTCAGCACAAGGTCATGGGAGAAGGTTTTCTCTAACAGCACCACAGCTAAAGGTTGAAGTTGCCATGCCAGGGGCAGCTCCAAAGCTGCTGGGACAAGAGCTCTGAGCTGTGCTCCCTTCAGCAAGGGTTAGGACCACCAACAGAGTGTATTGGCAAGGCTGCTTTTAGGGAGGAGTTGTTTGTTTATAAATTCAAGCAAAATGCGCTGCAACCACAGTACAACGAAAGACTGGCTATCTGGCAAGAGACAGCATAAACCCTCTTGGGATCACAAGCTTTCTAGGCAATTTGTTACAAAAGCTTTCATAAAAAATATGAATATTCCGTTTTCAATGACAGAAAAGCGCCCTCCACGTGTTCCAGGTTAGGAGCTCTCCCTTTAATGCTCCCGTGTGAGGCAGACTGCAGGGGCAGAGGCTGGGCTGTCCCATGGCCGTGACCAGGGGCCGCGGGCACGGCCCCACAGTGACAAAAGCAGCAGTGATCCAGCTGCTGGGACAGACAGGAGCACCTACAGCAGCCTCACAACCCCAACCAGTGTCATCTGTGTCCAGCTGGAGTCCTGCAGCTCTCACCCTTGAAGGTTTCTCTGTTTCCCTACTGCTTTTCCTCTCCAGAGTCCCTTAGCCTTCTCCCTTTCCTACCTGCACACATTACTCCTGTTTTTCTTGACCCTTTTTCCTTATCTCTCTCCAAATGCCATCTCTTTTCCTGCACATCTTCAGAAAATCACTGACAAAAAACCCCCAAGCCAATCAATTTCCCTCCGAGCCAGGACACAAAACAACAATCCAGCAAGGCCACCACTACTGATGCCACATTTCTCCCCCCGTCTGCCTCTCTCAGCCCCAAACCTCTGCGCCCATCCCCTCGCTGACTGGGCAGAGGTTCTGATTTCAGTCAGCACCCTCTTATCTCTACAAATATTCCCATGTTATAGTTGTTTAATTACCTAGGAGTGGTAAAAACTGCTAAGGCACGTCCAGCTTTCCAAGGCTTTATGTCAATTTACAGTGACACAAACAGGTTTAATGACATCGACTGTCACTGAGAATCAGTGATTAAAAAGGGGCTTTTTTGCAGACCTCTGTACAGTAGAGTTGGTACATAAAAACCAACTGCAAATGAGGAAAATACACTGGCACTTAAACACAGAAGGTTACATTAGTTCCCAAGAGTCAGCAACTGCCTTCAAACAAAATCACCCCAAAACCCAAATTGCCCAGTTCTCTGCCAGCACCATGTAGATCCAACTCAAACAGAAACACCATGGACAGGTACGACTTTCTAAATGCTATTTCCATGGAATAGCTCCAAAACACTTCATATGTTTAAAAAGTCAACTAAATTCGATATGTTTGCTCAGCATCCAGCGATATTTGCTAAAAAGAAAGACTCCACATTTTTAACCCTTGATGCAGTATTTTCCCAATCCAGTTTGGTGTACAGAAACAAGTTCCAAAGCGAACTTAGGAACTGTGTACCCAGCACCATCCAGCGCCAGCCCTGCTGGAGGAATGCAAGGGATGTGACATTTTACTAAGCTATAATCAATAATAACTTTTTTAATTGCTAGTTGTAGGTATAACTCCAGTCACACCTCCACAAATGCTCAGCCTGTCCCGATTCTTCCCCACTGCAATGCATCCACTTTGTCAGCAACAATTTTATGACTTTGAATTCTGAGGACAGACTGACCTGACACCAATTAGAATGGCTTCAAGCTGAGGATGCTTTCCCTTCAACATGGCCATAATTTAAATCCCAGCAGTCTAACTCACAATAATCTCTCTTTATGCATATCTTGAAAATCTCCTCAATGCCTTAAGAACTGTTTTGGCTGCTAGCAAGAGGTATCGTTCCCTTCTCTAAAGATATGTACAGCACAGCTCAGGTCATGTTCACGTCAGACAGATCACAGATGACTTTCTCCTTCCTTTTTCACCTCAGATAAACAAATGGGTCCATCACACATCACCTTTATAAAATAGCTGGGTTTTTTTTTAAGTAGGACCCAAGCCAACATGCAGTTTTGATATATTTTTAACTATTTTCTCTCTTAATAGTGGCAATCTTCACTTACCAGGGCTGGTGCAATACAAATTCCCCCTTCCCATCCTTCTTCCCCCATGTAAGAAAAAGGTGATTTTTCACGTTTCACACAATCATCGAATCACTTCGGTTGGAAGAGACCTTTAAGATCATCAAGTCCAACCACTACCCTAAAAACCACATTCATTTTCCCTTTGTAACTGGCAGGATCTGAGGAATCTGGGGCGCAGGGATGATGGCGAAAGACAAAAATGCGGTGGAGCTGACGTCCCCTGGGCTCTGACAGCAGCAGGGAGGGCCAGACTCCCGCAGCCAGCCAGGCCAAGCATCCCGCTGGAGCTCCTGCTCCACGTCACTCCCTCGGCGCCGGCTGCCAGCCCTCGTGCCAAAAGCCCGGCCGGTGCCAAGCCCTGTGGCCACCAAGCCGCAGGGAGGGGAGGCCGCAGGCCGGGCTCCAGTGCCAGCAAATTCCCTGGAGCGGCCCGGCCGGACACACCCGGGGCCCGGGATGACCCTCCAGCCTGGAACGGCTCCTGCGGGCCACGGCTCCCAGCGCTGGGCCCAGGCCCCGGCCGGGGCTGAGGGGCGCTCCAGGGGCAGCCCACACTCCTCCTCCAGCTGGGAGGGGGCCAGATCAGCCTCTGCAGGCTGGAATTGTCCTTCCACAGCCATCCCAGCTGAGGAGGAGCTCGTGCAGACTGTGTGCAGCGCTGGCCTGATCTACCCAAGTGCGTCAGCGTCCTCACCTCCCCAAAACCTGGCTCCAGCTCCAGCCACGAGCACTCTCAGGTAGGATTTACTGACCAGCTCCAGCTCCAGCCACGAGCACTCTCAGGTAGGATTTACTGACCAGCTCCAGCTCCAGCCACGAGCACTCTCAGGTAGGATTTACTGACCAGCTCCAGCCATGAGCACTCTCAGTTAGGATTGACCNCCACGAGCACTCTCAGGTAGGATTTACTGACCAGCTCCAGCTCCAGCCACGAGCACTCTCAGGTAGGATTTACTGACCAGCCCCAGCCCCAGCCACGAGCACTCTCAGGTAGGATTGACCAGCTCCAGCTCCAGCCATGAGCACTCTCAGTTAGGATTTACCTCTGCAAACCTACAAGTTTATTTCAGCAGAGGAGGAAAAAACCAAAGAAAGAGGCCAGCCATGTGTCCTGTTTGATCCGCTTTCTACAGCTTAATCTGACGGTGTGAAAAATGAAAGTCTGCCTTGTTTCGTAGCACATGGCTTTTTGAATGACATTCCCAAGGAATCCATTTGTAAATAAATTATAATTGGAGTAAGCCAAAGGATGTGGGTCCAAAAAAAAAAAAAGCAATGCCCTGGCAAGAAGCTGACAAAAAGTAAGAACTACACGTATGACTACGTTTCTTTCGGACTTCCGTAAAAAATGGACATTCACCAAAAATCCAGGACACTTTACATCCTATTCTGTGTTTCTTTTAAAATATCTGAGAATTTGCACTGCCAAATACGCCTGTGTTTGTAAAACAGAGAGAAAGCTGCAACCACTTGCCCATTCCCATCTCCTTAACCCAATACTCATTTTCTTTCCCTATTTTCCATAGGATTTCACAAACTGCAAATGACAGAAGTGGGCTTTTACCTGTAGGGACTGATGCTGTTTATCACAATCCAGGGCCCAGAGGCAAGTCATTCTGTGTACATTAATTGTTTGTAGGAAGAGCAGCCTTAAACCTGCAAGGACAGCTGAGTTGGAGGTGCCGAGTACACCTTCCACCACCCCAGTCTCTGCTCCATAAGCCTCACGGCAGCTTTAAGCCCTGTGTGATGAAATGCTGGTGGCTTTCCCAGACTGGAAGAAGAGAGAATTAGCTTTTCCTTTTCCTTCCTGGCTGAAGAGCCTGGGTGAATGACCTTTCCTTTGAGCATGCTAAAGCGCAGGCAATTCACACAGCCCTGTGCAGGCCTCCCTGCTACTCCCTGCTCCCTCAACCTACATGTCAGCTACACGCTTTGCAGCAGGGACTTCTAATTTTAAATTTCTAATTAGAAAAAGGAAAAAAAAAAACAACAAACCCAACCAAAAACCCAAAAACAACCCTAAAAGCTGTTGGGGGACCCTACCAGATCAACACACTTCTTTTAGCTGGGGTATTTAAACTCAAGCTCCATTAAAACCAATGGAAACTACCACAGCAGGCTGATACCTAGCCAAGAGATAACAACTTGCATTTGTAAAAACAAAGCCCTGCAGTGACAACCCACAGCTTTAGAGTGATAGAGAAACCTGCTTATCTGCTCATTAAAAGGCAATTCAGAAATAAATTCCTCATTCTGATGAACCAAATTACTAGCAAACAGAGAGCTATTAAATGCTACTAAATAAATCTCTGCAAGCCTCAGACTCTTATTTTCTTGATTGCATATGTAATAAATACCAAGAGCTCGAGGTAATACAATATGCAAGAGGACTGAATCATTTTTTGGCCATAGGAAAGGAGATAATTTAAAATGTTATGTAATCCTGACAGACTGACAGCTGAGGTAACCACCTCATGACAGTCTATCTAAAGAACTATATGAAGCGTGGCACTGTCCCAAAACTTCCCTCTCTATCATCATTCATTCAGTGAAAACTCTCATCCGTGTGCAACTCTTAATACTGGAAACTCTTTTCAGTATGGAAAGGAAAACTTTACCCAAATATGACCTAAGAAGTTTCAATAAGTGCCAGAAATACGAAGAGGAGAAGTCAATTTAAGTAAAGAGGATCTGCTGCCATAAGTCCCAGGTACATCTTGTGGTACAGGTGACAGGAGGGCAGCTCCAGGCAGTGCCAATTCCATGGGCACAACCTGAGTTAGGAGAGCCCCACACAAGCACAACCAATCATGTGTTCACTGCAGTGCAGCCTTTATTGAACACCAGGTTCCATTTTGCTCACAGGAGGGTGAGGTTGACTTCAAAAAGGAAAAGAAAGCTCCCCTGCACGGCTCAGCATTACCCAGGAGCTGGAGAATGAACCTCCAGCCCAAACCTCACCTAGAGCAGCACACAGAGAGAATACTGAGAAAAGGAAAGGCTCATCTGTGCTAGAGCTCTTTGCTTCCTCGGCCTCCTCGCAGAAAAGTTTAGTGTTTCTTCAGGATCAACAATTTACTGGAGCCTTAAACAAGAAGTAGAGAGAAGTCTTGAAAGTCTATTTATGGCCAGGTAATTCTAAAGGGAGCTACACCCTGGTAACACCTGCACCCTCCTCTCCTTGAGCCCAAATGGCAAAGAGAGTCAGGAAAGGCTTTGCTGTACCCACAGAGCTGGCAAACATCTCCCCTGGCAACACAAATGTCAGCCAGCCCTGCCCACAGCTCTGCCCCAGCTCTGAGGGCTCTGAATTCACACGTGGGACATTCTGCATGGACCTTACGGCACCTCAGAGCACTGCAGCCCCCCAAGCTCCATCTCCAGCAAGGATTTCTTGGAATCCTGTGGTTTTGTTGCTTAGTTCACCACCTGCCAATTAGCCTTCTTAAAACTTTATATTTACCTATCAACCTCAGTAGCAGAAGCTCAGGCCTCGTTCCAAAGGTGACAGCTGAGGCACAGTCTCCATGCAGATCCTTGCCTTAGACCCCATCACTTTGAACCCCTTGAAATTTAATTAAAGCTGTAGGAGGCACACATCACATTGGGAATGTTTCATACTCACTGAAAACCTGAGAGCAAGAAAGACTTGTTCCTCTCACACATACACATAAGGACAGACACACACATTTCTGCAATCTGGGCTTCTCAGTTCCAGATTCGAGACTTGAGACAGCCTAAAAATATGAAATGTGAATTTTTAACCGAAAACTTTTTTAAAATCCGAGTTAAATTTAAAAGCGCAGCCAGGAGCACCAGTCACTTTCAGGCTGGAAGGAGGCTCAAATCCTCTGCAGGCAAACATTCCCACAGCTCAGCAGCGATGGGAGGAGATGCTGATACACGGGAGCTGAGTCAGATGGGGAAGGCACAGCTTGAGAGCATCTGCAGAGCAGAATGGGTGAGAGCTCTGCCGTGATGAGTCACCAGAGAGACGCAGGAAATGAGGATTACTCAAAACAGGAACCATTATCAGAGCAACATTATGTTTTATAATGGGAAATTAATGTTTTATTCAAGTGATATTTGCTAGATACAATTCCTCATATCCAAGCGAGTCTAGAACTCCAGCTCCACCTTGGATCTGATTTTCTGCTCAGTCCTGAACTCCCCCAGTTGCACAAGCCTCTTGATTGGGCCTTTTCACAGGCTGGGAAGCTGAATGGCATGAATGGGATTTATCATATATAACGGGATGTAGACGTGGATGAACAGGGTTTGGAGCTTTTTAAGAGATAAAAGCTCTTTGGGAACAAACATTTATCCCAGTATATGGTATAAAAGATAAACAAGCACTATAAAATCTCCCATAGATTTTGAGAAGGACTGAACCTCAAAGAACACCCAGCTCCTGCCTCATGCAGAAATGTAAACAGTTTAAGGGGGCTGGTTGTTGTCCGCAGCCTGCAAGTAATTAAGCACTAATTCTCTGCCACCTACAGAGCAAGAACTCGGAGAGGAAACATGGCACATTGCTAAGTGTGCACTTTTCAGTCAGACTCCTGCACCTCCATCGCCCTCACCGGAGCACTGCAGACCTGCCCGCCCCTTCCCAAACCCGACAGGCGACACCAGAGACCTCCAAAGGCAGGAGGACAGATGGTTATCCCAAAGTGAGCCATTCCCAGGGGCAGCTGCAATTGTCCCAAACACCCAGCGCCACCCACACAGCGGGAGGAGAGGGGGAAACATTCCCAATTCCCTCAAGCGGGGCTCTCATCTGTGATAACCAAATCCTTGAAAAGACCTTCATTCATTTCACCAAAATATTTTCCACGTTATTTACAGAGTTTTTTTTCACTGAAAGAAGTTGAAAGGCTTAGTTGCCTTATCTGTAATCAGCACACATTTGCTACACATTCCTGGGACAAATAAACCAAATTTACCTTAATAGGGTGCTTTTATCCAGCTGAACTACTTTAAATTTGCTGCTGTTTTGTTGCACAGTAACATTTCACAAATAAAAACCAAACCCGGTGCCAGGAAAGCAGCATTCCATGGCATTTTTTCCTAGCTCTACAGACCTCCTGGGGGAGAAAAAAAAAAAAAAGGAGGAAAGCGTTTGAAACATGAAGGATTTTTCCCTTCTTCCCAGTCTCCAGGCCCAAACAAAGCCTTGCTGGAGCTGCCTGGTGACGCCAAACACATCCACACATCCCCATCCAGGATCCTGGATCCCTGCGGCACCGGGGGCTCCTCCAGCCCACTCCGCTCCCAGCACCCGCTCCAAGGCTGGCTGGGGTGGACACACTCCAAGCTTGGGCCAGACCTCTGTTTTCAACTTGGACAAGTATCTATGGCAACTGTGGGGCTATTTTAAACCGTTCCTATTTAGCCACCTCCAGGCTGAAAGTTAAAAAGACAGAAAAACCCAGCCCACCCCATCACGCACTCCTCCAACAGCTCACGGCGTGTGACAGAGCAGGATAGCTTTTAATTCGCCCTCTCCTTACAGGGTGGGTGGGTTTTGTTTGGTTTTAAACATTTGAGATTTAATTTTTCCCTTTGACGAAAACTGTGAGCCTCCTATTTTTCTAAAAAACATCTTTTAAGTGAAAGGTGATGGCTTTGGGCAGCCACGTGACTCCAGGGAACGGAACCTTAAAAATAACCTCAAATATCAGATTATTTGAAACATGTTGCAGAATTTGGCACTCCTTTAGTTTTGTAGGTGATGTCCAAGGCATACATTTCCATGCTGGAAAGAGTTTATTCATCTTCTTTACAAGCACAACACTTGACAAGCAACTTTAACCTCGTGCTAGATTAACACTCTTCCTTGTTCCAAACATGACTTGCTACAAAAGGCAGAAATTCGTCAAATTAACCAATTTGCATAACTGGCAGTTATGGCAGAAAAAGCCAGGCGAGTGTTGCAGCTAAACAGGCAGCCAGGTGCAGTCTGTTTACACATCCTTGTTATCAAGCTAGTCACAAATGCATTCGCTGTGCTGTGTTTGCTTTGCAAACCAGGCCCTACTTTGCATCACTTTGAGGATTTTCTGAGCCCTGGGGCTCAGCTCAGCTCCCCCAGCGAAGGCTCCTGTTTCACAGGGACACCTCACACTGTGGCTTGACCTCCAGTGACCAAACCCCGGGGCTCCGCAGCACGGCGCTTCTAAGGGACACGCAAGGATTTGCACGTGTCTGTGTGTGCCAGGGGTTCACATGGAGCCAGCCAGCACTCCCACAGCACCTCACACACCTGAGGAGCAGCTCTGCCACGTCTGAAACCCTGCTTACAAAGGTTTTGTTCTCAATTACAGAAATTGTGGCAACAGCCATCGCTGCCATAGCACTGAACTCTCCCCTGCTTGACAGACTGAATCAGGGAATTTAGGAGCTACTTCGGCATCTGATGAAGGTGGTTTTTTAGTCCACACCAGTAGATAAAAGCTGCTCAGCAGTTTGAAAGTTAACAATCAAGTCTTAGCACCAGGGAATAAGAAAAGAGGGCAAACAAGAGAAAGGCATTTTCCAGCCTCAGCACACAGCTCCCCACAGTTCCTTTGCACCTTTTGTAAGGCACTGGATACCCTGGAGAGTCACACCCGTTCAGTGTGTGCCCATCAGTGCTGGCTGTACGTACACATTCACCCTGCATGCTGTGGGTGCTGTCTGTACTGAACACCAGCTTTAAACCCCATCCTAGAGCTCAGCCTGCACATCCACACACGAGGGTGCAGCTTTCTCCTGCCTCTCCACCAGCTGCACGCATGGCCAGGCCCCCGAGCTGGGCTGCAGAGCCCACATGGAGCATCTTCTCTTAATGAGACCAAGATACGGAATGAATAAAGGTTCAACTTTACCTTCTCAGCCCCATGAGAGGCAGGGCCAAACAAACCTGCACTGTTCACTGGAACTGAGGGAGCAGCAGAGAGGGAACAGGTTATGAAGGCAGATAATTTCCTTTTCATCCTTGGGAGAACGCACAGATGAGGCAACACGTACCCATGTACTGAGAGTGCCGTGGGCTGCTACACCAAAACCATCGCTCCTCAGCACCCATTGCTAACCTGCCTTCTTGCTCTGCACCAACACTCGTTCCCTCTTACTTGTCACGAGCTTTGGCAGCTTTCAGGTTCTGAATCTGGAGCGGATTCAAGCAGCAAAAGGAAATTCTCAGCAAGGTGGCAGCAAACAGCCAGTCAAAACAAACGAGAGGGGGTTAGAAAACATCCCTAGTTCATCTTTGGGAACAGAATCAATCACCACGTCAGCAGTGTGGTCCCCTGGCCCTCCAGGAAATGGACTCTTTCCTGAACGTTGCAGGAGGGAGAGAGAAAGCTTGGACTTGATGATCTTTGAGGTCTTTTCTAACCTTTGACTCTTTCATTCTATGAGATATATCTATATAGGTATCTGTTTCTTGCCATTAAAAAATATAAAATAGGAAACTGCTGTGAAGACTCCTTCACTGCTACCAGGACTACACCAAACTAAGCCAAGGCTTGCTCCAAGACAAGCAGCATTCTGACCTGGTATGAATGCAGCACACAAGGACAATTCTCATGCTAAATACTTAGAAAAACGTCCAGTGACTCTGGGTTTAAAACTGACCATCTGGTACAGAACTGACCATAGTCCAGGCACTTATGTTCAAGTGCATGATTTACTTTCTGTGGGAGCCTGAAGCTGTCTGTGCCACGTTTGAAACACAGCAGTGAGAATCTCAGTTCTGTGATACTGGCAAGGGTGGGGAAAGCATATTAATCAATCAACACCAGCTCTTCTTTCCTAAAGGAATGTGTTTGGTGATGCGGGATGAGTAGGCATCAAGTCCCTTCCTGCCTGTCATGGGAAGAGGAGCTCATTTGTGACCCTCAGCACCATGTCGTGCCAGGGGCTCAGTGCTATCAGCTGCACGGCCATAAACATCCATTACCCAGACATTCAGTTTGGGGAATTTACAAACAAAGGAGGCAAATGGAAGTAATAATGTATTTATGCAATGATCATATGGTTTATGAGGTATTCGTTTACTAGAGATTAACTAAGTTCTGGGAGAGGAATTTGAGTCTGACCAAAAAATATAACAAACAAGGGAGTGCTTTGTTACTGCAGAGGAAGCCTTGTGAAGCAAGAGCAACTGCTGTATGTCCATGTGAGATGTAAGGAGCTCTTTCTTAAAGACACCATTTCATTTTTAGAATTTCTAATGCCTAACAGTTGCCCTTCACCATTTTAAAGCAGTATCAGAGGAGCAATACAGCTAAAATGAGTGTATACCTCACTGAAACTAATGGGGTTAACAAGGCATTGACAAGACAGGGTCTGACCTTCAAAGTCTTTTTTCAAGGAACATTATTGACTCCATTTAGAGGCTGAGTAACAGCAAGCACTCTCTCTGAAATAGCAGGGTCAGATTTCAAAGCTGTGTAAATCTGCTCACCATACCAAGAGGAGACCTCAGTATTACCTAACAAAGGTCAGATCCCGTGGTTTAAGGGGCGCAGACAAACAGCCCTGCTGATGATGCACTGGCTCTCTGCATGGTCCAGAGTGAGAATGGGGACTTGGGACTGAAGGCTAAAGGAGGCTCAGGCTCAGCCCTGCAGTGCTGAACTCGTTCATCCTCCCTGCAGGAGCATCCCAGTGCTCAGCCTGAACTGGCCTCTCTGCCACATGCCACAATTTTTCCGCATACCAAATTATTCACACTGAAAAGCAAACATAACTGGCTGGCTCCAAAAGCTCCTGGTCATTTTAACTGGCTGGTTACATTCCTCAAGAATAAGAAAACCAGCAGTATAATTCTTTTTTTTTCCTCTAAATTGGTTAGGCGCACCTGGTGCCAAGGCAGTGAGAGTCCCTGCCTGTCCCACAATGGGTTCTTGGCCATGGCACAGCACAAACCTGCTCCTCTTGTCCCTCTGGGCCAAGGACGAAGGAGAAAAAGCACAGACACTACCAGGAAAGCTTTCCCAGGGCCATGGGCTGAGCAAGGCAGAAGTCTGTACTTCAAGAACACATGCAAAGCACATTCGTCACTTTAAAGCATCATCCAAAACTTCTGACACCACAGCACAACATTTTGGAAAGCCTCCATATTTATCCTCCACCAGCAAAACCACCACAGTCAATCCAAACCGACTGAAATTAAACATTTATGGAACCTTCTAAGGTCAAGCCCAGCCATCACCGATGGTCACCACGCTTTTCTTTTGATTTCAATGCCGTGAGTTCAGACAACACTTATCAACTTTGATCCAGAACCAGGAAAAGTACAAATGTTGTCATTATTACATGAGACATTACTTAAGTGTCTGTTATCTTCAATGAAAACAGTTCCTCAGAGTGAATCTCTTACAAAATCATTTGGCTAGAACACTGTAGGTTTGAATCTGGAAATGAAAACTACCAGTAATTCCATGCGAGGCAATTCCAACACCAGGAAAATTAATGAACATTGCAGAGGAAGGATTCTTGGATAAGAGGGAGAACTGTATTAATCTTCAGCTGCTTATAGGCCATAAACAAGATGTTTTATAGACGTAGCTGCAGAATTACAGTCGGGTGTAGCGGAGCTTTAAAGCCACCAACTGGAAGCTTGATAGCCAAGCCCTGAGAGCCCTTGGCAGCGCTGTGGGGTGGGTGTATGGTTTCCATGCCACCAGGCACGCAGTGCATTGCCTTCACACTCTTATCCAGAAGTCTTCCTCCCAGTGATTTCTCACAACCATTATTAAAAATAAAAGAAAGGAAAAAAGACTCCTTAAACACCATTAAACTCGCTCAAAGCTTCTCACTCTGCTTGTGAACACTGCAAGAACTCTTTTACCTGATGGAAGAGCCATAAGAAACGACCATTATAAAAGCTCCATTTTCATTACAAAGATACGTTTTCATATATTTTCATTTCATAGTGATGGAGTTCACTTTTGGAACGACAGACTGGACAAGTTTGGACATGAGTCCTCTGCCCTCCCAGCTCAGCCGGCCGGAGCACAGCGCGTGCTTCACCATTCAACGTTCGCTTTCCAGGGAATTCTGCTCCCCACCGAAGCAAGGTCTGTGTGTCTGGAATGCCTTTTCCATGTGCCATCGGCACGCAGGAGGTTTGCTGTCGAGCATGACAGATTCTATGCTACAAACCACTGACAAAATATCATCGGTTCCCAAGTCCCTGCAGGGTGTCTCCATCAGAACACGAATACAAGAAGCACTTCAGAAGACTCACTTCATACAAGATGTATAGCTCTCTAATGTTAATCAATTTAATCTTTGATTTAAAAAATCTTTAATCTTTTGTTAATATTTGAAGACTCAGACTGAAATGAACTTATAATAGTGAGAGGTGAGAAGAGAAGGAAACTGAGGTACAGCCAGATGTTCTTGTTGCAAGAGCTCATTCATCTCAACTCTTTCCCTGCCCATGAGCCAGCTCCAGTCAAACTCCAACTCCCCTGCTCCAAACACAGCTGATGCTGCTGCTCACAGAGAATGTAAGGAGGAGGTGAGTGCTGTTACAGATCAGTGCCAGACTGGAGCCCTCACACGGTGCTGTGGGGATTATCACACAAAAAGCATCTCAGTGCCATTCCAAGACCAGAGTATATTGCATAAAATTGGCTGAAAGTTTTCTGGACTATGTAAGACATCCATGGAAAATTCCATTTTTCCCATCTGGTACTCTGTCCCTTTCCAACAGCGCTCACTGATGATGCTGTACTGAGCACATACTTGCTTCTCCAGTTGATTTGGATTTTGGTGATCTGTTCACTTCCCGTCCACCACTGGAGGCACGTCTCCCTGCATTTCTATCCTGCAGCTCTCCCAGCAGTGTTCCTGTACTGGTCCCCAGTGTCTTGTGGCCAACACCAGGCTGCGGGGTCCCCACCCTGGGCCACCAAGTCCCCGTGCTGGGCAGCAGCCCCCTACAGCCATTTCCAGCCATCAGCACCCCCAGCGCCCTGACTCACCTGACAGGGAACACTGCCTGAACTGCAAAGCCACTCCTGGAAGCTGGCTCCTCAAGGGCCTTGGGAAGGGCAGCAGGACACGCAGCAAAGGAGGAGAGGGAAAATCTGCACTGAGCTCCAGTGGCAGCCAAACAAACAAAAGAACAAAGCCAAAACAAAGCAGGGAAGGTAAAGGTGCAGCACAGATAGCAACACTGGAGACAAGATGCACATTTTTATTCTAGAAGTAACATTTCTGCATAGTGACCTCACACAAAAGAAAGCTCACTCTAAGCATTCACCCTCCTTACCCCTGGAAGGGTGTTCAGCCTGACACACACCTGTTCCTGGGGCAGCACAGGTCACTGCAGCTGCAGGCAGTCACTTGCCCTGTGCATTGCAGAAATCTCATCTGATGATTTCCATTATTTTTAAGATGTATAGTTTACACACAGGAACAGCTCACAAGAGCATCAACTTTTACAACACCTTTTAAAAGTTACTGATGCAAATCCTCCCGTTTCAGGCAACTGTTTATACTGTTAAAAGGTTTTAAACCCAGAGCTGTTGAAGCCATAAACATTTATTTTAGTACTTGGTAATTCAAAACTATGGTCAAACAGCTCTGAGCCCTTCTGAATGCAGTCGGCCTCCCTGTGGTTCACAACAGCGCCACAAGAGCAGCCAGCAGTGAGACAGCAAGGGGGAAGGAGTTTCTGCTCCGGGGGTTGCCTGAATGGCTCCATTTCTGGTGTGGGAAGGGTTGGAGGAGCTGCAGCCAGGCCTGTGGCCAGGCTGGAGCGGGGCAGGCAGGGCAGCCCCAGCACGAGCCCCAAGCCCACCCTGACTGCCCAGGGGGAGCAGCCACCTCCCTTCCCACCCCCTGCACCCACTGCCACCACCTCACAGCCACTGCCACCACCTCACAGCCACTGCATCGCCATCAGAGCACCCCAGGATGGGGGGAAAGCAGCAGCTGCAGCAGGCAGTGACCAGCTGCAGACACGGTGACTCTGGACACTGCTGCCTGCAAACCTGCAGGGTGCTCTGTGGGTCCCGGACACCCACAGGCAGTGGTGGAGCAAGGCAGGTGGATCCAGGGGGGCTCTGCAGCTCCCTGGCCCCTGGCAAAGGCAGGGAATGGGAAATGTGCACAGGAGGCTTGCTGGCCCTAATTACAGCACAAATACTTCTTTCTTCTACCCCTCTGTCAGCCTTTGGCTTAGCGTAAACACCCCCGGGTGCTCTGGGATGGTGATTTAGGACTTTCTGGTGGCTTTGGAAGGGAATTGGTCATCTCAGGCACAGCACAGACAGACTGGGAACAGTCAAGAAAACATAAAACCTGCTCACACATAAGGGGATCTTTATAAAATTCCAATTACTGCAGGCTTGTTACCTAAGAATCCCTGAGAGGTAAGAGATATTGCTCGCTGTGAGGCCCGGGGTAATGAAATTACAAATCCTTTCATGAGTAAGCATATGCTAGAGAGCTACGTTTATTTGGCCTACATATTTGAAACTGTTCAAAAGGTTATTGTCTCACAAAATTTGGATCAGGAATTACTACTTATACTTTCCTTTCTCTAACAAGGAGCTATATTCAGAGTCGGTTTGAATTCCTTGGTGATCGATTAGAACAACAGACACATTACTGCAAAGAAGTCTCACTTAAATTCTGTTTTCTGAAGTAGTATCAATCATGCATACCAAAAAAATATACTCTCAGATCCTTACTATAAATGACCAGCAAATGGAGTCCCTTTGAGAAACCTGGTGAGCCCAACAGCCTCATCTGCTCAAGTGGGTAATTAATTTGTACAAGAAAACTCCCATCTTATTTTCATACTTTGTCTGCAGCATGTTTGAATTTCAGAACTGAGATTCAATGTTCTTGTTGCAAACCATGGATGGAACTGACTTTGCATAAATAGGGATCTTTACCTCTACAGAACAGGCACATGGGGTGGAGTTTCAAAGCTATTTTGATGCCATCCTAGGTTAGGTGCCCAACTCCAGCTGCATTATGGCAACAATTTGAGATTTAAACTACCTTAGTAACTAAACCCCGTGACGTCAAGGATATCTGAAAGCCCTCCTGTGTCCAGGGTCACTGTGGAAAGCCTTTCCCCCACAGGCACTGCCCCTGGGCTTGTGCCAGCAGCACGGGGCTCCAGGGAGGATGGGACAGCCCTGCACGCCCCAGCCACGGGGGAATGCCTCGTCCTGTCTCACTGTCAGCCATGCTCTGCACACTCCCTTGGTGCCAGCACCGAGCACAGTGGATTTCCTTGCCCAGAACACTTGCAGCCAACTGTGTGAGTAACTCCTTGTGCCGCAGCAAGCAGCTCGGGGTGTGATGCACTGCCAGCAGAGGGTCTGACTGCACCCCACCTTCACACCACAGCTGGCAACAGAACTGTGCTCTTCAGGGGGTGTTTAATGAAGGAAGACTGGCAGGAGCTGCAGGAACCTTGTATGTCCCACCTTGCAGACTGTTCCTGCCTGTCAGGGTCCCAGGGATTCACACTGAAGTGAGGAGCTGTTCTCTTAATTTTATGAGTAACACAGGAAGGTGGAGAGCCACCTCCTTACACATCTCTGGTTACTAGATTGGCAGGTACTGGGGTTTGAAAAGAAAGGAACTTAAGACCTGGCTCTTAAAAGTCTGCAGACATCTGACTGTGACAGTCTGCACCACTTTTAGCAAAGCATGGCACCCAATCTTGGCATTCTGCACACCAGGCTTGTGCCTGCACCACTGCACAGATCTCTGCAGCTTTAAAAAGGATCACCTAAACTATATTCTGTAACTAAACACCACAAGCTCTTGGTTCAATGCAGAGCTATGGCTTAAAATACTCTTTAGGATAAGGACCAAAACAGCCCCATAAAGCCTGACACAAAAGTATTGGCAGCCAGGAGCTCATGACCTGTGGTTAGTATCTCCCTCTTAGAAGGAAGATGCACATGAGGAATGGAAGGACGGTGGGGAGGAGGCTTTGGGCTCCACAGGGGAATTCTTGCAAAGAACAACACTCCCAGTGCAGAGCCCGCAGCTCTGAGAGGTGCCCTGAAGCCGGATCTGACCCAGAGCAGCTCCCAAAACACAGCCAGGCAAGCAGCAGCCACGCAGCAACACGTCCAGAGCCATCCCCCAGACACAAACCCCAAGGCACCAGCACTGACCCCAGAAGCACGCTCCTGGCTGGGACAGCTCTGCACACCGGGAATCAGCTGCTGCCTGCGTGCCTGGGCTGGGGCTCCACCAGCCCTGATCCCTGCCCCAGGTCCTCACGTGGGGCTGCTCCAAGCACTGCACACAGAGCTGCTGCTGCGTGCACCGACAGCACAGAGCCAGGTCACATCTGGCCCTGTGTGCCTGGGGGTTGGACACTCGGGCTGCTGTTTATTCCAGAGTCTGCAGGCAGTCACTCTGAGTGCACTCCTCTGCGTCATTTGGGCAGGTGTGGGTTTTCCCTGCACCCTCTGCTCACAGATTCATGGTCCAGGGAAGGCTGTGCAGGAGCAGCCATGAGGGAATCAGCCCCTCACGTATCACACATGGGATGTTTTCATTAACAGAAATGGTTGAATTATTTTCTTTTTTTCCTCCTGGACTAGCATCTGGCTGCCTAATAAAGTACAAAGGCCATTTCTGGCAGAACAGATAGACACTTTTTAATTTTATAGTATTTTAGTCTTCCTCTTTCTGCAAGTATCTCTCAGCCTGTCTCTCTGCCATTCGTGCTACCTCAGAACTTCAGCTACCAAAGAAACCACGGAACATTGTCACCCAGGGCTGTAATTCCTGCTGATTCACACCTGCTGGCCCAGAGGCTTTTTCTCCTCGCACACCAGTCTCTTGAGGTTTATTTTTATTCCTCAGAAATCCTGCGTTGAGGGCTCAAAGCTGATTTCTTCCTGTTACAGAAAGGACTGGGATAAAGTAAAGAACACAGGATTAAGCCTGAGGTAATTCAAGTAAATTTGAGACAACACTTCACCTGACAGCAAAACATACAAAGTAATTGCAAGTAGAGTTTGTTTCTGAAGGACCATGCACACACTCTCCCACCTGCAGTGCTTTTTATGGTGGCAGTAAGAGGGACAAAGGGTGGGTGTGCTCAGGGGATGCTTCCAAATCCTGACTGCAGGTCTGCTTTCACAGAACCACAGAATATCCAGGTTGGAACGGACCAAAAGGATCATCAAGTCCAACTCCTGGACCTGCACATGCCTCTGTCTGTCCTCAGTTCGGAAATTCAAGGTCATCTTTCTGCAGGAGTTTCAGAGTCAGCAAACATGCAGCAGATGGGTGGGCTGAAATCTCAGCTACATCCCCAGAAGTCACACAGGAGCCTCCCAGCAGCTCCTGCCTCATCAGGATTCACCTGCAATAAATGTCACATCCGCTGATCTCAGCTCACAAATTGGTGCAATTCACTTCAGTTCGAGAACAATTATCTTTATCTCTAAAAGCCACCACGATAAAAAAAAGTCACCAGCTGTGGAGGAGTTTAAGTGGAAAAACACCTCCACTCTGAAACATGACAGTTCCAGCTAGACCCAAACTGCTGCTGAGCCTGCCAAAACCAGAATGCAAATCATAAACCATTCACAATGAGGCTGCTTGCTACCTGAGTTACATTTATCCAAGGAACAGCACTCTGCTGCCAGAGCATGGGGAAATGGAAGAGAGTGGGAAAATCATAACAGAACTTAACAGTAAATTCTTGAAATATGTTTTAGTCAGCCCTCCCCTGATCAGGGCGTTTTTAGGATGAGGAAATAGGCAATACAGAAATTAAAATTCCCCCTGTTTGCTGCTCCTGCAGTAAGTGACAGGGTAAGATCAATGTTTGGAGAAGGACTGTATAAAGAGAACAGTCTCCATTAATCTCATCCCTTCCCATGGTGAAAGTACTTAATTTACACTTTCTCAGCTGAGTAATTACCTCTGCTGTACCCTTACAGCTCCTTTGGGAGCGGAGTAACCAGCACTTGCACACAGTTCCAGAGGGTCTGCGTGCTGCTGCAGGACGTTCTCTTCAGCCCCAGTTCTGGATCTGTGACCAGAGCGCTCACCTGGAGCACATCCCCAGAGCTTCCCCGGCAGGGATGCTGGGGCTGCCATGGAGCAGGGGGTGCTGGAGACCCCTGAGCAGGAGGCATCGCGTCTGGGGGAGGCAGGAGCACATCCCTGGGCTCCCCCAGCCCGCAGAGCTGAGCCTGGCTCCCCTCCTGGCACAGGCACAAACCAGCTCCCACAGGGAGCACCTCTGGGACTCTCCTTGCTGGGGTGTGCGTGCTGCTGCTGCTGCCCCAGGCAGCCACCAGCCAGGGCCTGGCCCCACACAGCAGCAGAACTTCTGCACAAGGGCTGCTCCAGCAAAGCTCAGAGCAGCCAGCAAAGGAGAGGGGGAAAATCCCCAAACAAATGGCAATTACCAGAGCCCGTGACAGGAGATGCTACAGGGATCAGCTCAGCTGGCTGATGTGAACACAGGGCAATACTGCAGATGCAAAACAATGCTAAAAAGAAGAAAGCAAGCCGAAACACAGAATAAACCTTTCCTGAGCACTGAAGTGTTCAATGTTGCTTCCACCGTCAGATCATGTATGAACCAGCAGAGACTTGGGAGAGGAAAACTCAGCTACATATAAAACCAAAGCAAGATACATAAAATACAAGTAATAAAGCCAAGTTTTTAACCAAAGGCATCAGGATCCAATCACAGCAGAGTTCTGGAGCCAGGATACAGCTAAACAGGAGGAACAAACGCAACAGCCACCTCACTTGGGCTGAAAGCCCCTGTGGAAGCTCCCATAGTTCTCTAAACTTTTCTAAACTCTGGGGAAAAAGAAACACTAAACAAAACATGAAAATAAAACTAGAATGGCCATAGAGGCACAGAAATGTGCCCCAGAGCACTCTGCTGAGAGCTGGTCGAACAAACCCTGCACACTGCCAGAGTGGCTGCAGCCTCATTAGGGAGCAGCACAACAGCCTCACAGGCTCAGAAAATCAGGGCATTGATGCAGTTTACATCATGCTGACGATTCTTGAAGGGAGGAAAGAAGTGGTTTGGCAATTCTGGTAGATTTTGTCGTTTTATAGTTGGAAATACGTGCACAAAATTTATGTTTTCGTTCCGTATCTGTAGGCGAGATTAATTTTTCTTTCAAGTCTGACTAATATCTTCACTCCCCCTCTACCACTGGCTCAGGAGTCGCTGAAGAGACAAGATGTATGTGTTTTATTACTTGAAACATATGGAGCTACTCACATGAATCACAAGCACGTCAATTAAACCAGCAGAACGAGTGGAAGCACTGCTGTCCCTGGGCACGAGTGCTGGTGCTGGTCGTGGCAAGAGAGATCCCTCATTTTCGGAGAGGAGCTCTGAATGGAGCTCTGTATGGGGACATTTACAACAACTGAGGATGTCCACCAGTATTCCTGATGGGAATGGGGCGGATCAGGGGCTGCCTGGCCAGGTCCCACTTGTCAGTGACTGTGGGTGTTGGCACTGGTGGTGGCTCCCAACACTTGCAGCAGCTCCGTGGGGCAGGGAAGCAGCAGCCTCAGAGCTGCACCATCTGTGGCCAGTCAGAGTCCTGTGCTCCCAAGGGACATTTATTCTTCCTCTCTACTTCTGCAATATTTAAAGGAAATAGCAGGTAATCTCAGCTAAGGGGAAAATGGCACCCAGTGATCCCCAAGCCTGCTTCTGTCAGCTGAACAATTCATGCCTGACATGCCATCCACCATGTTTTGCTCCAGGCACCTCAACCTAATCCAGCCCCCAAGCAGACCTGTCTCAGCCAAGCAGCTCCCAGGAGTCACAGACTGGAAATCACCCAGGCAGACTCTAAAATGCAGTACTTAGCTCTGCTGCTGAACGCTTCCACCAAAACAGACTTCCTTAAACCCTCTCATTGAAAACTTCAGGGTGCTCCACCCATCTCTCCTTTTTGAAAGAAAAAGAAAAGGCAATTTAATTTTAAAAATATTTAAAGTTACATCAGGAAACAGGTTATTGTGTGTCAGTGCTAACTCAGGCCCGTGTATCATACACAGCCTCGGTGCACGGCTCAGCTCACATTCTGAGGAAGGCTGGAACAAATGAAAGGGAAGTCAAAGGAAAAGGGAAAAGCTGCCATCTCCATCCGTGGGCCCGGCACACCTTCTGTTTGAACAGTCACGAGGTGCTGCTTGGGTTGTTAGAGACTCAGCTCCCAGTCTGCTCTCCTCCTCCCACCTGCCTTAACCTTCTCCAGGAGATGGACTGGCCAGCTCGAGGTGTTTCAGGGCTACCTACACAGCACAGCAGAAGTGCCACTGCCTAGGGACTAATCAGTATTCTCTGCAAGCATCCTCCAGCTGGGTCTCGTGAGAACATTTTGTGCCACATCTCCAAAGAGGAGGTATTGCTCTTGATTTGATGAAAAATGAATTGGAAATACGAGCTGTATGTGTGCTAATTTACAGCGATGAAGTTTGCATTCATTACCGTAATGAGCACTGCATAAAGCATATAATCAACATTCCCTGCAGATGTCGAGAGGAATCCAGAGGAAGGGAGGAAATACATACACATGCCATGGTTGATCATAAACATCATAAACTCCCAGCCCCAAAAAAACACAAAGCAAGAGACAGTCCTTTTTCTCCCAACTAGTCCTCAGGGGAATTTGAGTGGATCTCTCAAGTTCTTGAACTAATGTGCTTAGACAGGCTTTCAGCCATGGGATAAATACTGCAAGTGCTCTAAATACTTTTATTTAGAAAGTGAAGGCATGACTGTTTCACTCCCTTCCCAGAAGAAGACAAAAGCTACAAATGTGATAGCACTGAGATAACAAATTAAACCCTTCTATGTAGAAGATGTTTCTTTAACACCGCCACTGAAGTTAAAAGCAAGTAACTGAAGAAAAATGCCAGAGTTTAATAAATCATCATCTGAAATAAAAGTTAAAGTACCAGAAAAGCCCATCCACTGTCTGTGAAATCAAAGCAAGGTGGGCAACAGTGAAATGGCACCTGTTCTGTGAAACACAAACCACCTTCTGAGGGGATGGAGGAAGGTTGGTGGTGGTTTGCTTGATTCCATGGCCACGTGCAGCAGGAAGAACAACACACCAGAGGATGTGCACCAACATTATTATGAGCAGGAGTTCTCCAGACACCTACACTGGGAGCAGTTCTTACCTTCTGGCAGCCTGGGGTTAGCGTGGATGGAGTTGGGGTCCCCATCCTCCTCGGGATGGTAACGATACAGCGTCTGGGACTGCTTCGGGGAGGACTGGCTGCGGTCCTCCTTGAGAGCAACAGGCGGAGAGGTTGTTGCACTGAACTTCACCTTGGGGAAATCATTCCCCTCGAGGGTTTCCTGGGATGATCCTGCCCAGCTCGGCTGTGTAAAGTTCACCTCTTTCAAGTCCTGATACATGCTGTTCTCTGGCTCTTCCTTCCTGGCGTGCTTTTTCATTTTGGAGTGGGGGGCTCTTTCTTGCTCGTGCCTCTCTTTGTTCCCTTTCGGTCTCCTCTCGGGCTCCTCCAGGCGCGGGGGTGTCTCGGTGGTGGCCGTGGTGTGCTGCGGAGGAGCCCCAGTGGTCGCCGGTGCCTCTTTGCGTGTCACCTGCTGGAGGGAGGCCGCCGTGGTGCGGGGCAGCCGCCTCCTCTCGCTGCGCTCCGTGGCACTGCGGACCTCGGAGGGGCCCCTGGGCACCGTGGTGGTGCCGGGCACGGCCGTGCCCTCGGCGTGAGGGTCAGCGGGGGCCAGCGCCGAGGGAGCCACGCTGGACGCGAGGTAGTCGTAGTCCTCACCCTGCTCCTGGCTGAGGCTCTCGTGCTCCAGGGACGAGTAACTCCTGTACTTCTTTGGAGACTCCACCTGGGTGTTGTCTCCTTCGGAGGCCTCCTGGTCGTAGCTGTAGGGATCGTCGTAGTGCCTCTCGGGCTCGCCGTCCTCGGCGTCCCCCGGGCTGGCCGTGTTCAAGGGGAACGCGTCGCAGTCGGGCAGCTGGTAGCACATCAGCTCCCCGCCGGCGTTGGGGCAGTGGCACACCTTGCAGGGCGGCATGTGGAAGGTGTGCCCCGCCACGTACTTGTGGCCCTCGTGCAGGCAGCCGATGCGGCCGCACTGGGGACAGCCGTCCGCCGGCACCACCGCGTCGATGCAGTTCGGGGGCAGCTCCGGGCACAGCATGAACTGGCAGCTGATCTTGCCCCCTCCCTTGGGGCACGAGCACTCCGTGCTGCCGAAGTCCACGAAGTAGGACTGTCCCTCGGGCACCTTGCCGTTGACGAAGCCCACGTTGACGCAGTCGTAGTACTGGTAGCCCTCGCAGGTGCAGCCGTGCTGCAGGCACGTGGCGCAGCACTCGCCGGCCTCCAGCACGTCCTCGATGCAGTTCTCCAGGGGCTGGCACTCGGCGCCCGTGCAGTCCCTCTGCGCCCGGCAGCTGCCCGAGCACAGCAGCACCAGGAGCAGGGCGCTCCAGGGGCTCTGCTGCCGGCTCCGGGCCCTGGCCATCGTCCTCCCGAAGGAACGCGGCTCCGGCCCAACCTCGCACGTTCAACCTTGGCTGCTTTCCTGGAAGGCTGGGGGTTCAGCTCCGAATCTGCGGTGGTTTCCCGAGTTACCTTTTCTCATAGATCCTAGAGTTATGAAAGAAAACTCTGTTAAAGACTACACTCAGCACATATCCTGTTAAAACGTTAGAGGTCTTTAAAAGTTGGGACAAAATCCAACATCTGGAAACTTAAGGACAAAAATTAATCATAACGTCTTCCAAGCATTATAGGCACTAAGTTTGGAGTTGGATGCTTCCCCCACCCCTATTTTGAAAAAGAAAAGAAGAAAAAAATGGTTGTGACTGTTCTGTTTTGAATCTGTTGACAAAACATATAAATTTCAATATAAAGAAGGCCCTTCCTTATACTTCAATGCCTTTTTGTTAATCTTTCCAGCTAAAAAGATTTTTTGGCAGAGAATAAGTAAATACACAGTTCTTCCTCTGCAGATATGAGCTTAAGATAATTATTCTTTATGTTTTAATTACAAAGACCCAAATCTTAAGGAATTTTTATAGACAAAACTTAGCCTTGGGACGTGAGAATTTGTCTGTACACATGTTAACTCAAAATACGGATTTTTTCCTGCCTCCTTCCCCCACTGAGCCATCATTTGCACTTCAGTCTTCAGCATTAACTGTTATTTCTTTGCTCCAGCAGTGCTAAAATAGAACTTCTTTGTGTACTGCGGTTACTTTGTGGTTACACATCGCATTAACTACCCTGTAATACATCTTAAGGGCCGGATCCTCTGCTCACAGAGGTTGGCACAGCTCCACAGCAGGACTGCGGTGCACAGAGGGACCGATTCCAGCTTCACTGGAGGACATTTACAACAACTGAGGATGTGCCACCACTGGCAACCACTTCTTTTAGTTCTGACAGCCCCAGCAGTAATTTTTAGTGAATTACTATAGTATGAACACACAACATACATATATACATACATGAATTGGCATAATAACATTTTGTTAAAATACCTTGAAGAAGAGAAAATTGTTTTCTTTTTAATTACTAAGCCCTTTGAGCGTCAAAAAGTTCAAGGGTTAATCAGCTGTTGTCCTTTCTATCAAAATTACGCTCCAAAAGCTACACGATTAACATGGAAAACCACTTACAACAGAAAAACACTTTGCCTACAGAATTTTATAGAACCAGCAACCTGATCATTTTCCCAGGACCCCTCCCATCATAAAAAAAACCACAACGACCCCAAAACATTTATCTGGGGGGTAAAATACAGTCACATCACCCAGAACAATGAACCACACACGCAACAGGAATTGTGCCAGAAAACCCATTCAGAAGGATCACTTCTCCCATTCAGAGGGGGCTTCCAACAAGTCTGCTCGGTGCCGCTGGCAGGCGGCCAGGCCATGGGAAAAGCGTGCCTGTTCTGATAAGATACGGACAAACTGTGCTAAGAATTTCCACAGTTCTGCCCTGGAATCCCAATTACTTCAGCACATCATGCAGAGATAGAATTCTTACAAATGTAGGCTTCCTACTACTGATTTGAGCATATTAGCTGCATGAGCTAGAGGGGAGTGTTGGAAGGAAAAATAAAACGGTCAGAAAATACAATAATGGATTGGAAGGATCTCACTTTTTCAGAACTGCTCTCAAAACCAGGCTATTTCTCATGAAGGAGAATTTTCAATACGTGGTGCTGAAATTAATTCTTCAGAAGGCAGCCTGGGAATTAATAATTTATCCTGCTTTCAGCAGCTTTTCCAGGTAATCCAAATTTGTAATTGTTACATTGCTTTAGCTGGGAAATAACGAATGGGAGGACAACTACAGACACCTTCTGTAAGGGTCTCACAGCAGGATCTTGTGGAGTTGTTCAAGGACAGCTGAGGGTTTACCACAGGACAGTCCCGCTCTTGTGGAAGGAGCTGCTCGATGGCCCTTCCCCTGTGCTGTCACCTCCTGCCCCCCTCACCCACACCCGTTTCCATCCGAGGGTTTGTTTGCTTGTCCAGGTCACCGCCGGTTCTTCCTCTGTTCCCATCCTTGCTCCCTTGCCTCTCGCCCACGGAGAGCCCAGAGAGCTCACGGCCAGCCCTGTCCCTGCTCCCTGCCTCTCACACCTTCTGCTCCGTGCCCTGCTCAGTCCCCCTGGGCCTTTCTCTTCCCACCATTTCCACATCCCTCAACATCTGGGTTTCCAAGCTAAACTGATAAGGCTGAAATCCTTATAAACCCTTCCTCCATGAATGACACCACAACCTTCCCTTTCCTCAGGCTCACGTTCCTTCATCAGAGGCTCCTTGCTTCTGGTGTAATGACTCCAGCAAAAAGTATCTTTTTATTCCTTTAAAGCACTGCATTTCCCTGTGCTTTCTCCATCTGTTCCCCACACCCATCACTCCCCCCAACCCATAAACTCACATATCAAAGAAGCAGCCTCTGCTTTAGGCACAGAGAAAACCATCTCTGAGCGAAGCACAGACACGGCTGCTGAGCCCCACCGAGCCCCCGTCCCTGCAAGCCGAGAGCTGTGCTCCTGCCAGCCCCCGCAGCTGATGTGCTCCACCTCTGGATCCCTGCCCTTCCCCAACACTGCAACGATGCTCTGGAGACAGCAGCTCACTACTTGGGAACGGCATCAAAAGCTGGGGCTGTAAATAAAGGTGTCTGAACCGAGAGGGTAAAAAAAAAATACACTATCTCTGTAGGACAGGGGAGTTTAATACCAGCAGATGTTATTGCAATAAATTGTTTCCATTAACTATTTTAATGCTTCCCTTAATGTCTTTTTACACAACTGGGGCAATATACAAGGGCTTCACTAAAATGAGAGTTGGTTCTTTGTACTCTCACCAATGCCCTTCACCCACTCTTACCAACGTCACTGACTTGTTCAGCGTTGGGTGACAAATTAAGCCCTGCGCACCTAAAAGAAAAGTCTTTCAAAGGCGCTGCTGAAAGCTTTACAGAGCTCTACAGCAAGGGAGCCACATGCCACCCGTGCCAGCCCTCATGCACTGCTTCATGTCCCAGGAGAACTCCATTCATGCCCATTGTGGAATTTCCTAACCTGTACATCCCGCTCTCCTTGGGTTAAAGCCCTGTTGGCTTTACTGGGCCGTTATTTAAGAAGTTGTTGCTATTCCTGTGCTCACCACACCTCCTGAGCAAGCAGGAGTGCCCATGCAAGGGAGGGACAATGCTCTGGATTGAGACTGAGTCCCTCAAACTCTACCCAAGTAAACGTGTGAGGTAAACCAGCAGTAGGTCAGACTGCTGCAGTTCCTTATGCCTCAATTCCTTCTTCAAAAAGTATTCCTGGGAAAGGCAAAGCAAAGACACCTTATGGAAAACCAGCTTTAAACAGAGTCCAAATAAGCCTGAGCTGCAGGCACACATTTTTATGGAAAAGGAAAGCAGATGAACCCAGTATCTGTGCGATGGGACATCCAAGGCTAACAGCAGCAGCCATCAAAATTATAACTAGTCCTGGCTGAAAAACATCATATTCCTGCCTCCTGGCAGGGGAATAAAACAAGATTTCAAGATGCTTATTTCAATTCAGTTTGGGGCCAAAAAGTTATAAATTCTGACATTTTTGCAAAACAATATACTCCAAGTGATTTACTTCAATCAAAGCCATAACATAAAACCAAAAGGAAGAATGTTGACTTGATTAAAATTGTTCAGTCGTATTACTCGAAAATGTTGATGAAACCAGTGTGTTCCCACAGAAGATCCAGACATTTAAAATGTGCAACTTCTTTAAATTAAGAGGAGCATTTTATTGGGAAATTCTTTTTCCAGATGGTTTCATTTCAGTGCTGAACCAGAAAGCTTATTCTAGGTAAGCAGAGGTGACAGGAGGCAGTCTCCTTCAAAGATTTCACAGAGACACAACCTCTCTGTGTGAGGGCTGCCCCAGAGACATGCAGAAGGTGTGCACATGTGGGAGAGATACCACAGGAGCAACAGCATCCTGTCAAATGTTCACTGAACAAAAAGAGGCAGCCGTTGATAAACAAAGAGCAGGAAAGAGAATAAATCCAGTGCACTGTAGGAGAACCCACTGACTCCCATCTTTGAAGATGTACCTGTGCCTTCACCAGCTGCAGATCCCTGTGAAGAGGTTTCAATAGAACAATTTTTTTCTCTGTCCCACCTCTCAGTCCCTCATTAAATTGCCGTTTTCGAGGATGAGAGTAACAGAAACGCTGGTTTGATCTGTATCTTCTACTTTGGGAGAGCGAGCAGGGCCAGGTGCCAGCCTGATGTGAGAGCAGAAGGTGGCAGCCATCTGTGCAACCCGTCCTGTGCCGGGCACTGGCAGCCCTGCTGGGTGTAACTGGGGCCAGCCCCTGAGCTCGCCCGTGAATCCACCCCCAGGTTTCAGACACACAAAGAAACAAGCAGTGGGAAAGCCAGTGCAGGGCTGGCACTCACCACCCGTGCACAGAGCAAGTTCATCAGCCCACAGAGCTGCCACGAACGATTCTCCTGGTTTCCCAGTGCCAGCCAGCTGAAATTGGCTCTCCAGGTTCCAGCTGTGCGTGACCAGGGACCGAACACAGCCCCGCTCTGTGCTGGTGAACCTTCTGGCGATGTGGAATCTCTTCTCACGGTGGTGGAAGCTCTGCAGAGAGCAGGGCAGAAGGGCAGCAGGCAGCAGGGCAGCAGCACACGTGCACGCCCATCCCGAGGAGCAGGGGGAATGTATTTCCCCGGTCTGTGCATTTTCACACCTCTCCCAGCCAGAGCTCTGGGCTGCTGCCGCTGCCAGCAGCTCCTCGCTGCCTGCGGTCACAGTTTAGACTACGGGAGGAAGAAGGGAGGGGACGGAAGGAAATAACAATTTAAAAACAATCCCTTTTAAATGCAAGAGAAAATGGAAATTTGTGAGAGTATTTGAATCTTGTATGAAAACCAGAAAAAAACCCCTAAGCCCAGTAACTCCTGACTGGGCTGTGCCAGCCCATGGATTAGATCTTCCTTTCACACCCTCTCAATCCGGAAACTTGTGATCTCACCAGCGCTGGAAGGGCTTGCTGCTGGAAGGGATTGCTGCTCTCCTCGCACAGGGAACTGCAGTGCTATTCACCGGGAGGATGAATGAAAAGGGAGAAGTGTTTCCCTCACTGCTCTTATGCAGCACTCGGTGCCCAGAGCCCATCATCTCTGCCTGCTCATTAATGGAGCCTGAGCTGAGCTGAACCCAGCCTTCCCACTCGGGGCACCTGTGCTGGGCAGAAGGAGCAGAGGGGTGGGATAAACCCCAGGGTAAATCCCGATCACACGAGCTGCTTTTTGTTAGTGAAAGTAAAGCACTCTGGAGTTGTCAGCGCTCTGGTTCGTGGCTGAACGAGCCCCTGTTCAGGAGGCAAGGCTTTTGCAGGCAGTTTTCCTCAGCTTTGCTTTCAGTAAGGACTCAGTTATCACTGACCCCCTTTTCATGGAAAAGCTTTGAAAAATGGACATTTGGGAGTCTGGAGGATTTTTACTGAATTCAACAGCGAACTCAAGAGCGGGACAAACAAGAAGGAAGCAGGATGGGATCAAAACTCACGCGGTCTCCCAAGAGCCACTCTGGTAAGAGCTCCCTTCCAGCAGAAGCGCCCCCAGGCAGAGATGCTCCAGAAGCTTTCCAGGACATTCCCCATGCTCAGATCCAAACAGGAACCTGACACGCCGCAGGAATGGAAAAGCGTCACCCGAGGTATTCCCGCTGAAGTAGCCAAGCATTAGCAGAAGTGACCAGGCAGCTCTGGGACTTATTCTTCCGGAATGTGCAGCGTTTGGAGGCGGCTTTGAAGTCCTGGAGAGCGAAGGCAGCCTTTTTCCAAGGGAATGACACAGCCGGGGAGGGGAGAATCACGTCTTAGGTCTGGTGTGTCAGTGCTCCCCTTCACCCCAGCCCAAAACAACAGGGCAGGTACTTGGATTCCAGAGGAGTGAAATTCGGTGTTGCTGGGAGTCGCCGGTGCAGCAGAGCCAGAGTGACTCAGTGGGAGCCCGGCAGCTGCTGAGGAGCCAGAGAGGAAGGGCTCACATGGGATACAGAGAGCTCAGCACGGCACCAGAGCAGCGGGGACGGGCCCAGTGCTCTGCCACGGGGTCCCTGACAAACCGACCATGGGGTCCCTGACAAACTGACCATGGTATCCCTGACAAACTGACCACGGCCAGGTTCCTCTCCGGACAATGCACAGGAGGCTCAGCAAGTCCTGGCAGCTGGGCCAGGGTCACAGCTCTGCTGCAGAAGGAGCCAAACTCTAACACTGGAGTGAAAATAAACGTGTTTGCTGTTGATACACTTTTTTTCCCTCTTCTTTTTACATCACCAAGTTTCAGGTGACTATATATACTCCTCAAAAACACAATTAAATAATCCAGCTATTTCCACACCAGCCAAAGAAATCTGGGAAAAGATTAAAGCAAACTCAGCAACAGCCACTCAAAAATGTTTCCCAAGGCACAGCCAACAAAAACTTGTCAAAGCTCATAAGTTATGAACTAATTTGCACAGAGAGAGCTCTTTTGGCAGCAGGCAGGCCCCTGAGCTCCACAGCACCTCGAGCAGCCGCACACATGTGGAGACAGCCTCGGGATGGGGCAGCACAGCCCCCAGGAGCCCTGCCCAGGAGCCAGCACCAGCTCCGGGCTCTGGGCTCAGGTGAGCACGGTCAGTACTGGAGGCTCCTCTGATCAGTGAAAGAAAGAATTTTTTCTCATTTTTTTTCAAGAGCTGCACTCCTCTCTTCCCTCTCAGGAGGAACAAGTCCCTGGTTTCCATGAGTTCCCCATTATTTAGATATTTGCCATTTCCCACCAAAAGTAACTCAAGCACAACACACCCCTGCACAATCTCATAACCGTGCCCCTCAAATATATCCCTTCAAGATCCTGGATTAGACTTCTGTCTCTCTGCTTCCTTTCCCTAATCTTCCTCCAGGATGCTCCAGCCCCCTGCCCCTTCCCCCTGTCTGACAGAGCTCCCCTTTGCAGGGCTGCAGTGCCTCTCCCCAAGGAAAGAGCCTGCTGCAGCCTCAGGGACAGGGCATGCACACCCTGAGATGTCATCCCACTCCCTCTGTGATCCCCTCTCCCCATCTCTTCTTTCCTCCATGAAAGAACTCTTTGTAAGCAGCAGATTTAAGTTTTGGGTTTGTTTCTTTTTCTTAATCCAGCCTTCTGTTAATGCACCTTGAGCCCTGCTGCCCTAAGCAGTGACAGTCAGCAACACACAGCTTTTTGTTGGGAAATGTGTTGGTTGGAACATCTGGGCACTCCCTGCCTATTGCAGGCAGCTCTTTCGGAACAGTTCAAACTGAAAACTTCCCCACCCCCATCTAAAATCCAAATCAGGCAAAAGAAAGCCTGCTATTTAACTGACAGCTTAAGAAGTGGCCTTTCCTGCCCCGTGCGCTGCCATGTGGCAATTTGGAAATAATTAACAACGGTTTTCATACAGGGAAGGCTGAAGGGGCTGCCAGGCAGTTTTCCACAGCGTACCTGTGAGGCAGAACTGCTCGCAGCCAGAGGAGCAGTGCTTCCTCCATCGCCTGGGCTGCAGCCTCAGAACCCAAGAACTGGATCTGAGACTCCCCAGAGTAACTCAGAGGGGTTTGCTTCAGTCTGCCAATTAATTCAAAATCAGTATCAAAACAAAATGTCAATACAGCAAGTTTGTAACAAATAATTTTTCAGTAATTGCGTCCTGACTTTGTCACTGATTAATGGTGAAAGTCTCGCCGCTGGTGTGATGAGAGGAACAGGAGAGAACATTTTATAGTCTCCTGCTAACTCGGTTCCCAGTTTCTCCACGACAGCCCTGTCAATGTACCTCCTTTGATCCACAACACTCTCAGCTGCTGCCTACAGTCAGGGTTTCTCCAGGAGGAGATTGTGAATCTCGACTCATTCCACTCAAAAGGCACAATGGTTTTTCACGCTGTAGCAGTCCCACAAGGACCCAAGATCAAACTCTTTTCCTCCATGACTCAACAGCATCCAAATCTGTCCCTCAAGAGAATAAATGTGCTCTTAGCAACCAATTGTAGCAACAAACCAACTCCTTCAGCCGTGCTCTGCTCCACAGCTGAGAAAATACATCCTGTGCTGCCCCAGCTGCAGCAGGCACCTAGCGAGGCTGTGGGACAGCAGGTGAACTCTGCACACCCACTCCTGCCTGTGCTCTGCCCCTAACGTAAATAACAGCACACAGGACACCCCTCTGCTCCACAGAGAGAGGGCATTCTCTGTGATATTCCTCAGGAGAAAGGCTGGGGGGAAAACTGGAGGACTCCTTAACTTCCTGCGGATAAAATGCTGGCTCAAATTTATCCAGCACTTGGGATCTCTTTCAGGTTTTGGAGGCATCGCTGCTCTCATTTTCACCTCCATCTCTCACTTCAAGGGAGTTATTTGTCTTGAGTCACTGGGATTGCATTTTCTCGGTCACAGTAAGTGTTCTCAGTATTTGTCATTTACAACATTTTCAGCCCACTGTGTAGTCCTGAGCACATTATTACTGCTGGAATAATCCCAGTCCTGCTCTTGACTGTGACTCTCAGAGTTTGCTGTGCTCTAATCTGGGCAGAGCCTTCCTGTCAGAGGAAGGGACAAGAAGCAGCAGTGCAGGAAGCAAAAACTGTCCTGACCACTCCTCCTGCCTGTAAGACCTACTTGAGGCAAGCCTGGACACCAATCTTTGATCTTCCCTGCAGGGCAGGGTGCAGAGAACCTCTCCTGCCAGAGGCCAGTGAGTGCCTGAAGCTGCACAGCAGATCCACAGTGTGCATCCCACCCATGGGGTGGGTGCATCTCCCAGCAGGAAAGGGAGCCAGGATCACCAACAGTCATCTCCTTTGCTCTGCTGCTGCTCAGCCTCTCTTCCTCATTCCCAATCCTAGGGTTTTTTACAAACCATGAAGGAGACAGGACTTAAAAACCAGCTCCAAAAAAGCAGGCTGGGTTAAGGATCCAGCATTGCAACTCTGCACTGAAAAATGCCCAACTGATTAATCTGGTTGAGCATCTGCCTTTGGTCTGAAGAAAAGGAACTCAGATTTGTTTCAGCACTCGTGTACGTACCTCCTCTCCCTCCATGGACTGCAGACAGGAGCATATCTGGAGAATGGACTGGATGTACCATGAGGCATATTGCCAATTATAAATTAATAAAATCCAGAAAAAGCAGCAGTGATCATTCCTTGGGAACAGTTTCCTCTCATATGATGACAAAAGAAAGCCTGTATCAGGGTTATTATATATACCAATTAAATTCTTTAGCTAAAGAAAAAAATTACTATTTTAATGGAGGAAAAACTAGAACACTTGGTTAAAATGTTCTCATAGAAATGTTAATTACCACAGGCATTAAACAAATGGAAATCAAAGCCTACCATTTGTTGAGCACTTTGAAAAGTTTTAATGCAAAAAATCTGCTGGAAAGAAACCTTCAATTTTTCCTCATGAATGAAAGTAAATCCCTGTAAATGAAGCTGCATCTATCATGCTGCTAATCAGTCAGCAGCCACAGATGTAATCCATCAATCCAAAGCGTTCCTGCACAAACTTTCCATAAAAGATAATGGAATTAATTTGGTTTGCTGGATACCAAACTGAAAAGGAAAGGAGCCTGCTCTGCTATTCCATCTCGGAGCCCACTGTGCAGAGACAGCGATGCCAGGTGGAGCTAACACCAGTCCCACTTGCACCATCTCCCACCTTGGGCTTGTCCTTCACAGACCCCCAGGGGCTGTACAGAATTGCCCAGGAGCGCAGGGCTGCTGCCTGACTCCGGGTCTGGAGTCTGAACTGGGCTGTGCCGCCCTGCGGGGCACGAGGCCCACGAGGGTTCTGCTCCTCGGGGTGCTGCGAGCCCTCAGGGTGGTGGGGCAGGTCAGGGTCCACAGCCCCAGCACACACACACTGCCTGGGACCTTCCCCAGCCCCTGTACCCACACTTGGGCTGCCCAGGGGGATGCTGAGCCCCAGCACACACACACACACTGCCTGGGACCTTCCCCAGCCCCTGTACCCACACTTGGGCTGCCCAGGGGGATGCTGAGCTCCTGCAGCCTCGGGATGTGCCAGAGGGGATCAGATGGAGAGCGCTGGGAACCCAGTTCATCCTTCAGGAGATGCCAAGGCCAGGAATGCCACCCCATTCACTGCAGACTGGAATCCAGAGGAGGCACCATAGTGCATGTCTGGTTCACTTCTGCAGTGGTAAGACCTGTTCTCTTACAGGCAGTAAATTTATTTAGAACCAAGCTGAAGTAGTTTTGAAGCTATTTAGGGGCCATCATAAAATGAAAGGAGTGATTGCTACAAGCAAAATATCTAGTATTAATTATTGCTGAAAATTTTCAACATAAACAGAAACATGTAAATACACACTTCTTGCAATCCCCAGCATCCTATTGCTCTCTAAGGAAGGTGCACAACACTTTTGCCTGCAGCAGATCTGGAATCCTGGATCTTGATTTCCTTCCTTTGATATGGACCAGATCTCAATTGTCCAGGGGGTAACCTTAATTTGCAGAATAATTTCCTGGAGATAGGAGCACTGGTTTTTTCTGTTTCTGTGCAGAACCCCAAGCTGGCATACTCAATGCACTGAGACAGCTTCTGCCCTCAGATGCTTGTGTGCAGTTCTTGTGTTCATAGCAGTTTGTTCTGTACCATATTCAATCTACAAACCAGAATGAGATTAGAAAAGCAACTCCTGTTTATTTTGTAGATTATACATTACATTTTCTCATACCACAGGAAGTTACTGTGATCTGCTGGGTAAGTGTGCAACCCACACTCCTGAATGTTCGAAGTTACTGATCATCACCCAATACCAGTAAACCCTTGATCACTTGCAACTACAGGTGGAACATTCAAAATAGAAATCCCAGCAATCCAGACGATACTGCATTAACAGAAAATGCTGACTGAATAATCTTATATGTTACCTTATAGACATGCACGTAATTTAAACAAGAATACTTCTTTTCCTTTATCATCTTGGTTTTGTTGAACACACTGACCAAACAGTAAATTCAGTCTGATTTTCAGGACAGCAAACAATACTCCACCTAAAGTGGCAGTGACTGGTATGAACAATTTGTTTGGTGTTGGCACATTAAAATACTTATTTATGTTTTGGTCAATGATCTTCTGGAAGGGAAGGAAACTATTTTATTTTCCAGCTGAGGAAATGCTATAACTGTAAAGATAATTAATACACGGGGAAACAGATAATTAGTACAGCAGAAGAAGAAAGAGGTTGTAGTCCCTCCTTCCCCATTAGTTATGCACAGTCCAGCACACGACAGAGAAGGAAAATTGAGACGGAAAGTTACTAACATAAGAGATGAAATGAAGTCTCCCAAGAGCACAGAACATTTGGTATTTAAAACAATAACAGCAAAAGAAAAAAGCCCCACCAAGGAAAGCAGAGGCAGTGCAGTGGGAGCTATTCCAGCTCTCCAGCCTCCCTCCCTGCCCTGTCGGCGCTCCCACGAGCGCAGCCCCTGAGCCACGCCGAGGTGCGGCCGCCCGGCAGCGAGAGGCACCTGCAGAGCGCCTTCCTGGGGCTCCCTGTCCCACCCTGCCGTGGCTGAAACGCTCTGGCAGCCCAGCCAGACGTGCACACTGAGCTGACCGAGCTGGAGGCTGGCACTGGGAAGGGTTTCACCGCATTTCAGTAACGTGAAGTACATCGGTTTTGTAGGCTCAGCTCTGAAAGCAAGCGGCCGATACCACGGTCTCGGGTCTCCAAAGGACAAAGAGCAACAACAGAACGGAGAGGTCTGTGAGTTTAAATTCTCAGAAGATCACAGGTGCAGTTTAACATCAGTTTTCTGGCAGTCACCTCGCTGATGAGGTCCTCTGCAATCAGTGGAGGGGTGGGGAACACTTCAGAAGGCCATTAACATCCCTGAGAAGCTGTTTGGGATGGATGGATTGTCCCTTTGCTGTGAGCTTTACCATAAAATTCCAGGCTGGTTTAGGCTAGAAAGGACCTTCAAGATCATCCACGGGCAGGGACACCTTCCACTATGCCAGGATGCTCCAAGCCCTGTCCAGCCTGGCCTTGGACACTTCCAGGGATGGGAAGTCCACAACTACTCACCATACAGAAACTTTACATTATTAATTACCTTATTTTGGGGTAGATAAAGCTAAAGAGCCTGTGATTTTCCACTTTGCAAAGAACTCTATAGGCAATATGAACAAAACTTATAGAATTTTAAGAAACACAAATAAACTGGTGCTTCCTTCACCAAATGTGAACCACAATAGTGGCCAGGGAGGAGAAAGCAATCATTCCCTTGGAGGTCAACTGGAAGAATCCCAGCAGAGCCCTGAAAAAAATGATGGATTCTATCATTCTAGCAGTTCCTGGTCATCCATAAGAATGGAGAAGGAAAGTGGTGCAACCTCTCACAATTCTGCCAATCCTCTGTTTCACTTACAAGACAAACTTCTATGAAGGGTGCGAGATGTGCATCATGATGGAGATGTTCCCCTCAGTAACGTGGGGTTGGCCACATTATACACGGTAAGGACTGTCAGGACCTGGGCTTTCATTGTTTCCATGCTCTTCTCAGAAAGCCAAAGCTCCATAAATCCAACCAGACAGGACTTTATTGCGTGGAGACACGTTGAAGCCACAGGCCATCTATCCAGTCCCAAATGTAATGCACTCTTGTTATGCACAGGCCACTGTCAGTACATGCTGACCACTGCTTCCCAAGGCCTGATAAATGAGATTTCCCCTTTGGGATGGTTCATCAAGATAAGTGCTCACCTTTAAAATAATATTAAGCAGTGCCTTTCCACATTACCTCCCAATCTGTGCTGCCACCTCAGCCTACAGGCACTGTTTTTCCTTCAGTAGAAGGTTTTGAGTTGTTTGACTTTATCTTATCTTGTTTACTTTACACAAATGCTATTCCTTTCTTACAGATGGGTATGATCTGTTGAAGACCTGGAACATTTCATCCCATAGCAAAACTCATTCAAAAGTACCATCTGTTCTTCCTGCAGGGGCACAGTAATGCCAGAAACTGTTTAACATTCCATAAATTAAGACCATATAATGGATAGCTCATTGTTAAAGTGAGGCAAGGAATCATTTGGAGCCTGATGACAGACATTTTGCTGGGGTTTTGCCTTAAAAATAGTATCCAACGTATTATTTTTGGTTTGCTTTAAGAACTTCACATTCGACATTAAACAGCAAAGGTGGGTCACAATGAACCCTTAACGTCTGGCTTTATCCCCACTTCCAGCAGGGTCCCCTGTAATAACTTCAGGGAGAGAGAGGCTCAGAGTGGGCCACTGGGTTATAACAAATTCACTGCAACACCAAATTCTGTTCTCCTTTCCCCTGGCGTGTGTCTGTTGTATCTGCAGGATACACTTCTCAAGAGAACAGAATCCAATCTCCAAGTTTAAGAGCCATTAAAATGTGTCTTATTTTACAGATATAACACTTACTACACTCACACACAGCCCCACAATCTGCCTTTCACTCACTGGTAAGAAACCCCAGCCAGAAATGGACTGCCATTTGCTATTCCTTTCCAAACCCCAATGCTAAGAGGTTTAATCAATAAAAAGGCTGGACATTAAGTCCTGCTATGAGTTTGTATCCTCTGAGTCAACACTAAAACAGCCTTCATTTGCCATTCATACAAGAAAACCACAGAATAAAGAAGGGGGAAAAAAAAAAAAAAAAGACATCTACAGCAAAAAACCCAAAACACACACAAAGGAAATCAATAGTGCTTAATTGGAAAAAAATGGCACTGTGGAATGGTGCCCCAGGAGTGGGACACAGTGCCTGGTTCCCCTCCCGGGGCCAGGCAGCGCTCCCGGACACGCAGCCCTGTCCCGTCACCGCAGGCTGTGCGAGCTGGGCTCCAGCAAACCCAGTGAACAACTCACACTCCTGGGAGCAGGAGCCCACCCCAGACCATCCCCTGTCACCACAGGCTGTGCGAGCTGGGCTCCAGCAAACCCAGTGAACAACTCACACTCCTGGGAGCAGGAGCCCACCCCGGACCGTGCCAGCGACACAAACCAGCACACGACACTTGCACGCTCCCAGGGACAGCAGCGATCAGCTCATAGCTCAGTTATTTCAGCCCAAAAAGTCACCGTTTCAGCCCCTGTATGTAAGCGTGTATAATTATTACCATCTCTTTGGGAAGCTCTCACACTGCTATAACAAAATCCGCGGAAGCAAAGCGCTTTCAGCCCAGCCATTCCTAATCCCAGAGACAATGCCTATATTTTTCCATCACATCAGATCCTGGATGGTGGGGGAAGGGCAGGAGTGTGAGGAGACGGGGAAATGCAACTTGAGAAGGGGTAAGTGTGTCAAAATCTAAATTACTGGGAGATACTCTGCAGCACAATCCTCCTTTATGCCTGTGCAGCTCGGTTCATATGGCTCACATTCAGCCTGTCACAGTGAATCATTGCTACTCCTTGACTTACATTAACAAAAACAAACCCAACTTTCGCTCCAGCCTGTGAGGTAAAACTTTGAACTCCCAGTCAAAAGGCCAGAAGTGGCATTAAAAATAATTGTTTTTGTAAGAAGCTCACTTTGAGGAGAAAACAACAACAAAAAAAAGCCCGTGAAGATCTGACTAATAGCACAAACACATGTGTTGCTTGTGGAGCATTTTGCAAAAAAAGCAAAAAGCTTTGTCCACGAGCAGCAAAGACCCAGCTTTAGCAGCCTTAACTAACAAAGCAGACCCGCCCCTCTCTACTTAAGTCTTTAAACTGCATCAAACTGGAGATATTTAACAACAGCTTTAGAGACCAAAGAACAGTTAAAAAGTAAATCTGGAAAACAAAAATCAAAGTGAAACCCAGCCAGATACAATCTTTGCAACTAGCAGAACACAAGGCACAAAGCAAAGCCAGCACTCGAACAAAGTTACCTTACACTTCTCCCAGCAAATTTGCAACAAATGTCCAGTTAGGAAAGATTTCTGCTGACCTGTGTATGAGCAGCAATGCAGATGTGGCGAGTTCTCCTGTCACCTTTTGTTCCCAGCCATGTCAGCTGTGCTCTGCTCCAAGTGCTGCTCACACTCCCAAATCCCCTTTTCCAGCCCTATCTGAGGAACTGCCCAGATTTTGTAGTGTAATCTGAGCAGGGAAGTACCATGTGCCTATGATATGGTTAATTCACTTTTTACCCCCTGCAATGCTTAAGGAAGCTGTTTCACATTTCAAAGCCGAGCCTAGGGCTGCCTGACCCAGGTACAGCCAGGGCAGCGCTGGGGCTGTCTCCTCCACCCCAAGGGGGCCCTAAAATAGCTCATTTCCCCCTACCAGAACCCAGGGGGGATTCAGGGGGCTGCTGAGGCCCTTGTCGCCCTTCCCCTGGGTGCCTGGTGCAGAAGGGACCGCAGCCCCGACACAGAGGGGCCAGCCCTCCTTGCTGAGGGCCACCACCATCCCCATGGCCAAAGCCAAGGCTCTTCACCAAGGAAGCTCTGGTGAGGCCCCTCAAGACCCAGCAAAGCCCTGGGCATCTGGTCTGGGGTCTTTGGCGATGAAGATGTTACACAACTTGGGCTGGAAGAGTCCCATCTGTTCCTCTCCAGTGCTGCCATCAGCTAAGTGATTAACAGCCTCAATTAACTCTTCTGTTAATATTCTTCTGTGGTTATTGGTCTAGTTCTGCTCTGAGTTTGCAATTATCATCACGCTTGACAAGAACACTGCACTTGAGAGAGGAAGGAGATGCCTCTCCTTCCCAAATTCTGCACAGGGAAGAGTTAAACCTGTTGAGAAGCTGCAAGGACGAATGCACCAGAGATGGTGCAGAGGAGAGGAGGGAGAATAGCCCTCAAATCCTGTCACTGCTGCTTGTCCAGCCCCTCATTTAGGTCCTAAACACTGCACCAAACCTAGGTGATAACAACCAGCCTGGTGCAGGCGCTTCCTGAGTGTTTGGTCCTGAAAAGGGTGAAGTGCAAACTGACAATGGCTGCGCTATTCCCCAACTTTTGTGAAAGCAAATTCCCTGTAATCCCAATGTCAACATTGCCAATGACCCTATCCCTGCTAAACCGAGTCAGGGAGGCTGAGGGAGCCCCACTTGGCAAGGGGATGGGAGGTCTCTGTTACTCTCCACAGCCCCGGGCAGATGGAGGAGCAGATAGAGCTGCCTGTCAACAGCCAGGAGAGGGCCCCTGAAAGAGATTAAAGGGAAGAAGCAGTCAGGGATCTTGGAAAAGGAAAGATGTAGGACAAAAAGATGGCAGAAGACAGAAAACCTTTGGGGGAACTTTAACTCTTGGCTGGAAGGCAGCAAAGCAATTTTATGTAAGGAACCTGCTTTTTAAATTCTTGCCCTGGCATTTAACACCTACAGATACCTTGTGTGGGATTTCCAGCAACTGCATTCTGCATCTTTGAGCTTTCCTGTCTTCAAATTCTTGACCTTTATTCTAAAGCCAAGGTGAGAGCTCTATCTTCCCTGCTTCATAATTTACTAAATCCAGTAATGTTTGAAATTAGCATGTGGGTGAGGTAAAACTTGGAATAATGTAATGGGACTATTGCAGAGAAAAATACATATTCTTCAAGGCTGAATTCAACATCTCGGCTCAGAAATTTGATCTTGATCGGTTACAATGACAATTGCTTACAAAAAAAGGAACAAAAAGGAAGTGAGGTGACCTCAAAGGTTAGGAATGGAGGCCAACAGTCATCTCTGTTGATGGCTGTGTTTATACCACAGAATCATGGAATGGTTTGAGTTGGAAGAGACCTTAAAGCTCATTTAGTTCCACCCCCTGCCATGGGCAGGGACACCTTCCACCATCCCAGGTTGCTCCCTTGGGCACTGCCAGGGATCCAGGGGCAGCCCCAGCTGCTCTGGGCACCCTGTGCCAGGGCCTCGCTGTAAGGAATCCACAGCCGGCACCTCTGCCAGCCCAGGCACCATCTCCACTGCGCTCCAGCCGCACTCCGTGCTCCTCACCTCATCACCTGGGCAGTCCCATCCCTGCCTCGTGTGGGTGACCCCTGATTTCTGTGCCCCCCAAGCCCTCCAGGTGAGGCCAGGCTGCACAGCCAGGGCAGGGCACAGCTCCCTGCAGGCAGCCAGCTCTCCGCCGCTTCATTTCATCAGCCTGTACAACAGGCTATAATTTGCTGAAATGGTGATTAATCAAATCTTATGTTTCTCTAAGGCAGCTAATGAACAGCCAATTAAGTGTCCCAGTAATTCTGAAATAACAAAGGAATACTCCCAGAGTGACAACCACCAGCTATTTAACAGTGCAGGCATGGCAGTGGCAGGAGGTGCGTGACCACCAACTCCTTTCCCCCACATCAGCCCAGAGCCACCTTGTTTTTCCCCACTTCAGAGCACCACCATCACCCCACCCTCACTGCCTGCTCCCAGGCCTTTGTGCCCACTGGTGCGGA